>JANUSC010000091.1:600000-785757 GCA_025200525.1 Camellia lanceoleosa
TATAGGATGTGTTGGGCAGGTTTGTTTCAGGTTGGTTGGGTTCGGAAATCAAATCTTGCTGTCCAGTTTTTTTTGAGTTGGTCGCTCGAGCGAGGGTTTGGTCGCTCGAGCGAGGGTTGAGTTTTGTTTCTAGTGGCTCGAGCCAGGATTTCTTCGCTCGAGCGAGAGATTGCGTCTAGTATAGACCAGAGAGCAGAGTGTTTTCGCCGGCGAAGCTTTTCGCCGAGCCGAGCGGCGAGTTGTATGTTTGAGTTCTTCGCTCGGCGAGCATTCTGTCGCTCGAGCATGCTTCCGGCTGCGCACTAAGCATCGAGTTCTTAACTCGGCGAGCTTTTCTTCGCCGGCGAGTATTTCTTAATTCTGGTCGCCGGCGACCATGTCTTCGCTCGAGCGAGCCTGTCCAGTATTTAAACGCAGCAGCAGTTTTAAAACGTCCTTTTTCACATTTTTTGATCCAAAAACCCTAGTTCCGAGTTTCTTCTTTCTCAACTCATCTTTTCCTTGGGTTTGATCTATCTAGGGGGCGTTTCTAACCTAGTTCCTTCATTAAAAAGGTAGAGGAGAGTGAGGGCTTTCATTTAATCGGAGCATTGTTGGATTTGGAGCACTTTAACATTTGGGCAAACATCTTCATCTTTTTCTATTGGGTTCATTGCTTTGAGGTAGGGATTTCCTACTCCTTGTATACGGTTTAATCCTAAGTGTTGGTGTTCTGGTATATGGGAGGGGGTGGTTTAGTAATTCTGGGAGAAATCTTAGGGTTTTGTCATAGATTAATTCATGTAATTAATTTAAAAAGGGGAATTGTGTATTGGGTTAAATTCATGAGATTTGAGAAATTGAGATTGGTTGATGTAATTGAATATTAAATCACTCATATGTGGATTTGATAATATATATATATTGTGATATTTATTTCTCGCTTAGAAATAACTGTTTTGGGCTATCGGTGGAGGATAGCCATTGATTGTTGTAGACCTTGCATGCTGCTTAGGTATAACTGGAATTAAGTCACATATGTTGACTGTTGAATTAATACAGAACATTACTTGTATTGATTGTGTGTTGCATATGGCAATTTGTATGTTTCATTGCATATGCATGATGTTTGGAGGAGATAGGGGATGAACTCCACGGTTTAGGGGAAGATAGGGGATGGACCTCTAAACCGGATTTTGTTTGGAGGAGATAGGGGATGAACTCCACGGTTTAGGGGAAGATAGGGGATGGACCTCTAAACCGGATTTTTGTTTGGGAGGAGATAGGGGATGGACTCCATTAGCATCACTTTCATGTGTGCTTATTTATATTGAAGTGTTTTATTGATACAGCACTAAAATGTGTGTCAATTGGGAAGTATGGAAGTGAATTGATTATGATTGATATAATACCAACTCGTGTATTTGTTGTGATTAGGTTTAACTTGAATTGTTATTCCTGTGGAATTGGAAGTTTTGTTAATAAAAGATGAAACCTGTTGAGTTATTTGGCCGAGTTCTCGAGCCATAGATGAAAAGTAAGATGTGCCATAGACAATGTGTCATAGGCAATATAGACATTCATGTCTTAAAAAGTGTAATGGATTATAGTGTGTTAACCATGTATTAGATGCTAATACTTTAGTTAATTCTTATGCTTGGTTTAGTATTTCTCTATTGAATGTGGGCTCACCCTATATGGGAACTTCATTTTTCAGTATGTGTGGTTCACTCCCACCAAGGACTTATCTTGTGAGGAATTGAATTGGAAGTCTTGTTTTATTTTTATTTATTTATTTTATTTGACCAATGTAAACTTTCAAGCCTAGGGCTTTATTTGTTTTGAGTTAGAACTCATGAATTTGTGTCCAAGTGTTGGCTTGGCAAGATGTAAGCCCATAGGGCATTTATTTGATGTTTTATTCCATATCACTTTGGTGACTTAAATAATATACTGTTTTTCTTTTATTAATGCATGTCATGTTTCGGTTTAATTTTGAGGCGTTACAACTTGGTATCAGAGCGTACCGGGTTTGAATACTTTGGGTACGTGGGAAGTGATTAGAATCACAATGGGTTCGTCTCGTTTGATAGAGACTTAGTGTAATGATTGCATGCTTATATGATAACATGTTTATGTGACTATGTGGGTATGGAATGTAGTTTACGGATGTTGATTGGACCCTTGAGTCTCTGAATGTCTTGTTGGAAAGGCACTTGATCAATGTTGTTTCCAACCGGAACTTTAGCGACGTCTCGGGACTGTCATTATCCAGGAATGAAATTCGTAGGTGCTTATGTGATTATGTGCTTACGTGGTGTGATTTATTGTTGTCCAATGTATTAGGACGCAAGTATTATAGTTTTGGCACATTATTTAGAGTGCTAACGTCTTTGTTTCCTTCATTAGGATGTCAGGACGAGGACGAGGTCACGGTAGGCGTGGTAGGCAGGCTAGACAGGAAGTGCCTATACCGGAGGAGATACCCATTGCTCAGAGGGTGTTGGCCAAGCCAATGTGGCGAGCCAAAGAAGGTATGGGCGCTTTGGCCCAAGAGATAGCCGAGCTTTTAGAGTCAGTGGGCATTCTTAGGGCTCAGAATCAGGCTCAGGTAGTTGTGGCAGATGCAGGGCCTTCTTTTCTGAAGAGGGAATTCTTCCGGTCTCAACCGGACGTGTTTGTAGGTGATCCTAGCGAGCCGCTTAAGGCAGACGAATGGCTCGGACAGACAACGAAAACGTTTGAGATGCTTGGCATCGAAGACGAGGGGTTGAAGGTGACCTTGGCATCGTTCCAGCTGAAGGGAGATGCGGGTCAGTGGTGGAAGTTCACCAAGGGTCGTATTGGAGGTACGTGGAAGGCTTTTGTTGATGCTTTTCAGGAGAAGTACTTGTCTCCACCGCCCAGAGAAGTTGAGAGATCGGCCCGCCATCTTGAGCGAAACAGTTTATCGGGCCGAGTTTGAAGCGGCATTCACTAGTCTGTCGTGTTTGCACCGAGTTGGTGGCAACCGAGGAGCGCCGCATTGAGTTTGAGAAGAAGTTGAGGCGTGGCCTCATCCGAGAGTTGTTGGGTCTATGATTAGGGATTTGGGCGATTGGTTGATCAGTCACACCGAGATTATGATGCAGAAGAGGGGAAAGGCGTAAAGGCTCCAAGAGGAGTCGATGGCCAGAGTGATGGCAGAGGCGAGAGGTTTCACTCGCCAGACCTCGAGTAGTTTTTCTAGATCCACTTTTCCAAAGGCCGAGTGCTAGTTCTGGGAAAGGCAACAGTGAGACATTACTGTTTCAAGTGTGGTCACCGGGCCACAAGTCTCCAGCTTGTCCTCGAGGGAGGAGTTCAGAGGGCAAGATCTTCTTGGCTCGATCTCAGAGCAGTCGAGTAGAGGTCACCCCTCTTGTTTTCAAGCGGTCACCAGGCACATGAAGAGGTTTTGCCCACGCTTGGTGGCACACCCGTGCTCTTGGTTCGAGGCACTCAGAGTCGATGCCTACTCACCGGGCGAGCCTTGAGGCCAACCAGGGCTTCTTCGTCCAATCAGGCAATCTTCTGCTCCGAGGGTGGCGAGTTGATCAGAGGTCATCTGGGCGTGTATGTCTTTATCACAGGATCTTATACCACTCCATCTGTGGTTAGAGGTACCTTCTTGTTTTGCAATTCGGTTGCTAGTGTATTGATCGACACGGGTGCGTCTCATTCCTTTGTGTCTGCATTTGCATCTATTTTGGAGTTGGAGTTAGCTCGCTTAGCATCTCCTATTTGTGTAGTGTCGCCTTGGGGGTGAGTTGATTTTGAAACAAGGTGTTAGGGGTTGTGATATAGAGGTCGATGATCATAGAATCCCTTTCTTTTGTAGTGATGCCCATGAAGGGCTTCGATGTTATTTTGGGTATGGATCGTTATCATCATACCGCATTTATTGATTGCTACCGTCGAGGGTAACTTGTTGTACAAAGGAGCGGAGAACGTTTTCATTTTCTCGGGGACAGGTTGGTAGTGTTTTGCCACCGAGGTATGATCCATGAGGCGGAGTGAGCTTAGTAGTTTACTTGCTAGTCTTGCGATTAGTGAGGATGTTGAGACTCGATTGTGTTACCAAGGGTGGTTTGTGAGTACTTGACGTCTTTCCCGAGGATCCGTCACTTTACCACCGCGAGAGATTGAGTTCTCTATTGACTTAGTGCCGATGCGGCGCCGATTTCTATAGCACCTTATCGTTTTGCCCCGCCGAGCTAGTTGAATTGAAGATTCAGCCAGGAGTTGTTAGATAAGGGTTATATCCGCCCTAGTGTTTCACCGTGAGCGCCAAATTTTCGTTAAAAAGAAAGGTGGTGCTTTGAGACTTTGTATAGATTACCGAAGTTGAATCGGGTGACGGTTAAGAATAAGCACCGATGCCTCGTATAGATGATTTGTTCGATCAGTTGAAGGGTTCCCGTTGTTTCTCTAAGATAGACTTGAGATCGGGTTATCATCAGTTGAGAGTCAGGGAGGAGGATATTCCAAAGACGGCATTCCGTACGCGGTATGGCCACTACGAGTTTCTAGTGATGCCGTTTGGGCTCACCAATGCACCAGCGGTATTTATGGATTTGATGAACCGGATCTTCCGAGCATTTTTGGATCGTTTTGTGGTCGTCTTCGTGGACGACATTTTGATTTATTCACCTTCAGAGGAAGAGCACGAGGAACACTTGAGAGTGGTGCTAGAATTACTTAGAACCCATAAGCTTTATGCTAAGTTTGGGAAGTGTGAGTTCTGGCTAGAAGAGGTGAAGTTCTTAGGCCATGTAGTTTCCGGGAAGGGGGTGTCTGTTGATACATCCAAGACGGAGGCAGTGCAAGATTGGGCACAACCTAAGAGTGTATTTGAGATCCGCAGTTTTCTGGGATTAGCTGGGTATTACCGCTTTGTGAAGGATTTCTCCGAGTTAGCTTCACCGTTGACTAGATTGACTCGGAAGGGAGTCAAATTTGTTTGGAGTGAGACTTGTGAAAGGTCATTTCAGGAGTTGAAAGTTAGATTGACCACCGCTCCGGTTTTGATTATTCCGGAGAGAGGGTTGGGTTATTCAGTTTATTGTGACGCCTCACGAGAGGGTCTAGGTTGTGTGTTGATGCAAGAGGGGAAAGTGGTTGCCTATGGCTCACGTCAGTTGAAAATTCACGAGAAGAATTACCCTACGCATGATCTAGAGCTAGCAGCTGTGATATTTGCCCTAAAAATTTGGAGACATTATTTGTATGGTGAGAAATTTGAGGTATTCTCCGACCATAAGAGTTTAAAATATTTGTTCACTCAGAAGGACTTGAATTTGAGGCAGAGGAGGTGGATGGAGTTCATTGAGGATTATGACTTCGAGTTGCACTATCATCCAGGGAAGGCCAATGTTGTGGCCGATGCCCTTAGCAGAAAATCTGTTGGTGACGCTAAGATAGCCATCCCGGAGTGGGAGATGTTGGGTCGTTGGGGAGTTTGATTTGCATTTGGGCGAATCCGCTGAGGTCATGACCTTGTTTTCGATTGTTGCACAACCTACACTTGTGACTCGAGTGTTAGAGGCTCGGAGGGGTGATATTGAGGTAGAATCTCCGAGAAAAGATCTCCATTGGGAAGGTTGAGAAGGGTTTGACTGTATCCCGACGAGCGTGAGATACCGTGATCGTCTGTTTGAACCGGAATCTTGCTGTGAGAAGGTACTCCTAGAGTTTCATCATTCGCGCCTTGCAGTGCATCCGGGAGGTACTAAGATGTATCTGGATTTGAGCCTCCAGTTTCGGTGGCGGGGTATGAAGAGAGATGTGGCAACAGATCTAAGTGCCTTACTTGTCAGCAAGTGAAGGCCGAGCATCAGAGGCCAGCGGGTTTGTTGCAACCCTTGCCTATTGCCGAGTGGAAGTGGGAGCATGTCACTATGGACTTCGTTGTGGGTCTTCCGAAGACTCAGCGAGGTAGTGATGCTATTTGGGTTGTGGTAGACCGGTTGACGAAGTCAGCGCACTTCATTCCTATGCGTGTTAGAGATTCGGAGATCATCTTGCCGATTTGTATGTTCGACATAGTGAGGTTGCACGGGGTCCCAGTGACGATTGTTTCAGATAGAGATCCTCGTTTCACTGCCAGGTTGTGGCAGAGTTTGCAGAGTGCTTTAGGCACTAAGTTGACCCTTAGTACGGCTTATCATCCTCAGACTGACGGGCAGTCCGAGCGTACTATTCAGATCCTAGAGGATATGCTTCGAGGTTGTGTTCTCGACCTTAATGGGTCGTGGGAGAAGCACTTGCCATTAGTGGAGTTTGCTTACAACAATAGCTTTCAGTCTAGTATCGGTATGGCACCGTTTGAGGCCTTATATGGCCGACCGTGTAGATCTCCAGTCTGTTGGGCCGAGGTGGGTGACGCACCTTTGTTGGGTCCGAAATTGGTGAGGGAAACCACGGAGAAAGTTGAGCTTATCCGTAAGAGGTTCTGCCTGCAGTCGTCGTAAATCTTATGCCGACCGTAGGAGGAGACCTTTGGTGTTTGAGGTAGGTGATCATGTCTTTCGAAAATATCACCTAGGCGAGGTTTGATGAGATTTGGGAAGAGCGGAAGTTGTCCCTCGGTTCATTGGGCCTTTTGAGATCCTTGAGAGGATTGGCGAAACGCTTATCGCTTAGCTTTGCCACCGCAGCTATCCGAGTTCATGACGTGTTTCATGTGAGTATGCTTGAAGTATGAGCCAGATCCGTCACATGTGTTGGATTGGACGAATTAGTTGTTGATGAGGATGTCTCGTATGAGGAGAGACCGTCCGGTTTTGGATAGGCGGGATCAAGTATTGCGGCAAGACTATCCCTTTGGTGAAAGTTCGGAAGCATCACGAGTGGAGGAAGCCACTTGGGAACGTGAGTTGGAAGTCCGTGAGAAATATCCAGATTTGTTTATTGATTTGTAATCTTGTACTTAGATTATATAATATTGCGGAACTTGAGAATTTTATATTTGTCTTGAGTTGGAAAACATTGAGAACAGTTTGATTGAATGTTAACATTTTGAAACTTACCACATAATGGGAGTAATGTGTTGTTTATACCATGAGATTAAATACGATATGGAATTTGTTAACATCGAAAGGAATAATGCATAATATTGATGCAGGTTGAAATATATGTTGGTTTATACATATTGTGAGATGCCTCTTAATGAGAGATGAAGTGACCAATATTGGTCAAGATTGTTGATTATTGTTTTATATATCATTGGGAATTAAGAAAAACTTGTTTTTTTTACAAACTCATGCTTAATTTCGGGGACGAAATTCTTTTAAGGGGGGAAGGTTATAGCGACCCCGGTCTTTTTCCCATTTGATTATTGTATCCGGACTTACGTTCCGCGGATTCTGTTGTTATATTTGTTGTTCTCTAATTCCTCAATTGAGTTATAGGATGTGTTGGGCAGGTTTGTTTCAGGTTGGTTGGGTTCGGAAATCAAATCTTGCTGTCCAGTTTTTTTGAGTTGGTCGCTCGAGCGAGGGTTTGGTCGCTCGAGCGAGGGTTGAGTTTTGTTTCTAGTGGCTCGAGCCAGGATTTCTTCGCTCGAGCGAGAGATTGCGTCTAGTATAGACCAGAGAGCAGAGTGTTTTCGCCGAAGCGAAGCTTTCTTCGCCGAGCGGCGAAGTTGTATGTTTTGAGTTCTTCGCCGAGCGAGCATTCGTCGCCGAGCATGCTTCGTTGCGCACTGGCATCGAGTTCTGGCTCGAGCGAGCTTTTCTTCGCCGAGCGAGTATTTTCAGGTCAGTCGCCGAGCGACCATGTCTTCGCCGAGCGAGCCTGTCCAAAGATTTAAACGCAGCAGCAGCTTTTAAAACGCCCTTTTTCACATTTTTGATCCAAAACCCTAGTTCCGAAGTTTCTTCTTTCTCAACTCATCTTTTCCTTGGGTTTGATCTATCTAGGGGCGTTTCTAACCTAGTTCCTTCATTAAAAGGTAGAGGAGAGTGAGGGCTTTCATTTAATCGGAGCATTGTTGGATTTGGAGCACTTTAACATTTGGGCAAACATCTTCATCTTCTTCTATTGGGTTCATTGCTTTGAGGTAGGGATTTCCTACTCCTTGTATACGGTTTAATCCTAAGTGTTGGTGTTCTGGTATATGGGAGGGGGTGGTTTAGTAATTCTGGGAGAAATCTCATAGATTAATTCATGTAATTAATTTAAAAAGGGGAATTGTGTATTGGGTTAAATTCATGAGATTTGAGAAATTGAGATTGGTTGATGTAATTGAATATTAAATCACTCATATGTGGATTTGATAATATATATATATTGTGATATTTATTTCGCTTAGAAATAATCGCTTTGGGCTATCGGTGGAGGATAGCCATTGATTGTTGTAGACCTTGCATGTCGCTTAGGTATAATCGAATTAAGTCACATATGTTGACTTGAATTAATACGTAACATTACTTGTATTGATTGTGTGTTGCATATGGCAATTTGTATGTTTCATTGCATATGCATGATGTTTGGAGGAGATAGGGATGAACTCCACGGTTTAGGGAAGATAGGGATGGACCTCTAAACCGGATTTTGTTTGGAGGAGATAGGGGATGAACTCCACGGTTTAGGGAAGATAGGGATGGACCTCTAAACCGGATTTTTGTTTGGGAGGAGATAGGATGGACTCCATTAGCATCACTTTCATGTGTGCTTATTTATATTGAAGTGTTTTATTGATACAAAGACTAAAATGTGTGTCAATTGGGAAGTATGGAAGTGAATTGATTATGATTGATATAATACCAACTCGTGTATTTGTTGTGATTAGGTTTAACTTGAATTGTTATTCTGTGGAATTGGAAGTTTTGTTAATAAAAGATGAAACCTGTTGAGTTATTTGGCCGTTCGAGCCATAGATGAAAAGTAAGATGTGCCATAGACAATGTGTCATAGGCAATATAGACATTCATGTCTTAAAAAGTGTAATCGGATTATAGTGTGTTAACCATGTATTAGATGCTAATACTTTAGTTAATTCTTATGCTTGGTTTAGTATTTCTCTATTGGGCTGTGGCTCACCCTATATGGGAACTTCATTTTTCAGGTACAGGTGGTTCACTACCTCCAAGGACTTAGCTTGTGAGGAATTGAATTGGAAGACTTGTTTTATTTTTTTTTTATTTATTTTATTTGAACAATGTAAACTTTCAAGCCTAGGGCTTTATTTGTTTTGAGTTAGAACTCATGAATTTGTGTCCAAGTGTTGGCTTGGCAAGATGTAAGCCCATAGGGCATTTATTTGATGTTTTATTCCATATCACTTTGGTGACTTAAATAATATACTGTTTTTCTTTTATTAATGCATGTCATGTTTCGGGTTTAATTTTGAGGGCGTTACAACTTGGTATCAGAGCGCATCGGTTTGAATACTTTGGGTACGGGAAGTGATTAGAATCACAATGGGTTCGTCTCGTTTGATAGAGACTTAGTGTAATGATTGCATGCTTATATGATAACATGTTTATGTGACTATGTGGGTATGGAATGTAGTTTCTGGATGTTGATTGGACCCTTGAGTCTCTGAATGTCTTGCTGGAAAGGCACTTGATCAATGTTGTTTCCAACCGAACTTTAGCGACGCCTCGGGACCGCTATTATCCAGAATGAAATTCGAGGTGCTTATGTGATTATGTGCTTACGTGGTGTGATTTATTGTTGTCCAATGTATTAGGACGCAAGTATTATAGTTTTGGCACATTATTTAGAGTGCTAACGTCTTTGTTTCCTTCATTAGGATGTCGGACGAGGACGAGGTCACGAGGCGTGGTAGGCGTGCTAGACAGAAGTGCCTATACCGGAGGAGATACCGGCATTCAGAGGGTGTTGGCCAAGCCAATGTGCGAGCCAAGAAAGCCAAGAAGGTATGGGCGCTGGCCCAAGAGATAGCCGGAGCTTTTAGGAGTCAAGGCATTCTTAGGGCTCAGAATCGTGCTCGTAGTTGTGGTATGCAGGCCTTCTTTTCTCAAGAGGGAATTCTTCCGTCTCAACCGGACGTGTTTGTAGGTGATCCTAGCGAGCCGCTTAAGGCGCATTTAATGGCTCGGCATAACAAAACGTTTGAGATGCTTGGCATCGAAGACGAGGGGTTGAAGGTGACCTTGGCATCGCTCCACCGGCGAGATGCGGTCAAGGTGGAAGTTCACCAAGGGTCGATTGGAGAATCGTACGGAAGGCTTTTGTTGATGCTTTTCACGATAAGTACTTGTCTCCAAATTGCCCAGAGAAGTTGAGAGATCGCCCGCCATCTTGAGCGTAATGCTTTATCGATGGGCCGAGTTTGAAGCGGCATTCACTAGTCTGTCCAGGTTTTGCACCTGAGTTGGTGGCAACTGAGGAGCGCCGCTGCATTGAGTTTGAGAAGAAGTTGAGGCGTGGCCTCATGCTGAGAGTTGTTGGGTCTATGATTAGGGATTTCGGGCGATTGGTTGATGCAGCAGCCCACACTGAGATTATGATGCAGGAAGAGGGGGAAAGGCAGAAAGGCTCCAAGAGGAGTCAGGATGGCCAGAGTGATGGCAGGAGGCGAGAGGTTTCACCTCCAGACCTCGAGTAGTTTTTCTAGATCCACTTTTCCAAAGGCCGAGTGCTAGTTCGGGGAAAGGCAACAGGTAGACATTACCTGTTTCAAGTGTGGTCAGCTGGGCCACAAGTCTCCAGTTTGTCCTCAGAGGGGAGGAGTTCAGAGGGCAGCATCTTCTTCGGCTCGATCTCAGAGCCAGAGTCAGAGTAGAGGTCAGCCGTCCTCTTGTTTTCAGTGCGGTCAGCCAGGGCACATGAAGAGGTTTTGCCCACAGTTGGGTGGCACACCCGGTGCTACTGGTTCGAGGCAGACTCAGAGTCAGATGCCTACTCAGTCAGTTCAGGCCTTGAGGGCCAACCAGGGGGCTTCTTCGTCCCAATCTGTGCAACAGTCTTCTGCTCCGAGGGGTGAGCAGGTTGATCAGAGGTCATCTGGGCGCGTGTATGCTGTTACCGCGCAGGATCTTATACCAGCTCCATCTGTGGTTAGAGGTACCTTCTTGTTTTGCAATTCAGTTGCTAGTGTATTGATCGATACGGGTGCGTCTCATTCCTTTGTGTCTGCTGCATTTGCATCTATTTTGGAGTTGGAGTTAGCTCAGTTAGCATCTCCTATTTGTGTAGTGTCGCCTCTTGGGGGTGAGTTGATTTTGAAACAAGGTGTTAGGGGTTGTGATATAGAGGTCGATGATCATAGAATCCCTTTCTCTTTTGTAGTGATGCCCATGAAGGGCTTCGATGTTATTTTGGGTATGGACTGGTTATCATCATACCGGGCATTTATTGATTGCTACCGCCGAGGGTAACTTGTTGTACAAAGGAGCGGAGAACGCTTTTCATTTTCTCGGGGACAGGTTGGTAGTGTTTTGCCACCGAGGTATGATCCGCGAGCGGAGTGAGCTTAGTAGTTTACTTGCTAGTCTTGCGATTAGTGAGGATGTTGAGACTCGATTGTGTTACCAAGGGTGGTTTGTGAGTACTCGGACGCCTTTCCCGAGGATCCGCCGGGCTTACCACCGACGAGAGATTGTGTTCTCTATTGACTTAGTGCCCGGTACGGCGCAGATTTCTATAGCACCTTATCGTTTTGCCCCCGCCGTGCTAGTTGAATTGAAGATTCAGCTCCAGGACTTGTAAGATAAGGGTTATATCCATCCTAGTGGTTCACCGGGGAGCGCCAAATTTTCGTTAAAAAGAAAGGTGGTGCTTTGAGACTTTGTATAGATTACCGGAAGTTGAATCGGGTGACGGTTAAGAATAAGTACCCGATGCCTCGTATAGATGATTTGTTCGATCAGTTGAAGGGTTCCCGTTGTTTCTCTAAGATAGACTTGAGATCGGGTTATCATCAGTTGAGAGTCAGGGAGGAGGATATTCCAAAGACGGCATTCCGTACGCGGTATGGCCACTACGAGTTTCTAGTGATGCCGTTTGGGCTCACCAATGCACCAGCGGTATTTATGGATTTGATGAACCGGATCTTCCGAGCATTTTTGGATCATTTTGTGGTCGTCTTCGTGGACGACATTTTGATTTATTCACCTTCAGAGGAAGAGCACGAGGAACACTTGAGAGTGGTGCTAGAATTACTTAGAACCCATAAGCTTTATGCTAAGTTTGGGAAGTGTGAGTTCTGGCTAGAAGAGGTGAAGTTCTTAGGCCATGTAGTTTCCGGGAAGGGGGTGTCTGTTGATACATCCAAGACGGAGGCAAAGGCAAGATTGGGCACAACCTAAGAGTGTATTTGAGATCCGCAGCTTACGATTAGCTGGGTATTACCGTCGGTTTGTGAAGGATTTCTCCGTGTTAGCTTCACTTGACTAGATTGACTTAAGGAGTCAAATTTGTTTGGAGTGAGACTTGTGAAAGGTCATTTCAGAGTTGAAAGTTAGATTGACCACCGCCTCCGGTTTTGATTATTCCGAGAGAGGGTTGGGTTATTCGTTTATTGTGACGCCACGAGAGGGTCTGCAGGTTGTGTGTTGATGCAAGAGGGGAAAGTGGTTGCCTATGGCTCACGCCGATTGAAAATTCACGAGAAGAATTACCCTACGCATGATCTAGAGCTAGCAATGTGATATTTGCCCTAAAAATTTGGAGACATTATTTGTATGGTGAGAAATTTGAGGTATTCTCCCACCATAAGAGTTTAAAATATTTGTTCACTCGTAGGACTTGAATTTGAGGCAGAGGAGGTGGATGGAGTTCATTGAGGATTATGACTTCGAGTTGCACTATCATCCGTGGAAGGCCAATGTTGTGGCCGATGCCCTTAGCGTAAAATCATTGGTGACGTTGCAAGATAGCCATCCCGGAGTGGGAGATGTTGGGTATTGTTGGGGAGTTTGATTTGCATTTGGGCGAATCCGCTGAGGTCATGACCTTGTTTTCGCTTGTTGCACAACCTACACTTGTGACTCGAGTGTTAGAGGCTCGGAGGGGTGATATTGAGGTAGAATCTCTCCGAAAAAGATCTCCATTGGGAAGGTTGAGAAGGGTTTGACGGTGTATCCCGACCGGCGTGAGATACCGAGATCGTCTGCTTGTACCGAATCTTGCCGTGAGGAGGTACTCGAGAGTTTCATCATTCGCGCTTTGCGCATCCGGAGGTACTAAGATGTATCGGGATTTGGGCCGCCAGTTTTGGTGGCGGGGTATGAAGAGAGATGTGGCAGCTTTCGTATCTAAGTGCCTTACTTGTCAGCAAGTGAAGGCCGAGCATCAGAGGCCAGCGGGTTTGTTGCAACCCTTGCCTATTGTCGAGTGGAAGTGGGAGCATGTCACTATGGACTTCGTGGTGGGCCTTCCGAAGACTCAGCGAGGTAGTGATGCTATTTGGGTTGTGGTAGACCGGTTGACGGTCGCGACTTCATTCCTATGCGTGTTAGAGATTCGAGATCATCTTGCCGATTTGTATGTTCGACATAGTGAGGTTGCACGGGTCCCAAAGGATTTATTGTTTCAGATAGAGATCCTCGTTTCCTTTGCCGTGTTGTGGCAGAGTTTGCAGAGTGCTTTAGGCACTAAGTTGACCCTTAGTACGGCTTATCATCCTCAGACTGACGGGCAGTCCGAGCGTACTATTCAGATCCTAGAGGATATGCTTCGAGGTTGTGTTCTCGACCTTAATGGGTCGTGGGAGAAGCACTTGCCATTAGTGGAGTTTGCTTACAACAATAGCTTTCATCTAGTATCGGTATGGCACCGCTTGAGGCCTTATATGGCCGAATCGTAGATCTCCATGTTGGGCCGAGGTGGGTGACGACCTTTGTTGGGTCCGAGTTGGTGAGGGAAACCACGGAGAAAGTTGAGCTTATCCGTAAGAGGTCGGTTCTGACGTAGTCGTCGAAATCTTATGCCGATCGTAGGAGGAGACCTTTGGTGTTTGAGGTAGGTGATCATGTCTTTCTGAAAATATCACCTAGGCGAGGTTTGATGAGATTTGGGAAGAGCGGGAAGTTGTCCCCTCGGTTCATTGGGCCTTTTGAGATCCTTGAGAGGATTGGCGAGGCTGCTTATCGTTTAGCTTTGCCACCGCAGTTATCCGGAGTTCATGACGTGTTTCATGTGAGTATGCTTCGGAAGTATGAGCCAGATCCGTCACATGTGTTGGATTGGACTGAATTAGTTGTTGATGAGGATGTCTCGTATGAGGAGAGACCGGTCCGGGTTTTGGATAGGCGGGATCAAGTATTGCGTGGCAAGACTATCCCTTTGGTGAAAGTTCAGTGGAAGCATCACGGAGTGGAGGAAGCCACTTGGGAACGTGAGTTGGAAGTCCGTGAGAAATATCCAGATTTGTTTATTGATTTGTAATCTTGTACTTAGATTATATAATATTGCGGAACTTGAGAATTTTATATTTGTCTTGAGTTGGAAAACATTGAGAACAGTTTGATTGAATGTTAACATTTTGAAACTTACCACATAATGGGAGTAATGTGTTGTTTATACCATGAGATTAAATACGATATGGAATTTGTTAACATCGAAAGGAATAATGCATAATATTGATGCAGGTTGAAATATATGTTGGTTTATACATATTGTGAGATGCCTCTTAATGAGAGATGAAGTGACCAATATTGGTCAAGATTGTTGATTATTGTTTTATATATCATTGGGAATTAAGAAAAACTTGTTTTTTTTACAAACTCATGCTTAATTTCGGGGACGAAATTCTTTTAAGGGGGGAAGGTTATAGCGACCCCGGTCTTTTTCCCATTTGATTATTGTATCCGGACTTACGTTCCGCGGATTCTGTTGTTATATTTGTTGTTCTCTAATTCCTCAATTGAGTTATAGGATGTGTTGGGAAGTTTTTTTGCAGGTTGGTGGGGTCGGAAAATCAAATCTTGCTGTCCAGTTTTTTTTGAGTTGGTCGCTCGAGGGAGGGTTTGGTCGCTGGAGCGAGGGTTGAGTTTTGTTTCTAGTGGCTCGAGCCAGGATTTCTTCGCTCGAGCGAGAGATTGCGTCTAGTATAGACCAGAGTGTTTTCGCCGGCGAAGCTTTCTTCGCTTCAGCGAAGTTGTATGTTCGAGTTCTTCGCCGAGCGAGCATTCTGTCGCCGAGCATGCTTCGCTGCGCACTGAAGCATCGAGTTCTTGGCTCGAGCGAGCTTTTCTTCGCCGGCGAGTATTTTTAGGTTCAGTCGCCGAGCGACCATGTCTTCGCTCGAGCGAGCCTGTCCAGTATTTAAACGCAGCAGCAGTTTTAAAACGTCCTTTTTCACATTTTTTGATCCAAAAACCCTAGTTCCGAGTTTCTTCTTTCTCAACTCATCTTTTCCTTGGGTTTGATCTATCTAGGGGGCGTTTCTAACCTAGTTCCTTCATTAAAAAGGTAGAGGAGAGTGAGGGCTTTCATTTAATCGGAGCATTGTTGGATTTGGAGCACTTTAACATTTGGGCAAACATCTTCATCTTCTTCTATTGGGTTCATTGCTTTGAGGTAGGGATTTCCTACTCCTTGTATACGGTTTAATCCTAAGTGTTGGTGTTCTGGTATATGGGAGGGGGTGGTTTAGTAATTCTGGGAGAAATCTCATAGATTAATTCATGTAATTAATTTAAAAAGGGGAATTGTGTATTGGGTTAAATTCATGAGATTTGAGAAATTGAGATTGGTTGATGTAATTGAATATTAAATCACTCATATGTGGATTTGATAATATATATATATTGTGATATTTATTTCTCGCTTAGAAATAACTGTTTTGGGCTATCGGTGGAGGATAGCCATTGATTGTTGTAGACCTTGCATGCTGCTTAGGTATAACTGGAATTAAGTCACATATGTTGACTGTTGAATTAATACAGAACATTACTTGTATTGATTGTGTGTTGCATATGGCAATTTGTATGTTTCATTGCATATGCATGATGTTTGGAGGAGATAGGGGATGAACTCCACGGTTTAGGGGAAGATAGGGGATGGACCTCTAAACCGGATTTTGTTTGGAGGAGATAGGGGATGAACTCCACGGTTTAGGGGAAGATAGGGGATGGACCTCTAAACCGGATTTTTGTTTGGGAGGAGATAGGGGATGGACTCCATTAGCATCACTTTCATGTGTGCTTATTTATATTGAAGTGTTTTATTGATACAGCACTAAAATGTGTGTCAATTGGGAAGTATGGAAGTGAATTGATTATGATTGATATAATACCAACTCGTGTATTTGTTGTGATTAGGTTTAACTTGAATTGTTATTCCTGTGGAATTGGAAGTTTTGTTAATAAAAGATGAAACCCTGTTGAGTTATTTGGCCAGGTTCTGAGCCATAGATGAAAAGTAAGATGTGCCATAGACAATGTGTCATAGGCAATATAGACATTCATGTCTTAAAAAGTGTAACTGGATTATAGTGTGTTAACCATGTATTAGATGCTAATACTTTAGTTAATTCTTATGCTTGGTTTAGTATTTCTCTATTGGGCTGTGGCTCACCCTATATGGGAACTTCATTTTTCAGGTACAGGTGGTTCACTACCTCCAAGGACTTAGCTTGTGAGGAATTGAATTGGAAGACTTGTTTTATTTATTTTTTATTTATTTTATTTGAACAATGTAAACTTTCAAGCCTAGGGCTTTATTTGTTTTGAGTTAGAACTCATGAATTTGTGTCCAAGTGTTGGCTTGGCAAGATGTAAGCCCATAGGGCATTTATTTGATGTTTTATTCCATATCACTTTGGTGACTTAAATAATATACTGTTTTTCTTTTATTAATGCATGTCATGTTTCGGGTTTAATTTTGAGGGCGTTACATGTGTAATTTATCGTGTTTTCAGTAAAAAAAGAAACGACAATTGTGTTTTTAAAAAGAAACCATACGTTTTTTTTTATGATGCCGAAATCCTAATCAAACAAAGTGATTATTTAACTTTCTATCAAATAGAGTGATTGTTTTGGGAGCACGTAAATATTCATAATAAGAAGCACATGATGAACATGATATAAAAGACATCTCATCCAATGGCCGGATTAAAATCAATGTAAGTTTTTAATATATAAGTATTCAACTCGTGCTATATATGCACTCAATTTTTTTAATAAAAGTATTAAAAGTTAGTTTGTCTCCTATCCACGAGAGTGAATTCGACCTGGATCACATTCTCACCCCAAATCTAATTTTAATGATTCAATTTGAGAATACTTATTAGTCATCCTATTAACTAAATTTATTAACAATTTACCCTTTAATTTGTTGATATTAATAGTCCATTGTGGAGGATAAAATCTGGAGGATAAAATCCAGTGTCTCGAGTTCGAGTCACCCTTGGGGCCACGGAGGTTTGCCCGTTAACTTCAGGCCCTCGTGATTAGTCCTGGCTTCCTTAAAATCGGCGGGTTGGGGATACGAGTTATCAAAAAAAAAAAAACAAAAATAGTCCATTGTGCATATCATTCACTCCCCTCCTCCCCTCCCCACCCCACCCCCCAAATAAATAAATAAAAATAATGTTATAATCAAAAAGTTAAGCCTTTTATCATTTAATGTGTAATAAATCAAAATTAACATTTATCATACCACATTATTGTGGATTGAATTGTAAAATTAAAAAAAAAAAATTGTTCTTCAAACATTTTCCATATTTTAAAGGCAATAGATTAAAAATAAAGTAAAATAGATGTGTATATTAGAGGGTCCTTTGATAATGCCGTGACTTTATCAATGTCCTTTGGGTGTGCTCTTTGACACTCACAAAATGCTTTCATATCCTCTTTTCTTCCGGATAGACGAGGTGCTTTTTGACAATAAATCTTGAAATGCAAAATTACCTTAATATGCAACTAAACACACCCCAAAAAAAATGTATAGGCGAATAATTAAATCGGGATTATGAAGCTATCACTTTAAAAAATAAAAATTTATTAAGATGCTTCCTAATATCAAATCTATGAGATACATTATTCTTATGAATGATTTCAAGAGCAATTTTTTCAAGAATAACAATTTTCCCAAACTTAATTAACATAATACCAAATGAGGCCTTAGACGTGTAAGAATTGATCCTACTTCAATCAAAAGTTGGCTGACATGTGAAAATAACTGGTCTTTTAGAAAGTGGGTTATAATTCACTTTTAACTATATAACCCACTTTCCTTTCTCTCAAAAAGTCGATTATAATTAGCTTTTAACCAAAAAGTTTATTATAACCATCTTCTCAAAATAGCCCACGCCTACTTGTAATTTGTAAACCTAAATGTACCGTTAAATATTTTATTCAATTTAACAATAAGTGTGAAAGACATGTAAGATATAAAAAATTATATGATCATTTTCCAATTTCAAATGAATAAATCGCATATGAAATAAAACACAAAAATTAAAGTGCATTTTGCCTCTTAAACAAATGACGAAAATAACCATAATTTACATACTAAAATTATTTATATACAAGAATATATATATATATATATTTTATTATATCTTTAACAGATTTAACAATACATTTCAATTGACTATATAATTATTTTCAAATAAAAAAGGTAATGCCCGCACACATGAATCAAACTATAAGGGCAAAGTAAAATTTATTATATTTTTTTTACCTTTGGGTAAAAAACCCATAGAAAGTTATAAATACTTGATGTACCGAGGGCTCTTGGAAAGAAAACGATGACGATATTTTGTCCGAGCACTCGTGAAGGATTATCTACATCGATCCCTTCCTTGCGGTGTTTGCTCATTGCCGCTATGGACAAAAATGTTTCAAATTGTAATATTTCATAATATATGATAGAAAATTGAAATTTTTATAATGGACATCTTGAAGCTACAATATTCATTACTAGCGGTTGTACATGTGTCTTTTCGTGGTAAGACTTTTTATTTTATTTTAACAATATTGATGCCAAACCGTGTTAAGGCATCCAATTCAAAATCAAGTTTAGTGACTTATAAAAATGATGTGGGACAAGTCTAACAACAAATATAATTTTTGTCCAAAATAATGTAGTTTTTGTATTTTAAAATTAAATACTTACTATTATGATTCATAATTTTACTAGTGTTAGCGGCATAATTTTTACAGGAACTAGCAACACGGTGTAGTTTTAGGAAAAAAAATTACAAATTAATGATAAAGTTTATGAACTTTAATAATTAAAATATTATATATTTTCATGATTTTGTAAATTTTTTTACCATTACCATTGAATTTTAATTTCTCTAATTTTAAAAATGCCACTGCAATGGTTAAAAATTAATGTGACACTCATATCTGACAAGTTGGGAAAGTTTTGTAAATTTGTGGCTCCTGATTTTCTGAACTTTCTTTTTTCAGTAGTCAAAATTTTTTTTTTTTTTGGTTGTAAATTTGTATCAGTTTTTTTCAAGTCCTAATCTAGAGGGATTTAGGAGATAAAAAAATTTTGAAAAAAATTCCAAAAAAAAAAAAACCTTCTTTTCTTTTTTAAATTTATTATTATATATTTTCAATAATGACGCCTTTACATTAATTTTTGAATCAACTGACATTATTCTCAAAGTTTTTTTTTTAATAAAAATTATGTTTGTAAATTACTTTTAATGTACTTTTTTAGTTCTTCCATTTTAGAGGCAACATAAATGTGTATCGAATGCTAGGATAATCATTTTTTTCTCTTTTAAGTTGTTTATATTTATATTTTTATATGTCAATACAATATTGGTTTAATGGTTCCATTACTCATGGTTGTTAACAATTTAATATTAAAACATAAAGTACTAAGTTATAAATATATTTCTTGAGATTTACTAAAAATAATGATTATTTTTGTGGTTATGAAAATTACATCCTATCTTTTCATGTTTCTTATTCCATAACACAAAGGATTCCTTTTATTAAAAATTATTAATTCAACAATTTTTAATGATGTCATAAATATATTTTAATTAATAATTTAAGTAATTTTAATTGTATAAAAGAGTAGCTAAGAATTTTATTTTTCTTCGATAAGAAATATTTATAATTTACAAAATTGCATAAGGGCGGAAATTAGTTAATGGACGTGGCTTGTCAGCTGGTACACCTACCTTGCAAAGAAAGAAAGAAAGAAAAAGAAAAATGAATATGGGAAAATTAGCTATTATGAAAAATATATTATAAAATTATTATGTGTTTAATTATTAATGTATATAAAATTTATCATTTGTTTGTAATTTTGTTTTCAAAACATACACTAATTAAAATTTTCCCAATGAATATTTATTCTACTAAAATGTAAACAAATATAATTATATATGGAATATGGACCCCTCTTCAATAATATCTTCGTCAAATTTTGGCATATAGTTGAATAGTAGACATTAATTAAATTGTCTCTTCGGAATGATAATAGTGAATAAAATGTTTTCAATCTTGATTTTGAGTGGGAATTTGAGAATTTTAAAAAAAAGACAAAAAGAGAGAGGGGAAAGTGTAATAAATATTTCACTTTATCTCTCTCCAATTTTTTATTTTTTATTTTCCTCACAAATTGTAGAGGGTATAGACACGTAATATTTCAGAAATATTCTATAATTTTTCTAGTTGCTTACCTTTATAAATGAGTTTTTGCAACCAAGTAAGGCCACTGCTACTTTTGAATGAAAAACGCTTGCTGGCAAGAATATCGAGTGGGAGATATCCTCGCACATCAGCACTGCTAACAAACTCTGGGAAGAGTTCGATTATTTGATACGCCAATCCTGCCAAAGCAATAAATAAATAAATTTTAAAAAAAATGAGAGAAAGAGAGCATACACATGACAATATAATTAGGGCCCACCCTGAGATTTGTGAAGTCTAAGGCGAACTATGAAAATGGGGCTCCTATAATATATTTTTTTTAATAAAAAATTTATGATTAAAATGATAAGTATTTACAAATTTTTTATTTAAGCATACTTGCACATATAATCATTAAAATTATAAATTAAAATTTACTTTCATATATTAAGTGGATAATGTTGTATATTGTATGTATGGTTTGGGTTGGCCCAAACACTTTATTTGTTTTTTTTTTTTTTATATATTTTTATTTTAATAAATATGGGCCAAACCACATAAATATGGATTAAACCAAACATGGGCTCAATAAAACATTTTGGGACACTTTAAATTGATCCTAAAAACCCAAAAAAAAAAAGCAAAAAAAAAAAAGGTTGTACCTATAACAATTTATTAAATTTGGAAGCCCCTTTTTTGGATCAAAAAATGGGGCCTAAGGCACAAGCCTTATTGGCGTCGGGCGAAGCTATAGCCTGAATATAATGTGTGAATAGTCCCGAATATCTTGTTGAGGTTTTTTGTCTATAGAAAAATAAATGAATATTTAGTTAATTTGTGATTTCTTATATTTATTTTGGTAACCGCGTACGGTTCATATAGATCAACATTTTGGTATTTTACTAGCTGTATATTTATTTATGTCATCACTTGAAGTAATGATGGAGGAGCCAAGTTATTTGGTGGCTTTGAGACATAGTCATCTGATACTTAAAATGTGTTGTTATAATTGGTAGAAAATGTAAGAGAGGTGAAGCATATAATTTTGTATTGCGTCATCGAAAATAACTGGGGTTGGGTGATCCAGATGAAAGCAAAACAAATAATAATAATAATAATAATAATAATAATAATAATAATAATTACTAATTAGACAGTGAGGGATCTATTTCCAAATCTTCATATTTATAACTTACCCATAGGTTTTAACAAAGGTTTAAGAATTCAATTTTCTTTTCAACGCCATCTAGTAATTTATTTGAATATTGTGGGGGGTACATGGGCCTATTGCATTATTTCACCATGAGTGCTGATAATTACAGTTATGTTTGGAACTTAGATTTTAAAATATTTTAAAATTAAGTAAAGGGAAAAGTCAATAAATATATAAAGTAACTTTTTTTTAAAGCTTTTTTATTTTTTATTTCGTAAATCTCTTCTCAAATTTTAAATATAAACATAGTCTAAAGAAATCAAAATCCGAGCAACATGTCATGGCCATAATTTAGTTTCCTCACTTGATTTGTTAATCGTATTTAATTCATCACAAATTATGCTCAATTGAATTTTAAGAAACTTGTTTGGAAAATTAGAGACTAATTTGATAAAAATAAACATAAAAAAGATATTAAAATTTTAAAAATTATTTATACTTTAAAAAAATCATATGAAAATAATTTTAATTTTTTTTACAACGAATTAGATTATGATTTTTTTTTTCTTTTCCAAAAAAAAAGTTTTTAAAACTCACAAAAGAAAAAAAAAAAAATTGACCATACACATCACACAATGAATAATATTGTTTCACCATAAATTAAGATGTAACATGAGAAAAAATATCATCCAAAAAGACCAAACGAGCCTAACACGTTCAACATCACACAATAATACCTAAATAAAACCATAACATTCATCCAAAAAAAAAACCAAAAAAATGTTCCCAAACAAACGATTGATTTTGAAACACGAATAAGAGAAACATTCCTAATAATGCTAAAACCCCAATGGACAACCAAACTTTGCTTAGAGGAAAGGCAGCATTACGTAGGCGGGCACATCGGTCACAGTCTTGGCGACAAGACCTGGCGGTGATGGTGGGAGTGATGGTGATGGCGATGGCGAGATTGTGGCGTCTGGAGGAGCAGAGCAGACTTGAAGTTGGATGCGGGCGCTAGTGTTGGTGGTTTTGGGAACACGGATATCGACCTTTTGGCGTGCTTCACAAATACTCACCACCATCTTTCCGTTGTAGTGAAAAAAAAAAACAACAATACCAACATCACCAACATACCCATCTCTCACTATTGCTATGAAGATGTTTGGATGAAACATGAGCAATTTAAAGGGGCTTGGAATTTACTCATAAAGCTGGCCAATATAATTGTGTTTTGAGGTTTTGATTACTAGTTTATTAATGTACTAATTTGAGAGTCATAAAATCTTATGCTCTTAATGCATGAGATTTATAAAATAAATTTTTTCCGTAATTGGCATCGTAAGAAGCTAGTTGACTTTTCATGTCAAAGTCAATTGTTTAGTTATAAATTACTATGATCTAACCCCCAAAAAAAATTAAAAATCTTCATGGGAAAATGTTATTTTTTCATCTATTCAAAAGAAACTTACTAGTATTCAGCTTGAAGTCAATTAATTGTTTCATATTTGACAATTGTTATTGGTTTATTCCAAAAAAAAATAGTGGTTGGTACCCTACCTATAACCCTTTAAAAAAAATTGAATTTATTTATGTATACAAATTTATTAAAGAGAAAACTTAAGTTTCAAAATCAACGGCTATTGCTACCATTGAAAATTAAAAGATATAATTGAACATTGGGATTATATACAAAATTACTTGGAAAATTAAAATATGTCAAAATGAATTTGAGCTGTAAAAGCAAAATACAATTCACCATTTCAAGAGAGGAAGACGAAAACAGAAAAAAATATGAGGAAAAGTCGATGTTCAGAACCTAAAATTGGACGTAAAAGCTAAAAGCGCTAAAAATATCAAGTAATCATAAGGTTTTGTATTACTTGGAAAATCATTAAATTGTTGAATTTGAACTTATCTAGTATTTGTAACGCGTTTGTGATTTGATTAATTAACAATACAATTATAACCATGTGCAATTTATCCATTATTGATTTTTCCATGTAAAGCTTCTATTACAAACTCGCCTTCTAATAAGAATAATGTGGGTAATCTGCACCATCGCCTTTTTCTTTTTTCTATTTAATTATTAATTTATTTACTTATTTTTAATTTGTAGAAAACTAGTATCACCCATTTTTGAGAACTCTACTCATATATATACCATTGTCATGGTTACTCAAGTCAAAAAGTCACTATAAATTGTCACATCATTTTCTCTACTTTTTGCACTTTCAACTTTAACTTTACTCTTTTGTTATTGCAAATTTTGACTTTACTTAAACTAGAAATATAGATAAAAATAACCCTTCAATTCAAGAATTGTGAAAAGACCTTCATAATCAACTCATTTAAAACTCATTTGAGTTCAAGATAAATTTGTATACACAGTTAATAATTGAGCTGAGTTCATGTAGACCCAAGCTCGGCTCAATTAGGCTCATTAACAAAAAATATATAAATTAATATTTATTTTTAACAATATATCAAATATATT
Organism: Camellia lanceoleosa; assembly: GCA_025200525.1. NCBI lineage: Eukaryota > Viridiplantae > Streptophyta > Magnoliopsida > Ericales > Theaceae > Camellia > Camellia lanceoleosa. The sequence goes on from JANUSC010000091.1 coordinate 624,170, forward strand.
TCATTTCTCTATTTTATATTAAATTTACATAATTAATGAATGAAATTTATTTTTAATTACATTTTGCTCATAATGTTCTCTTTTTCACTTAATATGCAAATTAATTGATTTTTTTTTTTTTAAATTTTTGAGCTCAGCTAGTTTATTTGATCTAGTTGACTCAAATCAAACTCAAGTTTCTCAAATTTTTTACACACCAACCTCGAGCTACTAATCTTTGCCCACTTCTGTATGTTCATTTGTTATCCTTTATGGACTTGTTTGATTGGCCAGATTAAAGTATTAGATTGGGAATACAAATCTTTTGGACTCATATTCCAACGTTTAATTGTAAATTTTTCTATTCCAATTAGATATCTAATGGATAGCTAATCCTAAAAATGCATATATGTTTAGTATTGGTCATCAAATGGGACTGCAGTGAACCGTGGGCTGAATTAAAATTTATTTGTACTTTTTTATATGAATCACCGAATTGAAACATTAAAACATGGTTTGTGGTGGACCGTGGTCAAACCCTTACATTTATCAAGTACTTGAGGGATTATTGTTTTATATCATGTCACAAAGTAATTAATTAATAAAAAAATTAAAATTTTTCTACAATATTAAAAGTGAATGGTCAGGGTTGTCATATTATTCAAAAGATTCAATGTCATCGATCTCTATAGTCAAGTACCTATATCGTAGAATGAAATGAGAAGACTCAGGTTCGATGACCTAGTGGTTTTATGGGACATTTTTTTATAGGTTCATTATGTAAAAGTTTAATTGATTAAGTTTTACAAAAATAAATAAATAAATTTAAAGTGGATTAATGGTTTTATGGGACATTTTTTTATAGGTTCATTATTTAAAAGTTTAATAGCTTAAGTTTTACAAAAATAAATAAATAAATTTAAAATATTAAGTTTTACATGAGACCCATCATATTTTTATATATAAAAAAACTAAAAAATAAAAACTATGAAACCCATCATGTCATATGAAAATCCACATATAATTTTTTTTTTAAAATACTAGTTGGCCCCCCACGAGCTTTGTGCGTGGGTTATAAGGTCACATTACAGTGTCAGTATAAATACTTTAAAAATTGTATTTGGTTTATGAATTTGAAAAGTGACTTCACAAGGGAGGAAAAAAAAAGGTGTAAAATATAGGTGATAATTATATTTCCAAAAAATCACATACCAAATCATTCGGTTAATCCAACTGAATAACTAATACACTAATCCCATCAATTATTAACCCCCTCACTAACCTTAATTGTTCTATTTTTCTCATTCTTTTTTTTTTTTTTTTTTTGGGGGGGGAGGGGGTCTATTTTTCCCATAAATTACTTGTATTTTCATGACTTCGTAATTTTTTTGAGTTCATATCATTTTTTTTTGTTGCAATTTTTCCTTTATATTTATATATATATATATATATATATGTATCTCAAATGTTCTCCAGAAAAAATGTAGACAAAAACTCCAAAAAGAAAACTTGCGCTTATTTCCACAAGAAGTTTTAATTAATGCTCTCTTTGGCAAAGCGGCATAAGTATATGGCAATCCAATTTGGCTCACTTTTTGTACTACTGACTAAAATGGCCCTAGACATGCAATGTGAAATCAATACATCTCTTATCCATGGATTCATTTGTTGTAACATTCACCATTTTCTCAAGTTGAAAATTAGAAAACACTCGTACGCACAAAATGCAATAAAGATTCATATCAAATTAGAGAAGAGTTTTTCAGAAAAATGGAACCATCACATTAATAACCAATGTAAATTGCAGTATCATCATAGAGAGAGAGAGAGAGAGAGTGTGGAATGTGCCCCTACTGCTACTGCGAGGCCCTTTTTAACAATGGCCACCACCAGTCACTATTGCTATTAACTTCAGAAAGTTTTGAAGATTTCCTTCGAAAAAGGGAATTTTATTAATTCATTCACAGCCAAATTTTTATTTAATTTTTTTTCTTTTCAATTCACATGGGTGATTGATTGTGTGCAAACATTAAAGTTTTTTTTTCTTTAATAATTTTTTTCTCTATTTATGATTATCTTGCCAAAAAAACTGTGATATGATCTTTCTAGTATCCTTCATTAATTTTTGTAATCTATGATTCTCTATCTTTTTTTTTTTCCTTGGGGTTAAATAATTTATGATTTTCTTGCCCAAAAAACTATGATACCTAATCATGTCGATTGTCCATCTATAATGAGAGTCAATTAGCTAAGTTGTTAAATTTTTCATTAAAATCTTTCGTCCATGTCCTTTGTTTTTGCTTTCTATAACTGACGAAGTTATAGAATATAACTTCAAATTTTAACTGACGAAGTTATATGTTTGTGCAGGTGGGAAAAACAATAATTAATGTTATAAATATTATATCAATCCGATTTCAAGTAATTAATTTCCCATGAATATCTTATAATTTAAGGTGTTTGTATATTTGGTTATGACTTATTAGAGTGTGAGCTATAATGAAAGTTATTATAAAGTATTAGAATGTTAGTTATGAGTCATTGTGATGTTAATTATGATATTATTTGATTATAACCCATGAACTTCTTAGTTATATTTTATGTGGTGTTTGGTTACAATTTTTATTTTTTACTTTATGACTTTCATAGGATTGAGCTATGACATTTGTGGTAATCCAATTTACAACTATTATAACTTGCATATGATACACACTTTTTTGAGAGTGTTTACCATAATATTATCTATTGGTATATATATTGTTTGTTTCTTCTTACGTCACGTGTCTCTCAATTTTCTACTTTTTTTTTAAAAAAAAAAATCGATAGATAAGGGAAATGAGACTTGAGTCTCGGACCTTGGGTTTACTAAAAAAAACTCTTAGGTTGTGTTTGGTTTAGTTTTGAAAATGTGATACTCTTTTTGAAGTTGTGATTTGAGTGTAAAATTGTGAGTTGCGTTTTGAAAAAAAAAATTTGATTGGTTATAAGTTTTGAAAAAAGTTTTTGAATTTTGAATTTTGGAAAGAATTTAGAGTTTTAAATTTTGAAAAGAGTTTTGAATTGTATTTTGAGTTTTGAGTTTTTGAATTTTGAGTTGTATTTTGAATTTTTCGGATTTATTTTTTTGAAATATTAAAAAATGTTTAAGAAAATTTAATTTTTTTATTTTAAATATTTAATTTTTATTTAAATATTTTTTAATTTTTAATTTAATTTTGAAAATATTTTATTTTTTAGTTTTACTATTTTAAACTAAAAACAAAACTTCACACTCGTATCGTAACCAAACATATAACTCAAAACTCAATTATAAAATTATTTTCAAAACTTATAACCAAGCACACTCAAATCATAACCAACACATAACAAAAAAAAAATGATGATAAAAATAATAAATTGAACAAATTTTTGATGATAAAAATAATAAATTGTTTGGGTCCGTGTGGCCCACCACGGGCCCATTTTGCTGATTTGCCTTTGTTCATTTTGTTGAGCACTTTGTGTATTTCATTTACAAAAAAAAATTAGGTAGATCTGATATCTGTAACTTGTGTAATTTATCGTGTTTTCAGTAAAAAAAGAAACGACAATTGTGTTTTTAAAAGGAAACCATACGTTTTTTTTGATGATGCCGAAATCCTAATCAAACAAAGTGATTATTTAACTTTCTATCAAATAGAGTGATTGTTTTGGGAGCACGTAAATATTCATAATAAGAAGCACATGATGAACATGATATAAAAGACATCTCATCCAATGGCCGGATTAAAATCAATGTAAGTTTTTAATATATAAGTATTCAACTCGTGCTATATATGCACTCAATTTTTTTTAAAAAAAGTATTAAAAAGTTAGTTTGTCTCCTATCCACAGTAGTGAATTCGACCCTGGATCACATGCTCACCCCAAATCTAATTTTAATGATTCAATTTGAGAATACTTATTAGTCAGTCCTATTAACTAAATTTATTAACAATTTACCCTTTAATTTGTTGATATTAATAGTCCATTGTGGAGGATAAAATCTGGAGGATAAAATCCACAGGTCTCGAGTTCGAGTCACCCCTTGGGGCCACTGGAGGTTTGCCCGGTCGTTAACTTCAGGGCCCTCAGGATTAGTCCTGGCTTCCCTTAAAATCAGCGGGTTGGGGATACCTGAGTTATCAAAAAAAAAAAAAAAAAAAATAGTCCATTGTGTATATCATTCACTCCCCTCCTCCCCTCCCCACCCCACCCCCAAAATAAATAAATAAATAAATAAAAATAATGTTATAATCAAAGAGTTAGGCCTTTTATCATTAAATGTGTAATAAATCAAAAATTAACATTTATCATACCACATTATTGTGGATTGAATTGTAAAATAAAAAAAATAAAAAAAAATAATGTTCTTCAAACATTTTCCATATTTTAAAGGCAATAGATTAAAAATAAAGTAAAATAGATGTGTATATTAGAGGGTCCTTTGATAATGCCGTGACTTTATCAATGTCCTTTTGGGTGTGCTACTGCGACACTCACAAAATGCTTTCATATCCTCTTTTCTTCCAGATAGACGTAGGTGCTTTTTGACAATAAATCTTCAAATGCAAAATTACCTTAATATGCAACTAAACACACCCCAAAAAAATGTATAGGCAGAATAATTAAATCGGGATTATGAAGCTATCACTTTAAAATAAAAAATTATTAAGATGCTTCCTAATATCAAATCTATGAGATACATTATTCTTATGAATGATTTCAAGCAATTTTTTCAAGAATAACAATTTTCCCAAACTTAATTAACCATAATACCAAATGAGGCCTTAGGCGTGTAAGAATTGATCCTACTTCAATCAAAAGTTGGCCCAAAGATGTGAAAATAACGGGTCTTTTAGAAAGTGGGTTATAATTCACTTTTCGACTATATAACCCACTTTCCTTTCTCTCAAAAAGTGATTATAATTAGCTTTTAACCAAAAAGTTTATTATAATCATTTTCTCAAAATAGCCCACGATCTACTTGTAATTTGTAAACTGAAATGTACGTTAAATATTTTAGTCAATTTAACAATAAGTGTGAAAGACATGTAAGATATAAAAAATTATATGATCATTTTCAAATTTCAAATGAATAAATCGCATATGAAATAAAACACAAAAATTAAAGTGCATTTTGCCTCTTAAACAAATGACGAAAATAACCATAATTTACATACTAAAATTATTTATATACAAGAATATATATATATATATTTTATTATATCTTTAACAGATTTAACAATACATTTCAATTGACTATATAATTATTTTCAAATAAAAAAGGTAATGCCCGCACACATGAATCAAACTATAAGGGCAAAGTAAAATTTATTATATTTTTTTTACCTTTGGGTAAAAACCCATAGAAAGGTATAAATACTTGATGTACCGAGGGTTCTTGGAAAAAACAATGACGATATTTTGTCCGAGCACTTTCGTGAAGGATTCTCTACATCAGTCCCTTCGGGCTTGCGGTGTTTGCCTGCTGTCAATTATGGACAAAAATATTTCAGCTGTAATATTTCATAATATGTGATAGAAAATTGAAATTTTTTATAATAGACATCTTGAAGCTACAATATTCATTACTAGCGGTTGTACATGTGTCTTTTACGTGGTAAGACTTTTTATTTTATTTTAACAATATTGATACGAGGTTAAGGCATCCAATTCAAAATCAAGTTTAGCTGACTTATAAAAATGATGTGGGACAAGTCTAACAACAAATATAATTTTTGTCCAAAATAATGTAGTTTTTGTATTTTAAAATAAAATACTCACTATTATGATTCATAATTTTACTAGTGTTAGCGGCATAATTTTACAGGGAACTAGCAACACGGTGTAGTTTTAGGAAAAAAAATTACAAATTAATGATAAAGTTTATGAACTTTAATAATTAAAATATTATATATTTTCATGATTTTGTAATTTTTTTTACCATTACCATTGAATTTTAATATCTCTAATTTTAAAAATGCCACTGCAATGGTTAAAAATTAATGTGCCACTCATATCTGACATGTTGGGAAAGTTTTTGTAAATTTGTGGCTCCTGATTTTCTGAACTTTCTTTCTTCAGTAGTCAAATTATTTTTTTTTTTGGTTGTAAATTTGTATCATTTTTTTTCAAGTCCTAATCTAGAGGGATTTAGGAGATAAAAAAATTTTGAAAAAAATTCCAAAAAAAAAAAAACCTTCTTTTCTTTTTTAAATTTATTATTATATATTTTCAATAATGACGCCTTTACATTAATTTTTGAATCACTGTGACATTATTCTCAAAGTTTTTTTTTTTAATAAAAATTATGTTTGTAAATTACTTTTTAATGTACTTTTTAGTTCTTCCATTTTAGAGGCAACATAAATGTGTATCAAGAATGCTAGGATAATCATTTTTTTTTCTCTTTTAAGTTGTTTATATTTATATTTTTATATGTCAATACAATATTGGTTTAATGGTTCCATTACTCATGATTGTTAACAATTTAATATTAAAACATAAAATAATAAATTATAAATATATTTCTTGAGATTTACTAAAAACAATGTTTATTTTTGTGGTTATGAAATTTACATCCTATCTTTTTATTTTTCATATTGCATAACACAAAGGATTCCTTTTATTAAAAAATTATTAATTCAACAATTTTTAATGATGTCATAAATATATTTTAATTAATAATTTAAGTAATTTTAATTGTATAAAAGAGTAGCTAAGAATTTTATTTTTCTTCGATAAGAAATATTTATAATTTACAAAATTGCATAAGGGCGGAAATTAGTTACGGACGTGGCTTGTCACCTGGTACACCTACCTTGCAAAGAAAGAAAGAAAGAAAAAGAAAAAATGAATATGGGAAAATTAGCTATTATGAAAAATATATTATAAAATTATTATGTGTTTAATTATTATTGTATATAAAATTTATCATTTGTTTGTAATTTTGTTTTCAAAACATACACTAATTAAAATTTTCCCAATGAATATTTATTCTACTAAAATGTAAACAAATATAATTATATATGGAATATGGACCCTCTTCAATAATATCTTCGTCAAATTTTGGCATATAGTTGAATAGTAGACATTAATTAAATTGTCTCTTTGGCGGAATGATAATAGTGAATAAAATGTTTTCAATCTTGATTTGGAGTGGGAATTTGAGAATTTTAAAAAAGACAAAACGAGAGAGGCGAAAGTGTAATAAATATTTCACTTTATCACTCTCCAATTTTTATTTTTATTTTCCTCACAAATTGTAGAGGTATAGACACGTAATATTTCGAAATATTCTATAATTTTTCTAGTTGCTTACCTTTATAAATGAGTTTTTGCAACCAAGTAAAGCCACTGCTACTTTTGAATGAAAACGCTTCTTGGCAAGAATATCGAGTGGGAGATATCCTCGCTCATCAGCACCGCTAACAAACTCTGGGAAGAGTTCGATTATTTGATACGCCAATCCTGCCAAAGCAATAAATATATAAATTTAAAAAAAAAATGAGAGAAAGAGAGCATACACATGACAATATAATCAGGGCCCACCCTGAGATTTGTGAGGTCTAAGGCGAACTATGAAAATGGGGCTCCTATAATATATTTTTTTTAATAAAAAATTTATGATTAAAATGATAAGTATTTACAAATTTTTTCTTTAAGCATACTTGCACATATAATCATTAAAATTATAAATTCAAATTTACTTTCATGTATTAAGTGGATAATGTTGTATATTGTATGTATGGTTTGGGTTGGCCAAAACACTTTATTTGTTTTTTTTATATATATTTTTATTTTAATAAATATGGGCCAAACCACATAAATATGGATTAAACCAAACACGGGCTCAATAAAACATTTTGGGACACTTTAAATTGATCCTAAAAACCCAAAAAAAAAAAGCAAAAAAAAAAAAAAAGGTTGTACCTATAACAACTTATTAAATTTGGAAGCCCTTTTTTTGGATCAAAATTGTGGGGCCTAAGGCACAAGCCTTATTGGCCTCGGGCAGTAAGCCACGAATATAATGCGTGAATAGTCCTGGAATATACTGTTGAGGTTTTTTGTCTATAGAAAAATAAATGAATATTTAATTAATTTGTGATTTGTTATATTTATTTTGGTAATACCGTACGGTTCATATAGATCAACATTTATGTATTTTACTAGCTATATATTTATTTATGTCATCACTTGAAGTAATGATGGAGGAGCCAAGTTATTTGGTGGTCTTGAGACATAGTCATCTGATACTTAAAATGTGTTGTTATAATTGGTAGAAAATGTAAGAGAGGTGAAGCATATGATTTTGTATTGCGTCATCGAAAATAACTGGGGTTGGGTGATCCAGATGAAAGCAAAACAAATAATAATAATAATAATAATTACTAATTAGACAGTGAGGGATCTATTACCAAATCTTCATATTTATAACTTACCCATAAGTTTTAACAAAGGTTTAAGAATTCAATTTTCTTTTCAACGCCATCTAGTAATTTATTTGAATATTGTGGGGGGTACATGGGCCTATTGCATTATTTCACCATGAGTCTTGATAATTACGTTATGTTTGGAACTTAGATTTTAAAATATTTTAAAATGAAGTAAAGGAAAAGTCAATAAATATATAAAGTAACATTTTTTAAAGCTTTTTATTTTTTTATTTCGTAAATCTCTTCTCAAATTTTAAATATAAACATAGTCTAAAGAAATCAAAATCCGAGCAACATGTCATGGCCATAATTTAGTTTCCTCACTTGATTTGTTAATCGTATTTAATTCATCACAAATTATGCTCAATTGAATTTTAAGAAACTTGTTTGGAAAATTAGAGACTAATTTGATAAAAATAAACATAAAAAAGATATTAAAATTTTAAAAATTATTTATACTTTAAAAAAATCATATGAAAATAATTTTAATTTTTTTTACAACGAATTAGATTATGATTTTTTTTTTCTTTTCCAAAAAAAAAGTTTTTAAAACTCACAAAAGAAAAAAAAAATTGACCATACACATCACACAATGAATAATATTGTTTCACCATAAATTAAGATGTAACATGAGAAAAAAATATCATCCAAAAAGACCAAACGAGCCTAACACGTTCAACATCACACAATAATACCTAAATAAAACCATAACATTCATCCAAAAAAAAACCAAAAAAATGTTCCCCAAACAGGCGATTGATTTTGAAACACGAATAAGAGAAACATTCCTAATAATGCTAAAACCCCAATGGACAACCAAACTTTGCTTAGAGAAGAGGCACTGTTCTGTGGGGCAGGCACATTCGGTGCAGGTACTGGCGACAACAGCACTGGCGGTGATGGTGGGAGTGATGGTGATGGCAGTGGCGGAGATTGTGGCGTCTGGAGAGGAGCAGGAGCAGGACTTGAAGTTGGATGCGGAGCGCTAGTGTTGGTGGTTTTGGGAACACGGATATCGACCTTTTGGCCTGCTTCACAGTGGCCGGGGAGGCTGCAGATGAAGTAGAAATGGCCGCCTCTAGTGATGGTGAAGGAATCGTTGCCGCTGTTGAGGGTGAAATAAGGAGTCGTGGCATTGCATGCATTGAAGTTCTTGTGGGTTACTCTTATCACGTTGTGAAATTGCTTCTTGTACTCAAACACTACATCAATAATAATGCAAATCAAGGAAAAAAAGCAAAAAAATTTCTCGCACAAGAATAAGCATGGGTCTTTACAATCAATTGATGCATATGATATGGCAGAATATTATGAAAATAATACTTGTTTCCAAATATATTTAATCATTTTTTCTAACTTTTAATAATAAAGTGCTTGTTTACACACACAACATTCGTTACATTTTAAAATTAATACAATTCACCATAATATATGATGAACTATATAATGGTTAAAAATCAAGTAAAAATTTCAATATTATATAGTCATAAAGTAAATTGAATCCACCAAAATATTTGAAAAACTATTTAATATATAGGAAAAATTTCCCATAATATATAAAGTCTCATTAGTAAAATTTTGTACCAAGATAATTACAGTACATATTTGATGTCAACTCCTTAATGGAGAAAATAAAGAAAGAATGATCAAGAAAGGAACATAAAGTCCCAGAAACACTCAAAGAAATTTTATGAACAAATTTGTGGTAATAATATTTTAAAATATATTATGGGACGAAAACAAATTAAAATATTATAGAATAACAAGAGAGAATGGGTAACGAACAAATGGTGTCGCCGACATGGAAGAGCTTAGCAGCAGACCAAGCCTTGTAATCAACATGTCCAGTGTTTGTCCATCCAGCAGAGTCCCCAACCGTATACACTGCACCGTCACAAATACTCACCACCATCTTTCCGTTGTAGTGGAAAAAAAAACAAGCAGTCACCAACATCACCAACATACCCATCTCTCACTATTGCTATGAAGATGTTTGGATGAAACATGAGCAATTTAAAGGGGCTTGGAATTTACTCATAAAGCTGGCCAATATAATTGTGTTTTGAGGTTTTGATTACTAGTTTATTAATGTACTAATTTGAGAGTCATAAAATCTTATGCTCTTAATGCATGAGATTTATAAAATAAATTTTTTCCGTAATTGGCATCGTAAGAAGCTAGTTGACTTTTCATGTCAAAGTCAATTGTTTAGTTATAAATTACTATGATCTAACCCCCCCCAAAAAAATTAAAAATCTTCATGGGAAAATGTTATTTTTTCATCTATTCAAAAGAAACTTACTAGTATTCAGCTTGAAGTCAATTAATTGTTTCATATTTGACAATTGTTATTGGTTTATTCCTAAAAAAAATAGTGGTTGGTACTCTACCTATAACTCTTTAAAAAAAATGTATTTATTTATGTATACAAATTTATTAAAGAGAAAACTTAAGTTTCAAAATCAACAGCTATTGCTACCATTGAAAATTAAAAGATGTAATTGAACATTGGGATTATATACAAAATTACTTGGAAAATTAAAATATGTCAAAATGAATTTGAGCTGTAAAAGCAAAATACAATTCACCATTTCAAGAGGGGAAGACAGAAAACAGAAAAAAAAAATATAAGGAAAAGTCGATGTTCGTAACCTAAAATTGAATGAAAAAGCTAAAAAGCGCTAAAAATATCGTGTAATCATAAGGTTTTGTATTACTTGGAAAATCATTAAATTGTTGAATTGAACTTATCTAGTATTTGTAACGTTTGTGATTTGATTAATTAACAATACAATTATAACCATGTGCAATTTATCCATTATTGATTTTTCCATGTAAAGCTTCTATTACAAACTCTGCCTTCTAATAAGAATAATGTGGGTAATCTGCACCATCTGCCCCTTTTTCTTTTTCTATTTAATTATTAATTTATTTACTTATTTTTAATTTGTAGAAAACTAGTATCACCCATTTTTGACAACTCTACTCATATATATACCATTGTCATGGTTACTCTGAAGTCAAAAAGTCACTATAAATTGTCACATCATTTTCTCTACTTTTTGCACTTTCAACTTTTAACTTTACTCTTTTTGTTATTGCAAATTTTGACTTTACTTAAACTAGAAATATAGATAAAAATAACCCTTCAATTCAAGAATTGTGAAAAGACCTTCATAATCAACTCATTTAAAACTCATTTGAGTTCAAGATAAATTTGTATACAGAGTTAATAATTGAGCTGAGTTTATGTAGACCCAAGCTCGGCTCAATTAGGCTCATTAACAAAAAATATATAAATTAATATTTATTTTTAACAATATATCAAATATATTTCATTTCTCTATTTTATATTAAATTTACATAATTAATGAATGAAATTTATTTTTAATTACATTTTGCTCATAATGTTCTCTTTTTCACTTAATATGCAAATTAATTGATTTTTTTTTTTTTAAAAAAATTTTGAGCTCAGCTAGTTTATTTGATCTAGTTGACTCAAATCAAACTCAAGTTTCTCAAATTTTTTACAAACCAACCTCGAGCTACTAATCTTTGCCCACTTACATTGTTCGTTTGTTATCCTTTATGGACTTGTTTGATTGGCGGATTAAAGTATTAGATAGGGAATACAAATCTTTTGGACTCATATTCCAACGTTTAATTGTAAATTTTTCTATTCCAATTAGATATCTAATGGATAGCTAATCCCACAAAAATGCATATATGTTTAGTATTGGTCATCAAATGGGACCTGCAGTGAACCGTGGGCCTGAATTAAAATTTATTTGTACTTTTTTATATGAATCACCGAATTGAAACATTAAAACATGGTTTGTGGTGGACCGTGGTCAAACCCTTACATTTATCAAGTACTTGAGGGATTATTGTTTTATATCATGTCACAAAGTAATTAATTAATAAAAAAATTAAAATTTTTCTACAATATTAAAAGTGAATGGTCGGGTTGTCATATTATTCAAAAGATTCAATGCCATCGATCTCTATAGTCAAGTACCTATATCGTAGAATGAAATGAGAAGTCACGAGTTCATGAACTAATGGTTTTATGGGACATTTTTTATAGGTTCATTATGTAAAAGTTTAATTGATTAAGTTTTACAAAAATAAATAAATAAATTTAAAGTGGATTAATGGTTTTATGGGACATTTTTTATAGGTTCATTATTTAAAAGTTTAATAGCTTAAGTTTTACAAAAATAAATGAATAAATTTAAAATATTAAGTTTTACATGAGACCCATCATATTTTTATATATAAAAAACTAAAAATAAAAACTATGAAACCCATCATGTCATATGAAAATCCACATATAATTTTTTTAAAATACTAGTTGGCCCCCACGAGCTTTGTGCGTGGGTTCTGGTCACATTACAAGATGTCGATATAAATACTTTAAAAATTGTATTTGGTTTATGAATTTGAAAAGTGACTTCACAAGGGAGGAAAAAAAAGGTGTAAAATATAGGTGATAATTATATTTCCAAAAATCACATACCAAATCATTCTTGTTAATCCAACTGCATAACTAATACACCAATCCCGTCAATTATTAACCCCCTCACTAACCTTAATTGTTCTATTTTTCTCATTCTTTCTTTTTTGGAAGGGTCTATTTTTCCCATAAATTACTTGTATTTTCATGACTTCGTAATTTTTTTGAGTTCATATCATTTTTTTTGTTGCAATTTTTCCTTTATATATATATATATATGTATCTCAAATGTTCTCCAGAAAAAATGTAGACAAAAACTCCAAAAAAGAGAAAACTTGAAGTTATTTCCACAGCAAGTTTTAATTAATGCTCTCTTTGGCAGCATAAGTATATGGCAATCCAATTTGGCTCACTTTTTGTACTACAGCTAAAATGGCCCTAGACATGCAATGTGAAATCAATACATCTCTTATCCATGGATTCATTTGTTGTAACATTCACCATTTTCTCAAGTTGAAAATTAGAAAACACTCGTACGCACAAAATGCAGTAAAGATTTATATCAAATTAGAGAAGAGTTTTTCAGAAAAATGGAACCATCACATTAATAACCAATGTAAATTGCAGTATCATCATAGAGAGAGAGAGAGAGTGGAATGTGCCCCTACTGCTACTGCGAGGCCCTTTTTAACAATGCCCACCACCAGTCACTATTGCTATTAACTTTGGAAAGTTTTGAAGATTTCCTGCGAAAAAGGGAATTTTATTAATTCATTCACAGCCAAATTTTTATTTAATTTTTTTTCTTTTCAATTCACATGGGTGATTGATTGTGTGCAAACATTAAAGTTTTTTTTTCTTTAATAATTTTTTTCTCTATTTATGATTATCTTGCCAAAAAAACTGTGATACGATCTTTCTAGTATCCTTCAGTAATTTTTGCAATCTATGATTCTCTATCTTTTTTTTTTCCTTGGGATTAAATAATTTATGATTTTCTTGCCCAAAAAACTATCATACCTAGTGATGTCGATCGTCCATCTATAATGAGAGTCAATTAGCTAAGTTGTTAAATTTTTCATTAAAATCTTTCGTCCATGTCTTTCGTTTTTGCTTTCTATAACTGACGAAGTTATAGAATATAACTTCAAATTTTAACTGACGAAGTTATATGTTTGTGCAGGTGGGAAGAACAATAATTAATGTTATAAATATTATATCAATCTGATTTCAAGTAATTAATTTCCCATGAATATCTTATAATTTAAGGTGTTTGTATATTTGGTTATGACTTATTAGAGTGTGAGCTATAATGAAAGTTATTATAAAGTATTAGAATGTTAGTTATGAGTCATTGTGATGTTAATTATGATATTATTTGATTATAACCCATGAACTTTTTAGTTATATTTTATGTGGTGTTTGGTTACAATTTTTATTTTTTACTTTATGACTTTCATAGGATTGAGCTATGACATTTGTGGTAATCCAATTTACAACTATTATAACTTGCATATGATACACACTTTTTTGAGAGTGTTTACCATAATATTATCTATTGGTATATATATTGTTTGTTTCTTCTTACGTCACGTGTCTCTCAATTTTCTACTTTTTTAAAATAAAAAAAATTAGATAGATAAGGGAAATGAGACTTGAGTCTCGGACCTTGGGTTTACTAAAAAAAACTCTTAGGTTGTGTTTGGTTTAGTTTTGAAAATGTGATGCTCTTTTTGAAGTTGTGATTTGAGTGTAAAATTGTGAGTTGAGTTTTGAAAAAAAAAATTTGATTGGTTATAAGTTTTGAAAAAAGTTTTTGAATTTTGAATTTTGGAAAGAATTTAGAGTTTTAAATTTTGAAAAGAGTTTTGAATTGTATTTTGAGTTTTGAGTTTTTGAATTTTGAGTTGTATTTTGAATTTTTTGGATTTATTTTTTTGAAATATTAAAAAATGTTTAAGAAAATTTAATTTTTTTTATTTTAAATATTTAATTTTTATTTAAATATTTTTTAATTTTTAATTTTATTTCGTAAATATTTTATTTTTTATTTTTACTATTTTAAACTAAAAACAAAACTTCACACTCGTATCGTAACCAAACATATAACTCAAAACTCAATTCAAAAATTATTTTCAAAACTTATAACTAAACACACTCAAATCATAACCAACACATAACGAAAAAAAAAATGTTGATAAAAATAATAAATTGAACAAATTTTTGATGATAAAAATAATAAATTGTTTGGGTCCGTGTGGCCCACCACGGGCCCATTTTGATGATTTGCACTGTTTATTTTGTTGAGCACTTTGTGTATTTCATTAACAAAAAAAAATTAGGTAGATCTGATATCTGTAACTTGTGTAATTTATCGTGTTTTCAGTAAAAAAAGAAACGACAATTGTGTTTTTAAAAAGAAACCATACGTTTTTTTTGATGATGCCGAAATCCTAATCAAACAAAGTGATTATTTAACTTTCTATCAAATAGAGTGATTGTTTTGGGAGCACGTAACTATTCATAATAAGAAGCACATGATGAACATGATATAAAAGACATCTCATCCAATGGCCGGATTAAAATCAATGTAAGTTTTTAATATATAAGTATTCAACTCGTGCTATATATGCACTCAATTTTTTTTAAAAAAAGTATTAAAAAGTTAGTTTGTCTCCTATCCACAGTAGTGAATTCGACCCTGGATCACATGCTCACCCCAAATCTAAATTTAATGATTCAATTTGAGAATACTTATTAGTCAGTCCTATTAACTAAATTTAATAACAATTTACCCTTTAATTTGTTGATATTAATAGTCCATTGTGGAGGATAAAATCTGGAGGATAAAATCCACAGGTCTCGAGTTCGAGTCACCCCTTGGGGCCACTGGCGGTTTGCCCGGTCGTTAACGTCAGGGCCCTCAGGATTAGTCCTGGCTTCCCTTAAAATCAGCGGGTTGGGGATACCTGAGTTATCAAAAAAAAAAAAAATAGTCCATTGTGTATATCATTCACTCCCCTCCTCCCCTCCCCACCCCAGCCCCAAAATAAATAAATAAATAAATAAATAAAAATAATGTTATAATCAAAGAGTTAGGCCATTTATCATTAAATGTGCAATAAATCAAAAATTAACATTTATCATACCACATTATTGTGGATTGAATTGTAAAAAAAATAAAAAATAAAAAAAATTTGTGTTCTTCAAACATTTTCCATATTTTAAAGGCAATAGATTAAAAATAAAGTAAAATAGATGTGTATATTAGAGGGTCCTTTGATAATGCCGTGACTTTATCAATGTCCTTTTGGGTGTGCTACTGCGACACTCACAAAATGCTTTCATATCCTCTTTTCTTCCAGATAGACGTAGGTGCTTTTTGACAATAAATCTTCAAATGCAAAATTACCTTAATATGCAACTAAACACACCCCAAAAAAATGTATAGGCAGAATAATTCGTCATATAGCTAGTATGCATATCTGTGGAAGTAATGAAGTTGTAAGTGGTTAATATGAGTTATTGTCTCATATGAGTTGTGTGGCCAGGTTCTGAGCCATGAGTTATAAATTGAGAATTTAATGAAAATGGAGAGTGAATTGAATATAGACTTGAAAGTCTTGGAATTGTAATGTATTATGAAAGAATGTAAAAGTGTTGACCATCTATCAACTGTTAATCTTTTAGTCATTATTCATAACTGGCTTAGTATATTTCTACTGGGCTGTGGCTCACCCTATATGGGAACATCATTTTCAGGTACAGGCGGCATGCCACCTCCAAGGACTTAGCTTGGGAGGCTAGTGGCGGATGGACTTTTTGACTTCTATTTACTTTTGACGTGTTACATGTAACCTCAAGCCAAGGGCTTTACGTGTATTGAGCTAGAGCTCTCTTGATTGTAACCAGGTGTTAACTTGGAAAGTTGTAAGCCTTTAAGGCACCCGCTTTTATTGTTTACATGTAATACTTTTGTACAGAACAGTTCAGTTGAATAGAAGAAGGTGGACTTTTATTATGTTGATGCATGTTCGATTGATGGGTTTATTGTCATTATTTTGAGGGCGTGACAACTTGGTATCAGAGCGTACCGGGTTCGAATACTTTGGGTACGTGGGAAGTGATTAGGATCACAATGGGTTTGTCTCGCTTGATAGAGACTTAGTGTAGTGTCATATGCTATGTGTTTAATTGATAACATGCTTATGTGATTATTTGGGTATGGGATTTAATTTCTAGGATGTTGATTGGATCCTTGGGTTTACGGGAGTCTTGTTGGAAAGGCACTTGATCAATGCCGCTTTCTCACGGGAACTCGTAACGCGGGACTATCATTATCAAGAAATGAAATTAAGTGCTTATGTGTTTATGTGCTTACGTGGAGTGAATTATTGTGGTCCATGTTTTAGGACGCGAGTGTTTAGTTATGGCACGTTTATAAATGTGCTAACGTTACGTGTTACCTTTATTAGGATGTCGGGGCGAGGTAGAGGTAGAAGCGTGGTAGGCCTAGGAGGCGAGATATGCCTTCTGGGACGAGATTCCGGCAGCTCGAAGGGGTTGGTCGAGCCAATGTGGCCGAGCCATGAGGGCCGAGCTATGGGTGCTCTAGCCCGAGAGATAGCGAGGCGTTGAGTCGGTGGGTATTCTCGGTGAGAATCGTGCTCGAGTTGTTGTTGCGGAATCTGAGGACCTTCTTTTACGAGAGGAGTTCTTCCGGTCTATCCGGATGAATTTGTGGGTGATCCAAAAGAGCCGCTTAAAGCCGATGAATGGCTCGAACAGACAACGAAGACGTTTGAGATGCTAGGCATCGAAGACGAAGTACTGAAGGTGACCTTGGCATCTTTCCAGCTGAAAGGGGATGCGGGTCAGTGGTGGAAGTTCACCAAGGGTCGTATTGGGGGTACTTGGAAGGCTTTTGTTGATGCTTTTCAGGAGAAGTTCTTGTCTCCGGCTGTTCAGGAGAAGTTGAGAGGTCAGTTCTGCCAGCTCAAGCAGGACAGTTTATCAGTGGCCGAGTTTGAGGCCTCATTCACTAGTTTGTCCAGGTTTGCACCTGAGTTAGTGGCGTCTGAGGAACGCCGTTGCATTGAGTTTGAGAAGTTGGTAGGCCTCAAGTTGAGAATTGTGGGGTCTATGTTTTGGGATTATGGCGATCGGTTGATGCTGCACTCATCTTGAGATTGTGAGGCAGGAAGAGGAGGAAGGGGAGAAAGGCCCCAAGAGGAGTCAGGAGGGACAGGGCGATAGTAGGAGACAGAGGGGTTATAACCCTCAGCAGTCTCAGGGTGGAGTTCCTAGGTCGACTTTCCCAAGACTGAGTCAGTGCTCGGGAGGCGATCGAGGAGAGTTTACTTGTTACAAGTGTGGCCAGCAGGGTCACAAGGCTTCAGTTGCCCTTGAAGGCGGAGGTCGAGAGCATCTTCTTGACCAGCCACAGGTCGAGTTTGGGCGGGCAGCCCTTGTCCTGATGCTCGATGTGGACTGGGCACTGAAGAGGTTACGCCACGCTTGAGTGCCACTTGAGGCGTCTGGTTCTAGGCGACGCGAGGATTTCACGGCTTCGATCTGTGCGAGGCCTTGAGGCCAATCCGGAAGCCGTCATCGATCGATCTGGCGATCATATGCTCCCGGGGTGGCAGTGGACGAGGTCCTCTGGTAGCGTGTATCTTTGTTGCAGCAGATTTGGTACCAACTCCATCAAGAGTGAGAGGTACTTTTTGTTTTGCAACCTTTCGGTTGCCAGTGTTGATTGACACGGGTGCATCTCATTCTTTTGTATCTGCTGCATTTGCATCGTGTTGGAATTGGAGTTAGCATTATTAGCATCTCCTATTTGCGTTGTGTCACCTATTGGGGGTGAGTTAATTTTGAGGCACGGATGTAGAGGTTGTGATATAGAGGTCGGCGACCATCGAATTCGCTTCCATTTGTAGTTATGCCCATGAAGGGCTTTGATGTTATTTTGGGTATGGGTAGTTATCGTCATCTTAGCATTATTGATTGCTACCGCCAGAGGGTTATTTCTTTGTCTGATGGCGGAGAGTTTTTCCATTTCTTAGGAGACCGAGTTGGTAGTGTTGTGCCACAGGGGTGCGGTCCGCAAAGGCGGAATGAGCTTAGTAGTCTACTTGCTAGTTTTGAGAATGGTGAGTGTGATGAGACTCAGATTGAGTTGCCAAGGGTAGTTTGTGAGTACTCGGACGTCTTTCCCGAGGATCTTGTTGATTTGCCACCTCACCGAGAGACAGAGTTCTCTATTGATTTAGTGCCCGGCACGGCGCCGATTTCTATGGCACCTTATCGTTTTGCCCCAGCAGAGTTGATTGAGTTGAAAGTTCAGCTCCAAGAGTTGTTAGATAAGGGCTTCGTTCGCCCTAGTGTATCGCCGTGGGGAGCCCCGGCCCTCTTTGCTAAAAAGAAAGACGGTGCCTTGAGGTTGTGTATCGACTACCGGAAGTTGAATCGGACTCGGTTAGAATAAGTACCCTATGCCCCATATAGATGATTTGTTCGACCCGGTTGAAGGGTTCCGTTGTTTCTCTAAGATAGATTTGAGATCGGGTTACCACCGGTTGAGGGTCGAGAGGAGGATATTCAAGACGGCATTCCGTCAGCGGTATGGCCATTATGAGTTCTGGTGATGCCATTTGGGTTCACCAATGCACCGGCGATCTTTATGGACTTGATGAACGGATCTTCCGGGAATTTTTGGATCGTTTGTGGTCGTTTTGTGGGCGACATTCTTATCTATTCACCCTCGAGAGAGAGCACGAGAACACTTGAGAGTGGTGCTTGAGTTGCTTAGAGCCCATAGGTATGCCAAGTTTGGGAAGTGCGAGTTACGGCTAAAGGAAGTCAAGTTCTTAGGCCATGTGGTATCCGGGAAGGGTGTCGATTGATACATCAAGACCGAGGCAAGGCAAGATTGGGCCTGACCTAAGAGTGTGTTTGAGATCCGCATTTTAAGGATTAGCCGGGTACTATCGTCGGTTTGTGAAAGATTTCTCGAGTTAGCTTCACTGTTGACTAGGTTGACTTCGCCAGGAGTCAAATTTGTATGGAGTGAGACTTGTGAAAAGTCGTTTCAGAGTTGAAAGTTAGATTGACCACCGCTCCAGTCTTGATTATTCCGGAGAGGGTTGGGTTATCAGTCTATTGTGATGCCTCACGAGAGGTTTGGGTTGTGTGTTGATGCAGGAGGAAAGTGGTAGCTTATGGCTCACGTCGATTAAAAATGCGAGAAGAATTACCCTACACATGACCTAGAGTTAGCGGTGTGATCTTTGCCTTGAAAATCTGGAGGCACTACCTTTATGGTGAGAGATTCGAGGTGTTCTCGGATCATAAGAGTCTGAAAGTATCTGTTTTCCTGAAGACTTGAACTTGAGGCGAGGAGGTGGATGGAGTTCATTGAGGATTACGACTTCGAGTTGCATTATCACCCGTGAAGGCTAATGTTGTGGCGATGCTCTTAGTAGGAAATCCATTAGTGATGTAGCTTGTGTAGCCATCCGAGTGGGAGATGTTGGGGGCACTTGGCGAGTTTGATTTGCTTCGGGCGAATCCGTTGAGGTCTGCGGCTTGTTTTACGTTGTTCTTGCGACCCTACACTTGTGACTCGAGTGTTAGAGGCACTGAGAGGTGACCTTGAGGTAGAATCCCTCGGAGAAGATCTCGATTGGGAAAGTTGAGAAGGGTTTGACGGTGTATCCGACTGGCGTGAGATACCGAGACCGCTTGTTTTCTACCGAGTCTTGCCGAGAGGAGGTACTCGAGAGTTTCACCATTCGCGCCTTTGCAAAGGCATCCGGGAGGTACTAAGATGTATCAGATTTGAGTCGCCATTGGTGGCGGGGCATGAAGAGAGATGTGGCGATCTTCGTGTCTAAGTGCCTTACTTGTCGCAAGTGAAGGCCGAGCATCGAAGGCAGCCGGGTTTGTTGCAACCCTTGCCTATTGTTAGTGGAAGTGGGAGCATGTCACTATGGACTTCGTTGTAGGTCTTCCGAGGACTCAGGGGGTAGTG
This sequence comes from Camellia lanceoleosa, assembly GCA_025200525.1. Taxonomy (NCBI): domain Eukaryota; kingdom Viridiplantae; phylum Streptophyta; class Magnoliopsida; order Ericales; family Theaceae; genus Camellia; species Camellia lanceoleosa. The sequence continues at coordinate 645,099 of JANUSC010000091.1, forward strand.
ATGCTATTTGGGTGGTTGTAGACCGGTTTGGAAGTCGGCGCACTTCATTCCTATGCGCGTGAGAGATTCGTGGACCATCTTGCCGACTTGTATATCCGGACATAGTGAGATTGCAGGGGTCCCAAAGGATTTATTGTCTCAGATAGAGATCCTCGTTTTTCTTGCTAGGTTGTGGCAGAGTTTGCGAGTGCTTTGGGCACTAAGTTGACCTTTAGTACGGCTTATCACCCTCGATCGGCGTACTATTCAGATCCTTGAGGATATGCTTGGTTGTGTCCTTGATTTGATGGGACGGGAAAGGCACTTGCCATTGGTGGAGTTTGCCTATAACAACAGTTATCAGTCTAGCATCGGTATGGCACCGTTTGAGGCCTTGTATGGCCGCCCTTGTAGGTCTCGATATGTTGGGCCGAGGTGGGTGACACACCTTTGTTGGGCCCGAGTTGGTTAGGGAGACGGAGAAAGTTGAGCTTATCCGTAGGAGGCTTGTTGACCAGTCGTCGAAATCTTATGTGACAGAGGAGGAGACCGTTGGTGTTCGAGATAGGTGATCATGTCTTTCTGAAAATATCACCTAGGCGGGGATTGATGAGGTTTGGGAAGAGAGGAAAGTTATCCCCTCGGTTTATTGGCCCTTTCGAGATCCTTGAGAGGATTGGCGAGGTTGCTTACCGTTTAGCGTTGCCGCCACAGTTGTCCGGAGTTCATGACGTGTTTCATGTGAGTATGCTTCGGAAGTATGAGCCGGATCCATCACATGTGTTGGATTGGACCGATTTAGAGGTAGATGAGGATGCCTCGTATGAGGAGAGGCCGGTTCGGGTCTTGGATAGGCGGGATCAAGTCCTGCGTGGCAAGACCATCCCTTTGGTGAAGGTTTTGTGGAAGCATCACGGAGTGGAAGAAGCCACTTGGGAACGTGAGTTGGAAGTCCGCGAGAAATATCCGGACTTGTTTGTTGCTTTGTAGTCATGTAATGAGAACTTGTAATTTTGTTGAACTTTGAGAACATTGTGTGTGTCTTAAGTTGTAAAACATGGTATATGTTTTGATTTAAGGAAGTAGTATAAAACTTGCCTTAATGTGGGAATTGATTATAATGTTGCATGTGTTGGCTATATTATAGAATTGGAGATGTATCATGAAATTTTGTTATGATATGATTTGTGAAACCATGTATATTGAGAATGGTTGGAAAGTGGAACAAGAAATGCATGTTATAGATGCACTTTAAAAATATATTGTGAAATGCCTCTTGATAAGAGATGGATGACCGGTAATGGGTCGAATTGTTAAATGTTGTGTAATGTAACATTGTTTAAAATGGAGAAAAAGGGCTTGCTTTTCAAAAAAAAAAAAACTTGTTTTAATTTCGGGGACGAAATTCTTTAAGGGGGGGAGGTTATAGCGATCCCGGGTTTACCCCTTGTTGTATAGTGATCCGGACATGTGTCCGTGGATGTTGGTAGTGGATTGTTGTCCTGTTTACGTCCTTTCATATATTGTATTTGAGTTATAGGATGTGTTGGGCAGGTTTGTTTCAGGTTGGTTGTGTTTGGGAGCCAAGGGTTGCTGCCCAGAATTTTTGTCCTTCGCCGGCGAGAGTTGGTCGCCGAGCGGCGTTGAGTTTGTGTCCGTGGGTCGAGCCAGAGCGGCTTCGCCGAGCGGCGGCGATCGTCTGCATCGACCGAACACCATGATTTCAGCTTGAGCGAGCTTTTCTTCGCTGATCTCGATCTTCGCTCGAGCGAGCGGTTCATCGCTCGAGCGTGCGTCTAGTTGCAGACCTGAAGGGTCGAGCTCCTGGCTCGAGCGAACTTTTCTTCGCTCGAGCGAGCTTCTAGGACGTTGGCTCGAGCGAGACCTTCTTGGCTCGACCTACGGTTTCAGGTCTGTCGCCGAGCGACCAAGGCTTCGCCGAGCGATTCGGCCTGCAATGGCGAGAATTTTAAGTTAAATTTTTTTATAAACTTTTGATCTAATCTTCAAGATCTGAGAGCTTCTCTCTCTAACTTTATATTCTCTCTAAGGATTGATCTACCTAGGATCATTTCCTACCCTTCTTGCTTTGTTAAAAAGGTAGAGGTCGTCGGGGGCTTCGATCTAATCTGAAAAAGTCGGTGTTTGGAGCATTTTGATCTTTGGGTCTTCATCTCCTTTTGGGCTTAAACTTTGAGGTAGGGATATCCTACTCTTCTTTATGGATTCTGTCTTTGAATTTTGACATTTTGATGTGTTGGGGATAGTTGTGTAATTTTGAGAAAGTTTGGGGCTTTTGTGCAATTTTATAAAAGTTTGGGGATTTGTTTTAAATAAACCTATATGTAAGGTTGGTACATAGAAATGAGATTAATGTGGAATCATTGATGAAAATGGAACCTTAGGGGTGAATGTTAATTATGGAAAATGCTATAATTGTATTGTTTAATTAATTGGGATAATTAATTGTGGAATCGAGATGTTGATTATATATCCATTGCGCATTTATTTTCTGTTTAGAAATATCTGCTTTGGGCTATCGGTGGAGGATAGTCTTGATTGTTGTAGACAATGCATGATGATTAGGTAAATTAAAACCAATCATTGAAATGTGTCATTGAGTATGACAGTTGAAGAATACATTAGCTTTATGTATTGATTTGTGATGTGTATAATTGTTGTTTATATGCATTGTGTTGTGTTGGAGAAGATAGGGGATGTACTCATGGTTTAAGGGAAGATAGGGGATGTACCTCTAAACCGGATGTTGTTTGGGAGAAGATAGGGGATGGACTCCGTAGATAGAGCTCATATGCTTGTCTTGGGAATGTGATATAGCTAGTATGCATATCTGTGGAAGTAATGAAGTTGTAAGTGGTTAATATGAGTTATTGTCTCATATGAGTTGTGTGGCCAGGTTCTGAGCCATGAGTTATAAATTGAGAATTTAATGAAAATGGAGAGTGAATTGAATATAGACTTGAAAGTCTTGGAATTGTAATGTATTATGAAAGAATGTAAAAGTGTTGACCATCTATCAACTGTTAATCTTTTAGTCATTATTCATAACTGGTTTAGTATATTTCTACTGGGCTGTGGCTCACCCTATATGGGAACATCATTTTCAGGTACAGGCAGCATGCCACCTCCAAGGACTTAGCTTGGGAGGCTAGTGGCGGATGGACTTTTTGACTTCTATTTACTTTTGATGTGTTACATGTAACCTCAAGCCAAGGGCTTTACGTGTATTGAGCTAGAGCTCTCTTGATTGTAACCAAGTGTTAACTTGGAAAGTTGTAAGCCTTTAAGGCACCCGCTTTTATTGTTTACATGTAATACTTTTGTACAGAACAGTTCAGTTGAATAGAAGAAGGTGGACTTTTATTATGTTGATGCATGTTCGACTGATGGGTTTATTGTCATTATTTTGAGGGCGTGACAATTATGAAGCTATCACTTTAAAATAAAAAATTTATTAAGATGCTTCCTAATATCAAATCTATGACAGATACATTATTCTTATGAATGATTTCGCAGCAATTTTTTCAAGAATAACAATTTTCCCAAACTTAATTAACCGCAATACCAAATGAGGCCTTAGACGTGTAAGAATTGATCCTACTTCAATCAAAAGTTGGCCCAGCATGTGAAAATAACCGGGGTCTTTGAGGAAGTGGGTTATAATTCACTTTTCGACTATATAACCCACTTTCCTTTCTCTCAAAAAGTCGATTATAATTAGCTTTTAACCAAAAATTTTATTATAACCATCTTCTCAAAATAGCCCATACTACTTGTAATTTGTAAACTGAAATGTACCGTTAAATATTTTATTCAATTTAACAATAAGTGTGAAAGACATGTAAGATATAAAAAAATTATATGATCATTTTCCAATTTCAAATGAATAAATCGCATATGAAATAAAACACAAAAATTAAAGTGCATTTTGCCTCTTAAACAAATGACGAAAATAACCATAATTTACATACTAAAATTATTTATATACAAGAATATATATATATATATATTTTATTATATCTTTAACAGATTTAACAATACATTTCAATTGACTATATAATTATTTTCAAATAAAAAAGGTAATGCCCGCACACATGAATCAAACTATAAGGGCAAAGTAAAATTTATTATATTTTTTTTCCCTTTGGGTAAAAAACCCATAGAAAGGTATAAATACTTGATGTACCGAGGGTTCTTGGAAAGAAAACGACGACGATATTTTGTCTGAGCACTCGGCGAAGGATTCTCTACATCAGTCCCTTCGGCTTATGTGTTTGCTCATCGATTATGGATAAAAATGTTTCAGTTGTATTATTTCATAATATATGATAGAAAATTGAAATTTTTTATAATGGACATCTTGAAGCTACAATATTCATTACTAGCGGTTGTACATGTGTCTTTTACGTGGTAAGACTTTTTATTTTATTTTAACAATATTGATACCAAAGTTAAGGCATCCAATTCAAAATCAAGTTTAGCTGACTTATAAAAATGATGTGGGACAAGTCTAACAACAAATATAATTTTTGTCCAAAATAATGTAGTTTTTGTATTTTAAAATAAAATACTCACTATTATGATTCATAATTTTACTAGTGTTAGCGGCATAATTTTACAGGGAACTAGCAACACGGTGTAGTTTTAGGAAAAAAAATTACAAATTAATGATAAAGTTTATGAACTTTAATAATTAAAATATTATATATTTTCATGATTTTGTAATTTTTTTTACCATTACCATTGAATTTTAATTTCTCTAATTTTAAAAATGCCACTGCAATGGTTAAAAATTAATGTGACACTCATATCTGACATGTTGGGAAAGTTTTTGTAAATTTGTGGCTCCTGATTTTCTGAACTTTCTTTTTTCAGTAGTCAATTTTTTTTTTTTTTGGTTGTAAATTTGTATCATTTTTTTTCAAGTCCTAATCTAGAGGGATTTAGGAGATAAAAAAATTTTGAAAAAAATTCCAAAAAAAAAAAATAATCCTTTTTTTCTTTTTTAAATTTATTATTATATATTTTCAATAATGACGCCTTTACATTAATTTTTGAATCACTGTGACATTATTCTCAAAGTTTTTTTTTTTAATAAAAATTATGTTTGTAAATTACTTTTAATGTACTTTTTTAGTTCTTCCATTTTAGAGGCAACATAAATGTGTATCAGTAATGCTAGGATAATCATTTTTTTTTTCTCTTTTAAGTTGTTTATATTTATATTTTTATATGTCAATACAATATTGGTTTAATGGTTCCATTACTCATGATTGTTAACAATTTAATATTAAAACATAAAATAATAAATTATAAATATATTTCTTGAGATTTATTAAAAATAATGATTATTTTTTGTCGTTATGAAAATTACATCCTATCTTTTCATGTTTCTTATTGCATAACACAAAGGATTCCTTTTATTAAAAAATTATTAATTCAACAATTTTTAATGATGTCATAAATATATTTTAATTAATAATTTAAGTAATTTTAATTGTATAAAAGAGTAGCTAAGAATTTTATTTTTCTTCTGATAAGAAAAATTTATAATTTACAAAATTGCAAAAGGACGTGAAATTAGTTACCGGACGTGGCTTGTCACCGTACACCTACCTTGCAAAGAAAGAAAGAAAGAAAAAGAAAAATGAATATGGGAAAATTAGCTATTATGAAAAATATATTATAAAATTATTATGTGTTTAATTATTAATGTATATAAAATTTATCATTTGTTTGTAATTTTGTTTTCAAAACATACACTAATTAAAATTTTCCCAATGAATATTTATTCTACTAAAATGTAAACAAATATAATTATATATGGAATATGGACCCCTCTTCAATAATATCTTCGTCAAATTTTGGCATATAGTTGAAAAGTAGTCATTAATTAAATTGTCTCTTTGGCCGGAATGATAATAGTGAATAAAATGTTTTCAATCTTGATTTTCAGTGGGAATTTGAGAATTTTAAAAAAAAGACAAAAAGAGAGAGGGGAAAGTGTAATAAATATTTCACTTTATCTCTCTCCAATTTTTTATTTTTTATTTTCCTCACAAATTGTAGAGGGTATAGACACGTAATATTTCAGAAATATTCTATAATTTTTCTAGTTGCTTACCTTTATAAATGAGTTTTTGCAACCAAGTAAAGCCATTGCTACTTTTGAATGAAAAACGCTTGCTGGCAAGAATATCGAGTGGGAGATATCCTCGCTCATCAGCACCGCTAACAAACTCTGGGAAGAGTTCGATTATTTGATACGCCAATCCTACCAAAGCAATAAATAAATAAATTTAAAAAAAAAATGAGAGAAAGAGAGCATACGCATGACAATATAATCAGGGCCCACCCTGAGATTTGTGAGGTCTAAGGCGAACTATGAAAATGGGGCTCCTGTAATATATTTTTATTAATAAAAAATTTATGATTAAAATGATAAGTATTTACAAATTTTTTATTTAAGCATACTTGCACATATAATCATTAAAATTATAAATTCAAATTTACTTTCATATATTAAGTGGATAATGTTGTATATTGTATGTATGGTTTGGGTTGGCCCAAACACTTTATTTGTTTTTTTTTTATATATATTTTTATTTTAATAAATATGGGCCAAACCACATAAATATGGATTAAACCAAACATGGGCTCAATAAAACATTTTGGGACACTTTAAATTGATCCTAAAAACCCAAAAAAAAAAAGCAAAAAAAAAAAGGTTGTACCTATAACAACTTATTAAATTTGGAAGCCCTTTTTTTGGATCAAAATTGTGGGGCCTAAGGCACAAGCCTTATTGGCCTCGTGCCGTATCGCCCCAATATAATGTGTGAATAGTCCTGGAATATACTGTTGAGGTTTTTTGTCTATAGAAAAATAAATGAATATTTAATTAATTTGTGATTTGTTATATTTATTTTGGTAATACCGTACAGTTCATATAGATCAACATTTTGGTATTTTACTAGCTATATATTTATTTATGTCATCACTTGAAGTGATGATGGAGGAGCCAAGTTATTTGGTGGTCTTGAGACATAGTCATCTGATACTTAAAATGTGTTGTTATAATTGGTAGAAAATATAAGAGAGGTGAAGCATATAATTTTGTATTAAGCATCGAAAATAACTGGGGTTGGGTGATCCAGATGAAAGCAAAACAAATAATAATAATAATTACTAATTAGACAGTGAGGGATCTATTACCAAATCTTCATATTTATAACTTACCCATAAGTTTTAACAAAGGTTTAAGAATTCAATTTTCTTTTCAACGCCATCTAGTAATTTATTTGAATATTGTGGGGGGTACATGGGCCTATTGCATTATTTCACCATGAGTGCTGATAATTACAGTTATGTTTGGAACTTAGATTTTAAAATATTTTAAAATTAAGTAAAGGGAAAAGTCAATAAATATATAAAGTAACTTTTTTTTAAAGCTTTTTTATTTTTTTATTTCGTAAATCTCTTCTCAAATTTTAAATATAAACATAGTCTAAAGAAATCAAAATCTGAGCAACATGTCATGGCCATAATTTAGTTTCCTCACTTGATTTGTTAATCGTATTTAATTCATCACAAATTATGCTCAATTGAATTTTAAGAAACTTGTTTGGAAAATTAGAGACTAATTTGATAAAAATAAACATAAAAAAGATATTAAAATTTTAAAAATTATTTATACTTTAAAAAAATCATATGAAAATAATTTTAATTTTTTTTACAACGAATTAGATTATGATTTTTTTTTTCTTTTCCAAAAAAAAAAGTTTTTAAAACACACAAAAGAAAAAAAAAAAAAAATTTGACCATACACATACACAATGAATAATATTGTTTCACCATAAATTAAGATGTAACATGAGAAAAAATATCATCCAAAAAGACCAAACGAGCCTAACACGTTCAACATCACAAAATAATACCTAAATAAAACCATAACATTCATCCAAAAAAAAACCAAAAAAATGTTCCCAAACAAACGATTGATTTTGAAACACGAATAAGAGAAACATTCCTAATAATGCTAAAACCCCAATGGACAACCAAACTTTGCTTAGAGAAGAGGCACTGCTCAGTGCACATTCAGGCAGTCTTGGCGACAACAAAGATCAAGCGGTGATGTTGGGAGTAATGGTGATGGCAGTGGCGGAGATTGTGGCGTCTGGAGAGGAGCAGGAGCAGGACTTGAAGTTGGATGCGGAGCGCTAGTGTTGGTGGTTTTGGGAACACGGATATCGACCTTTTGGCCTGCTTCACAGTGGTCGGGGAGGCTGCAGATGAAGTAGAAATGGCCGCCTCTAGTGATGGTGAAGGAATCGTTGCCGCTGTTGAGAGTGAAATAAGGAGTCGTGGCATTGCATGCATTGAAGTTCTTGTGGGTTACTCTTAGCACGTTGTGAAATTGCTTCTTGTACTCAAACACTACATCAATAATAATGCAAATCAAGGAAAAAAAGCAAAGAAATTTCTTGCACAAGAATAAGCATGGGTCTTTACAATCAATTGATGCATATGATATGGCAGAATATTATGATAATCATACTTGTTTCCAAATATATTTAATCATTTTTTCTAACTTTTAATAATAAAGTGCTTGTTTACACACACAACATTCGTTACATTTTAAAATTAATACAATTCACCATAATATATGATGAACTATATAATGGTTAAAAAATCAAGTAAAAATTTCAATATTATATAGTCATAAAGTAAATTGAATCCACCAAAATATATGAAAAACTATTTAATATATAGGAAAAAATTCCCATAATATATAAAGTCTCATTACTAAAATTTTGTACCAAGATAATTATAGTACATATTTGATGTCAACTCCTTAATGGAGAAAATAAAGAAAGAATGATCAAGAAAGGAACATAAAGTCCCAGAAAACCTCAAAGAAATTTTATGAAAAAATTTGTGGTAATAATATTTTAAAATATATTATGGGACAGAAAACAAATTAAAATATTATAGAATAACAAGAGAGAAAGAGAAACGAACAAATGGTGTCGCCGACATGGAAGAGCTTAGCAGCAGACCAAGCCTCGTAATCAACATGTCCAAAGGTTTGTCCATCCAAATGAGACCCCAACCGTATACATCGCACCGTCACAAATACTCACCACCATCTTTCCGCTAGTGAAAAAAACAAACAAATACCAACATCACCAACATACCCATCTCTCACTATTGCTATGAAGATGTTTGGATGAAACATGAGCAATTTAAAGGGCTTGGAATTTACTCATAAAGCTGGCCAATATAATTGTGTTTTGAGGTTTTGATTACTAGTTTATTAATGTACTAATTTGAGAGTCATAAAATCTTATGCTCTTAATGCATGAGATTTATAAAATAAATTTTTTCCGTAATTGGCATCAGAAGAAGCTAGTTGACTTTTCATGTCAAAGTCAATTGTTTAGTTATAAATTACTATGATCTAACCCCCCAAAAAATTAAAAATCTTCATGGGAAAATGTTATTTTTTCATCTATTCAAAAGAAACTTACTAGTATTCAAATTTTGAAGTCAATTAATTGTTTCATATTTGACAATTGTTATTGGTTTATTCCTAAAAAAAATAGTGGTTGGTACTCTACCTATAACTCTTTAAAAAAATGTATTTATTTATGTATACAAATTTATTAAAGAGAAAACTTAAGTTTCAAAATCAATGACTATTGCTACCATTGAAAATTAAAAGATATAATTGAACATTGGGATTATATACAAAATTACTTGAAAATTAAAATATGTCAAAATGAATTTGAGCTGTAAAAGCAAAATACAATTCACCATCTCAAGAGAGGAAGACAGAAACAGAAAAACATATAAGGAAAAGTCGATGTTCAGAACCTAAAATTGGATGAGAAAAGCTAAAGAAACCGCTAAAAATATCGAGGTAATCATAAGGTTTTGTATTACTTGGAAAATCATTAAATTGTTGAATTCAACTTATCTAGTATTTGTAACGCTTGTGATTTGATTAATTAACAATACAATTATAACCATGTGCAATTTATCCATTATTGATTTTTCCATGTAAAGCTTCTATTACAAACTCGCCTTCTAATAAGAATAATGTGGGTAATCTGCACCATCCGCCTTTTTTTTTTCTATTTAACTATTAATTTATTTACTTATTTTTAATTTGTAGAAAACTAGTATCACCCATTTTTGAGAACTCTACTCATATATATACCATTGTCATGGTTACTCAAGTCAAAAAGTCACTATAAATTGTCACATCATTTTCTACTTTTTGCACTTTCAACTTTTAACTTTACTCTTTTTGTTATTGCAAATTTTGACTTTACTTAAACTAGAAATATAGATAAAAATAACCCTTCAATTCAAGAATTGTGAAAAGACCTTCATAATCAACTCATTTAAAACTCATTTGAGTTCAAGATAAATTTGTATACACAGTTAATAATTGAGCTGAGTTCATGTAGACCCAAGCTCGGCTCAATTAGGCTCATTAACAAAAAATATATAAATTAATATTTATTTTTAACAATATATCAAATATATTTCATTTCTCTATTTTATATTAGATTTACATAATTAATGAATGAAATTTATTTTTAATTACATTTTGCTCATAATGTTCTCTTTTTCACTTAATATGCAAATTAATTGATTTTTTTTTTTTAAAAAAAAAATTTGAGCTCAGCTAGTTTATTTGATCTAGTTGACTCAAATCAAACTCAAGTTTCTCAAATTTTTTACAAACCAACCTCGAGCTACTAATCTTTGCCCACTGCTTGTTCGCTTGTTATCCTTTATGGACTTGTTTGATTGGCCGATTAAAGTATTAGATTGGGAATACAAATCTTTTGGACTCATATTCCAACGTTTAATTGTAAATTTTTTCTATTCCAATTAGATATCTAATGGATAGCTAATCCCACAAAAATGCGTATATGTTTAGTATTGGTCATCAAATGGGACCTGCAGTGAACCGTGGGCCTGAATTAAAATTTATTTGTACTTTTTTATATGAATCACCGAATGGAAACATTAAAACATGGTTTGTGGTGGACCGTGGTCAAACCCTTACATTTATCAAGTACTTGAGGGATTATTGTTTTATATCATGTCACAAAGTAATTAATTAATAAAAAAATTAAAATTTTTCTACAATATTAAAAGTGAATGGTCAGGGTTGTCATATTATTCAAAAGATTCAATGTCATCGATCTCTATAGTCAAGTACCTATATCGTAGAATGAAATGAGAAGTCACAGGTTCAGTGAAGTAATGGTTTTATGGGACATTTTTTTATAGGTTCATTATGTAAAAGTTTAATTGATTAAGTTTTACAAAAATAAATACATAATTTTAAAGTGGATTAATGGTTTTATGGGACATTTTTTTATAGGTTCATTATTTAAAAGTTTAATAGCTTAAGTTTTACAAAAATAAATAAATAAATTTAAAATATTAAGTTTTACATGAGACCCATCATATTTTTATATATAAAAAAACTAAAAAATAAAAACTATGAAACCCATCATGTCCTATGAAAATCCACATATAATTTTTTTTTTAAAATACTAGTTGGCCCCACACGAGCTTTGTGCGTGGGTTACAGGGTCACATTACAGTGTCAGTATAAATACATTAAAAATTGTATTTGGTTTATGAATTTGAAAAGTGACTTCACAAGGGAGGAAAAAAAACGTGTAAAATATAGGTGATAATTATATTTCCAAAAAATCACATACCAAATCATTCGGTTAATCCAACTGAATAACTAATACACTAATCCCATCAATTATTAACCCCCTCACTAACCTTAATTGTTCTATTTTTCTCATTCTTTCTTTTTTTTTTTTTTGGGGGGGGGGGGAGAAGGGGTCTATTTTTCCCATAAATTACTTGTATTTTCATGACTTCGTAATTTTTTTGAGTTCATATCATTTTTTTTTGTTGCAATTTTTCCTTTATATTTATATATATATATATATGTATCTCAAATGTTCTCCAGAAAAAATGTAGACAAAAACTCCAAAAAAGAGAAAACTTGAAGTTATTTCCACAGCAAGTTTTAATTAATGCTCTCTTTGGCAGCATAAGTATATGGCAATCCAATTTGGCTCACTTTTTGTACTACAGCTAAAATGGCCCTAGACATGCAATGTGAAATCAATACATCTCTTATCCATGGATTCATTTGTTGTAACATTCACCATTTTCTCAAGTTGAAAATTAGAAAACACTCGTACGCACAAAATGCAGTAAAGATTCATATCAAATTAGAGAAGAGTTTTTCGTAAAAATGGAACCATCACATTAATAACCAATGTAAATTGCAAGATCATCATAGAGAGAGAGAGAGAGAGAGAGAGTGTGTGTGTGTGTGGAATGTGCCCCATCAAGCGAGGCCCTTTTAACAATGCCCACCACCAAATACTATTGCTATTAACTTCGAAAGTTTTGAAGATTTCCTTCAAAAAAGGATTTTATTAATTCATTCACGACCAAATTTTTATTTAATTTTTTTTCTTTTCAATTCACATGGGTGATTGATTGTGTGCAAACATTAAACTTTTTTTTTCTTTAATAATTTTTTCTCTATTTATGATTATCTTGCCAAAAAACTGGATACGATCTTTCTAGTATCCTTCAAGAATTTTTGCAATCTATGATTCTCTATCTTTTTTTTTTCCTTGGGGTTAAATAATTTATGATTTTCTTGCCCAAAAACTATGATACCTAATGATGTCTATCGTCCATCTATAATGAAAGTCAATTAGCTAAGTTGACAAATGTTTCATCAGATTCTTCCGTCCATGTCTTTCGTTATTGTTTTCTATTACTGACGTAGTTATAGAATATAACTTCAAATTTTAATCGACGGTTATATGTTTGTGCAGTGGGAAAAACAATAATTAATGTTATAAATATTATATCAATCCGATTTCAAGTAATTAATTTCCCATGAATATCTTATAATTTAAGGTGTTTGTATATTTGGTTATGACTTATTAGAGTGTGAGCTATAATGAAAGTTATTATAAAGTATTAGAATGTTAGTTATGAGTCATTGTGATGTTAATTATGATATTATTTGATTATAACCCATGAACTTTTTAGTTATATTTTATGTGGTGTTTGGTTACAATTTTTATTTTTTACTTTATGACTTTCATAGGATTGAGCTATGACATTTGTGGTAATCCAATTTACAACTATTATAACTTGCATATGATACACACTTTTTTGAGAGTGTTTACCATAATATTATCTATTGGTATATATATTGTTTGTTTCTTCTTACGTCACGTGTCTCTCAATTTTCTACTTTTTTAAAAAAAAAAATTAGATAGATAAGGGAAATGAGACTTGAGTCTCGAACCTTGGGTTTACTAAAAAAAACTCTTAGGTTGTGTTTGGTTTAGTTTTGAAAATGTGATACTCTTTTTGAAGTTGTGATTTGAGTGTAAAATTGTGAGTTGAGTTTTGAAAAAAAAAATTTGATTGGTTATAAGTTTTGAAAAAAGTTTTTGAATTTTGATTTTTGGAAAGAATTTAGAGTTTTAAATTTTGAAAAGAGTTTTGAATTGTATTTTGAGTTTTGAGTTTTTGAATTTTGAGTTGTATTTTGAATTTTTTGGATTTATTTTTTTGAAATATTAAAAAATTGTTTAAGAAAATTTAATTTTTTTATTTTAAATATTTAATTTTTATTTAAATATTTTTTATTTTTTAATTTAATTTTGTAAATATTTTATTTTTTATTTTTACTATTTTAAACTAAAAACAAAACTTCACACTCGTATCGTAACCAAACATATAACTCAAAACTCAATTCAAAAATTATTTTCAAAACTTATAACCAAGCACACTCAAATCATAACCAACACATAACCAAAAAAAAAAAAAATTGATGATAAAAATAATAAATTGAACAAATTTTTTATGATAAAAATAATAAATTGTTTGGGTCCGTGTGGCCCACCACGGGCCCATTTTTGATGATTTGCACTGTTCATTTTGTTGAGCACTTTGTGTATTTCATTTACAAAAAAAAATTAGGTAGATCTGATATCTGTAACTTGTGTAATTTATCGTGTTTTCAATAAAAAAAAGAAACGACAATTGTGTTTTTAAAAAGAAACCATACGTTTTTTTTTTATGATGCCGAAATCCTAATCAAACAAAGTGATTATTTAACTTTCTATCAAATAGAGTGATTGTTTTGGGAGCACGTAAATATTCATAATAAGAAGCACATGATGAACACGATATAAAAGACATCTCGTCCAATGGCCGGATTAAAATCAATGTAAGTTTTTAATATATAAGTATTCAACTCGTGCTATATATGCACTCGATTTTTTTAAAAAAAAGTATTAAAAAGTTAGTTTGTCTCCTATCCACAGTAGTGAATTCAACCCTGGCTCACATTCTCACCCCAAATCTAATTTTAATGATTCAATTTGAGAATACTTATTAGTCAGTCCTATTAACTAAATTTATTAACAATTTACCCTTTAATTTGTTGATATTAATAGTCCATTGTGGAGGATAAAATCCACAGGTCTCGAGTTCGAGTCACCCCTTGGGGCCACTGGAGGTTTGCCCGGTCGTTAACTTCAGGGCCCTCAGGATTAGTCCTGGCTTCCCTTAAAATCATCGGGTTGGGGATACCTGAGTTATCAAAAAAAAAAAACAAAAAAAAAAAAATAGTCCATTGTGTATATCATTTACTCCCCTCCTCCCCTCCCCACCCCACCCCACCCCATCCCCAAAATAAATAAATAAAAATAATGTTATAATCAAAGAGTTAGGCCTTTTATCATTAAATGTGTAATAAATTAAAAATTAACATTTATCATACCAGATTATTGTGGATTGAATTGTAACATTAAAAAAAAAATAAAAAAAATTGTGTTCTTCAAACATTTTCCATATTTTAAAGGCAATAGATTAAAAATAAAGTAAAATAGATGTGTATATTAGAGGGTCCTTTGATAATGCCGTGACTTTATCAATGTCCTTTTGGGTGTGCTACTACGACACTCACAAAATGCTTTCATATCCTCTTTTCTTCCAGATAGACGTAGGTGCTTTTTGACAATAAATCTTCAAATGCAAAATTACCTTAATATGCAACTAAACACACCCGAAAAAAATGTATAGGCAGAATAATTCGTCAGGATTATGAAGCTATCACTTTAAAATAAAAAATTTATTAAGATGCTTCCTAATATCAAATCTATGACAAATACATTATTCTTATGAATGATTTCGCAGCAATTTTTTCAAGAATAACAATTTTCCCAAACTTAATTAACCGCAATACCAAATGAGGCCTTAGACGTGTAAGAATTGATCCTACTTCAATCAAAAGTTGGCCCAAAGATGTGAAAATAACTGGTCTTTTAGAAAGTGGGTCATAATCCACTTTTCAGACTATATAACCCACTTTCCTTTCTCTCAAAAAGCTGATTATAATTAGCTTTTAACCAAAAAGTTTATTATAACCATCTTCTCAAAATAGCCCACAGTCTACTTGTAATTTGTAAACTGAAATGTACCGTTAAATATTTTATTCAATTTAACAATAAGTGTGAAAGACATGTAAGATATAAACAAATTATATGATCATTTTCAAATTTCAAATGAATAAATCGCATATGAAATAAAACACAAAAATTAAAGTGCATTTTGCCTCTTAAACAAATGACGAAAATAACCATAATTTACATACTAAAATTATTTATATACAAGAATATATATATATATATTTTATTATATCTTTAATAGATTTAACAATACATTTCAATTGACTATATAATTATTTTCAAATAAAAAAGGTAATGCCCGCACACATGAATCAAACTATAAGGGCAAAGTAAAATTTATTATATTTTTTTTACCTTTGGGTAAAAAAACCCATAGAAAGGTATAAATACTTGATGTACCGAGGGCTCTTGGAAAGAAAACGATGACGATATTTTGTTTGAGCACTCGGCGAAGGAATCTCTACATCAGTCCCTTCGGGCTTGCGGTGTTTGCCTGCGGTCAATTGTGGACAAAAATATTTCAGCTATAATATTTCATAATATATGATAGAAAATTGAAATTTTTTATAATGGACATCTTGAAGCTACAATATTCATTACTAGCGGTTGTACATGTGTCTTTTACGTGGTAAGACTTTTTATTTTATTTTAACAATATTGATACTAGGTTAAGGCATCCAATTCAAAATCAAGTTTAGCTGACTTATAAAAATGATGTGGGACAAGTCTAACAACAAATATAATTTTTGTCCAAAATAACGTAGTTTTTGTATTTTAAAATAAAATACTCACTATTATGATTCATAATTTTACTAGTGTTAGCGGCATAATTTTACAGGGAACTAGCAACACGGTGTAGTTTTAGGAAAAAAAATTACAAATTAATGATAAAGTTTATGAACTTTAATAATTAAAATATTATATATTTTCATGATTTTGTAATTTTTTTACCATTACCATTGAATTTTAATTTCTCTAATTTTAAAAATGCCACGCAATGGTTAAAAATTAATGTGACACTCATATCGACAAGTTGGGAAAGTTTTTGTAAATTTGTGGCTCGATTTTCTGAACTTTCTTTTTCAAGAGTCAATTTTTTTTTTTTTTGGTTGTAAATTTGTATCATTTTTTTTCAAGTCCTAATCTAGAGGATTTAGGAGATAAAAATTTTGAAAAAATTCCAAAAAAAAAAACCTTCTTTTCTTTTTTTAAATTTATTATAATATATTTTCAATAATGACGCCTTTACATTAATTTTTGAATCATCGTGACATTATTCTCAAAGTTTTTTTTTAATAAAAATTATGTTTGTAAATTACTTTTTAATGTACTTTTTAGTTCTTCCATTTTAGAGGCAACATAAATGTGTATCAAGAATGCTAGGATAATCATTTTTTTCTCTTTTAAGTTGTTTATATTTATATTTTTATATGTCAATACAATATTGGTTTAATGGTTCCATTACTCATGATTGTTAACAATTTAATATTAAAACATAAAATAATAAATTATAAATATATTTCTTGAGATTTACTAAAAATAATGACTATTTTTTGTGGTTATGAAAATTACATCCTATCTTTTCATGTTTCTTATTGCATAACACAAAGGATTCCTTTTATTAAAAAATTATTAATTCAACAATTTTTAATGATGTCATAAATATATTTTAATTAATAATTTAAGTAATTTTAATTGTATAAAAGAGTAGCTAAGAATTTTATTTTTCTTCTGATAAGAAATATTTATAATTTACAAAATTGCATAAGGGCCGGAAATTAGTTACCGGACGTGGCTTGTCAGCTGGTACACCTACCTTGCAAAGAAAGAAAGAAAGAAAAAAAAAATGAATATGGGAAAATTAGCTATTATGAAAAATATATTATAAAATTATTATGTGTTTAATTATTAATGTATATAAAATTTATCATTTGTTTGTAATTTTGTTTTCAAAACATACACTAATTAAAATTTTCCCAATGAATATTTATTCTACTAAAATGTAAACAAATATAATTATATATGGAATATGGACCCCTCTTCAATAATATCTTCGTCAAATTTTGGCATATAGTTGAATAGTAGACATTAATTAAATTGTCTCTTTGGCCGGAATGATAATAGTGAATAAAATGTTTTCAATCTTGATTTTGAGTGGGAATTTGAGAATTTTAAAAAAAACGAAAAAAGAGAGAGGGGAAAGTGTAATAAATATTTCACTTTATCTCTCTCCAATTTTTTATTTTTTATTTTCCTCACAAATTGTAGAGGGTATAGACACGTAATATTTCAGAAATATTATATAATTTTTCTAGTTGCTTACCTTTATAAATGAGTTTTTGCAACCAAGTAAGGCCACTTCTACTTTTGAATGAAAAACGCTTGCTGGCAAGAATATCGAGTGGGAGATATCCTCGCACATCAGCACCGCTAACAAACTCTGGGAAGAGTTCGATTATTTGATACGCCAATCCTGCCAAAGCAATAAATAAATAAATTTAAAAAAAAAATGAGAGAAAGAGAGCATACACATGACAATATAATTAGGGCCCACCCTGAGATTTGTGAAGTCTAAGGCGAACTATGAAAATGGGGCTCCTATAATATATTTTTTTAATAAAAAATTTATGATTAAAATGATAAGTATTTACAAATTTTTTATTTAAGCATACTTGCACATATAATCATTAAAATTATAAATTCAAATTTACTTTCATATATTAAGTGGATAATGTTGTATATTGTATGTATGGTTTGGGTTGGCCCAAACACTTTATTTGTTTTTTTTTATATATATTTTTATTTTAATAAATATGGGCCAAACCACATAAATATGGATTAAACCAAACATGGGCTCAATAAAACATTTTGGGACACTTTAAATTGATCCTAAAAACCCAAAAAAAAAAAAGCAAAAGAAAAAAAAGGTTGTACCTATAACAATTTATTAAATTTGGAAGCCCTTTTTTTGGATCAAAATTGTGGGGCCTAAGGCACAAGCCTTATTGGCCTCAGGCCAGGGCTGGCCCTGAATATAATGTGTGAATAGTCCTGGAATATACTGTTGAGGTTTTTTGTCTATAGAAAAATAAATGAATATTTAATTAATTTGTGATTTGTTATATTTATTTTGGTAATACCGTACGGTTCATATAGATCAACATTTTGGTATTTTACTAGCTATATATTTATTTATGTCATCACTTGAAGTAATGATGGAGGAGCCAAGTTATTTGGTGGCTTTGAGACATAGTCATCTGATACTTAAAATGTGTTGTTATAATTGGTAGAAAATGTAAGAGAGGTGAAGCATATAATTTTGTATTGCGTCATCGAAAATAACTGGGGTTGGGTGATCCAGTTGAAAGCAAAATAAATAATAATAATAATAATAATAATAATAATAATAATAATAATAATAATAATAATAATAATTACTAATTAGATAGTGAGGGATCTATTACCAAATCTTCATATTTATAACTTACCCATAAGTTTTAACAAAGGTTTAAGAATTCAATTTTCTTTTCAACGCCATCTAGTAATTTATTTGAATATTGTGGGGGGTACATGGGCCTATTGCATTATTTCACCATGAGTGCTGATAATTGCAGTTATGTTTGGAACTTAGATTTTAAAATATTTTAAAATTAAGTAAAGGGAAAAGTCAATAAATATATAAAGTAACTTTTTTAAAGCTTTTTTATTTTTTATTTCAGAAATCTCTTCTCAAATTTTAAATATAAACATAGTCTAAAGAAATCAAAATCCGAGCAACATGTCATGGCCATAATTTAGTTTCCTCACTTGATTTGTTAATCGATTTAATTCATCACAAATTATGCTCAATTGAATTTTAAGAAACTTGTTTGGAAAATTAGAGACTAATTTGATAAAAATAAACATAAAAAGATATTAAAATTTTAAAAATTATTTATACTTTAAAAAATCATATGAAAATAATTTTAATTTTTTTTACATCGAATTAGATTATGATTTTTTTTTTTTTCCAAAAAAAAAAAAAGTTATTAAAACTCACAAAAGAAAAAAAAAAAAAAATTGACCATACACATCACACAATGAATAATATTGTTTCACCATAAATTAAGATGTAACATGAGAAAAAATATCATCCAAAAAGACCAAACGAGCCTAACACGTTCAACATCACACAATAATACCTAAATAAAACCATAACATTCATCCAAAAAAAAACCAAAAAAATGTTCCCAAGCAAACGATTGATTTTGAAACACGAATAAGAGAAACATTCCTAATAATGCTAAAACCCCAATGGACAACCAAACTTTGCTTAGAGAAGAGGCACTGTTCTGTGGGGCAAGCACATTCGGTGTAGGTACTGGCGACAACAGCACTGGCGGTGATGGTAGGAGTGATGGTGATGGTAGTGGCGGAGATTGTGGCGTCTGGAGAGGAGCAGGAGCAGGATTTGAAGTTGGATGCGGAGCGCTAGTGTTGGTGGTTTTGGGAACACGGATATCGACCTTTTGGCCTGCTTCACAAATTCTCACCACCATCTTTCCGTTGTAGGGAAAAAAAAAACAAACAGTCACCAACATCACCAACATACCCATCTCTCACTATTGCTATGAAGATGTTTGGATGAAACATGAGCAATTTAAAGGGGCTTGGAATTTACTCATAAAGCTGGCCAATATAATTGTGTTTTGAGGTTTTGATTACTAGTTTATTAATGTACTAATTTGAGAGTCATAAAATCTTATGCTCTTAATGCATGAGATTTATAAAATAAATTTTTTCCGTAATTGGCATCGTAAGAAGCTAGTTGACTTTTCATGTCAAAGTCAATTGTTTAGTTATAAATTACTATGATCTAACCCCCCCCCAAAAAAAAATTAAAAATCTTCATGGGAAAATGTTATTTTTTCATCTATTCAAAAGAAACTTACTAGTATTCAGCTTGAAGTCAATTAATTGTTTCATATTTGACAATTGTTATTGGTTTATTCCTAAAAAAAAAATAGTGGTTGGTACTCTACCTATAACTCTTTAAAAAAAATGTATTTATTTATGTATACAAATTTATTAAAGAGAAAACTTAAGTTTCAAAATCAACAGCTATTGCTACCATTGAAAATTAAAAGATATAATTGAACATTGGGATTATATACAAAATTACTTGGAAAATTAAAATATGTCAAAATGAATTTGAGCTGTAAAAGCAAAATACAATTCACCATTTCAAGAGAGGAAGACAGAAAACAGAAAAAAATTTGAGGAAAAGTCGATGTTCGTAACCTAAAATTGGACAGAAAAGCTAAAGAAACTGCTAAAAATATCAGGTAATCATAAGGTTTTGTATTACTTGGAAAATCATTAAATTGTTGAATTCGAACTTATCTAGTATTTGTAACGTTTGTGATTTGATTAATTAACAATACAATTATAACCATGTGCAATTTATCCATTATTGATTTTTCCATGTAAAGCTTCTATTACAAACTCTGCCTTCTAATAAGAATAATGTGGGTAATCTGCACCATCTGCCCCTTTTTTTTCTTTTCTATTTAATTATTAATTTATTTACTTATTTTTAATTTGTAGAAAACTAGTATCACCCATTTTTGAGAACTCTACTCATATATATACCATTGTCATGGTCACTCTGAAGTCAAAAAGTCACTATAAATTGTCACATCATTTTCTCTACTTTTTGCACTTTCAACTTTTAACTTTACTCTTTTTGTTATTGCAAATTTTGACTTTACTTAAACTAGAAATATAGATAAAAATAACCCTTCAATTCAAGAATTGTGAAAAGACCTTCATAATCAACTCATTTAAAACTCATTTGAGTTCAAGATAAATTTGTATACACAGTTAATAATTGAGCTGAGTTTATGTAGACCCAAGCTCGGCTCAATTAGGCTCATTAACAAAAAATATATAAATTAATATTTATTTTTAACAATATATCAAATATATTTCATTTCTCTATTTTATATTAAATTTACATAATTAATGAATGAAATTTATTTTTAATTACATTTTGCTCATAATGTTCTCTTTTTCACTTAATATGCAAATTAATTGATTTTTTTTTTTTTTTTTTAAATTTTGAGCTCAGCTAGTTTATTTGATCTAGTTGACTCAAATCAAACTCAAGTTTCTCAAATTTTTTACAAACCAACCTCGAGCTACTAATCTTTGCCCACTTCTGTATGTTCGTTTGTTATCCTTTATGGACTTGTTTGATTGGCCAGATTAAAGTATTAGATTGGGAATACAAATCTTTTGGACTCATATTCCAACGTTTAATTGTAAATTTTTTCTATTCCAATTAGATATCTAATGGATAGCTAATCCCACAAAAATGCATATATGTTTAGTATTGGTCATCAAATGGGACCTGCAGTGAACCGTGGGCCTGAATTAAAATTTATTTGTACTTTTTTACATGAATCACCGAATTGAAACATTAAAACATGGTTTGTGGTGGACCGTGGTCAAACCCTTACATTTATCAAGTACTTGAGGGATTATTGTTTTATATCATGTCACAAAGTAATTAATTAATAAAAAAATTAAAATTTTTCTACAATATTAAAAGTGAATGGTTTGGGTTGTCATATTATTCAAAAGATTCAATGTCATCGATCTCTATAGTCAAGTACCTATATCGTAGAATGAAATGAGAAGTCACAGGTTCAGTGAACTAATGGTTTTATGGGACATTTTTTTATAGATTCATTATGTAAAAGTTTAATTGATTAAGTTTTACAAAAATAAATAAATAAATTTAAAGTGGATTAATGGTTTTATGGGACATTTTTTTATAGGTTCATTATTTAAAAGTTTAATAGCTTAAGTTTTACAAAAATAAATAAATAAATTTAAAATATTAAGTTTTACATGAGACTCATCATAATTTTATATATAAAAAACTAAAAATAAAAACTATGAAACCCATCATGTCATATGAAAATCCACATATAATTTTTTTTAAAATACTAGTTGGCCCCCACGAGCCTTGTGCGTGGGTTACAGGTCACATTACAGGTCAAGATAAATACTTTAAAAATTGTATTTGGTTTATGAATTTGAAAAGTGACTTCACAAGGGAGGAAAAAAAGGTGTAAAATATAGGTGATAATTATATTTCCAAAAATCACATACCAAATCATTCGGTTAATCCAACCTAATAACTAATACACTAATCCCATCAATTATTAACCCCTCACTAACCTTAATTGTTCTATTTTTCTCATTCTTTTTTTTTTTTTTTTTGGGGGAGGGTCTATTTTTCCCATAAATTACTTGTATTTTCATGACTTCGTAATTTTTTTGAGTTCATATCATTTTTTTTTTGTTGCAATTTTTCTTTATATATATATATATATATGTATCTCAAATGTTCTCTAGAAAAAATGTAGACAAAAATTCCAAAAAAGAGAAAACTTGAAGTTATTTTCACAAAGAAGTTTTAATTAATGCTCTTTGGCGAGATAAGTATATGGCAATCCAATTTGGCTCACTTTTTGTACTACAGCTAAAATGGCCCTAGACATGCAATGTGAAATCAATACGTCTCTTATCCATGGATTCATTTGTTGTAACATTCACCATTTTCTCAAGTTGAAAATTAGAAAACACTCGTACGCACAAAATGCAGTAAAGATTCATATCAAATTAGAGAAGAGTTTTTCAGAAAAATGGAACCAGCACATTAATAACCAATGTAAATTGCAAGATCATCATAGAGAGAGAGAGAGAGAGTGGAATGTGCCTCATACATGCGAGGCCCTTTTTACAAATGCCCACCACCAGTCACTATTGCTCTTAACTTCAGAAAGTTTTGAAGATTTCCTTCGAGAAAGGGAATTTTATTAATTCATTCACAGCCAAATTTTTATTTAATTTTTTTTCTTTTCAATTCACATGGGTGATTGATTGTGTGCAAACATTAAAGTTTTTTTTTCTTTAATAATTTTTTTCTCTATTTATGATTATCTTGCCAAAAAAACTGTGATACGATCTTTCTAGTATCCTTCAGTAATTTTTGTAATCTATGATTCTCTATCTTTTTTTTTTTCCTTGGGGTTAAATAATTTATGATTTTCTTGCCCAAAAAACTATGATACCTAATGATGTCGATCGTCCATCTATAATGAGAGTCAATTAGCTAAGTTGTTAAATTTTTCATTAAAATCTTTCGTCCATGTCTTTCGTTTTTGCTTTCTATAACTGACGAAGTTATAGAATATAACTTCAAATTTTAACTGAC
The DNA here is from genome assembly GCA_025200525.1 of Camellia lanceoleosa. Classification (NCBI taxonomy): domain Eukaryota; kingdom Viridiplantae; phylum Streptophyta; class Magnoliopsida; order Ericales; family Theaceae; genus Camellia; species Camellia lanceoleosa. The sequence goes on from JANUSC010000091.1 coordinate 668,922, forward strand.
GAAGTTATATGTTTGTGCAGGTGGGAAAAACAATAATTAATGTTATAAATATTATATCAATCCGATTTCAAGTAATTAATTTCCCATGAATATCTTATAATTTAAGGTGTTTGTATATTTGGTTATGACTTATTAGAGTGTGAGCTATAATGAAAGTTATTATAAAGTATTAGAATGTTAGTTATGAGTCATTGTGATGTTAATTATGATATTATTTGATTATAACCCATGAACTTTTTAGTTATATTTTATGTGGTGTTTGGTTACAATTTTTATTTTTTACTTTATGACTTTCATAGGATTGGGCTATGACATTTGTGGTAATCCAATTTACAACTATTATAACTTGCATATGATACAAACTTTTTTGAGATTGTTTACCATAATATTATCTATTGGTATATATATTGTTTGTTTCTTCTTACGTCACGTGTCTCTCAATTTTCTACTTTTTAAAAAAAAAAATTAGATAGATAAGGGAAATGAGACTTGAGTCTCGGACCTTGGGTTTACTAAAAAAAACTCTTAGGTTGTGTTTGGTTTAGTTTTGAAAATGTGATACTCTTTTTGAAGTTGTGATTTGAGTGTAAAATTGTGAGTTGAGTTTTGAAAAAAAAAAATTTGATTGGTTATAAGTTTTGAAAAAAGTTTTTGAATTTTGAATTTTGGAAAGAATTTAGAGTTTTAAATTTTGAAAAGAGTTTTGAATTGTATTTTGAGTTTTGAGTTTTTGAATTTTGAGTTGTATTTTGAATTTTTTGGATTTATTTTTTTGAAATATTAAAAAATGTTTACGAAAATTTAATTTTTTTAATTTTAAATATTTAATTTTTATTTAAATATTTTTTAATTTTTAATTTTATTTTGTAAATATTTTATTTTTTATTTTTACTATTTTAAACTAAAAACAAAACTTCACACTCGTATCGTAACCAAACATATAACACAAAACTCAATTATAAAATTATTTTCAAAACTTATAACCAAGCACACTCAAATCATAACCAACACATAACAAAAAAAAAAATGATGATAAAAATAATAAATTGAACAAATTTTTGATGATAAAAATAATAAATTGTTTGGGTCCGTGTGGCCCACCACGGGCCCATTTTGATGATTTGCACTGTTCATTTTGTTGAGCACTTTGTGTATTTCATTTACAAAAAAAAATTAGGTAGATCTGATATCTGTAACTTGTGTAATTTATTGTGTTTTCAGTAAAAAAAGAAACGACAATTGTGTTTTTAAAAAGAAACCATACGTTTTTTTTGATGATGCCGAAATCCTAATCAAACAAAGTGATTATTTAACTTTCTATCAAATAGAGTGATTGTTTTGGGAGCACGTAAATATTCATAATAAGAAGCACATGATGAACATGATATAAAAGACATCTCATCCAATGGCTGGATTAAAATCAATGTAAGTTTTTAATATATAAGTATTCAACTCGTGCTATATATGCACTCAATTTTTTTTTTTAAAAAAGTATTAAAAAGTTAGTTTGTCTCCTATCCACAGTAGTGAATTCGACCCTGGATCAGATGCTCACCCCAAATCTAATTTTAATGATTCAATTTGAGAATACTTATTAGTCAGTCCTATTAACTAAATTTATTAACAATTTACCCTTCAATTATTTGATATTAATAGTCCATTGTGGAGGATAAAATCTGGAGGATAAAATCCACAGGTCTCGAGTTCGAGTCACCCCTTGGGGCCACTGGAGGTTTGCCCAGTCGTTAACTTCAGGGCCCTCAAGATTAGTCCTGGCTTCCCTTAAAATCAGCGGGTTGGGGATACCTGAGTTATCAAAAAAAAAAAAAACAAAAAAAAAAAATAGTCCATTGTGTATATCATTCACTCCCCTCCTCCCCTCTCCACCCCACCCCACCCCCAAAAGAAATAAATAAATAAATAAAAATAATGTTATAATCAAAGTGTCACGACCCCATTCCGCCCCTAGTAGAATGGTGCCATGATGGCCAGTAATTCGAGATTACCCAAGGCCACTTGCAAGAAAACACACACACAAATCAGAGTAAACATATGGGGCTTACTAATGCGGAAGCAATAAACAAAATAAGGTAGTCCATAAGAGCAGTGCTTGAGTTAAATGTAATGACAAACATCTTATAGTAGCTTTAATACAAAATAATGAAGTACAAAAATTACATCTTGATCAAAAGGCTTCTCAGCCATCAAATACAAAGTACAATGAAATAACCAAGAAGCATGATCTTCAAGATGCTGCAAAACATGGAGCCAAAACACATCGGCAAGATGCTACAGCAAAACACGTCGGCTAAGCACAACTAGGCGTCACCGCCGACCTGCTCAACACCTACATATATATATAGAGAGAGGGTGAGCTTGGATACTCAGTGAATGGCATAAATAATAAAGGGTTTTCATGAATGACATCCGAGGTCTTTTAGCAAAATAATACATGGAACAAATCAAGTTCATCTATCATATCCTTCAAAGCTTCAAGAGATGCTTACTAACATCAATATAATACAAGTGATGACATCTCGGACAAACAAGCCCACGCGGTAAAACCGTCAGTGGCAAGGCAAGACAAGACAAGAGAGATCTCAAAACAATGGTGTCGTTGCATTATAGTCCCCGGACACTAAGGACTTGTGCTACAAATGCTTATAGTCCCCTAGCACGTACGGACTGGTGCCACAAATGCTTAAAGTCCCCTGGCACGTACGGACTGGTGCCACAAATGCTTAAAGTCCCCTGGCACGTACGGACTTCCAAGAATGTCATCAAAACAAGACTTAAAGCTTGGTATACCAAAATAGGGATAACATTCATGCTTACAAATACTTTCCAAAACAAGGCTTTTATCAAAACACTAAAACATAGCTTTATTAAAATACCACTCACATAGTTCTTCAGACGTCGGCGTCAAGGTAAGTCCAAGTCCTACAAACACACGGCAAGTCCATTGAATGCACTTTTAAACAAGCTTCACATGCACACAAATGATCTCGGCATTCACCAAAGCTAAGTCAAATCAAAACAAACACTGTTCCTTATCTCGGGGAAACATGCTGGGCACTAACCAGGTCTAGGCCGAGGTCCAACACCTCCTCGCCGAGGTGTTGTCTCGAGGGCCACTTTCAAAGAGATGGAGCCGGGGAAAAATCTGGGTTTTCCCCTCTGCTCCAGAGCATGAAGAACATGAACATGAAGATCATGAAAGAGATGAATGCAAGGATCACAACTTATGATTATTAGACCTGAGATTCCATGTTATGAGTTTAAAACCATGGACCTGGACACCCATTCAAGAAGACCATGCAAGAACAAACACAAATGCATGTAACTTGTTGCAAACTTACGGATCAAAACGAGGTTTTCCTTAAGAACACATGAATATCATTTTTCTCTTTCTAAAACCAATTTTAAATCAATGCATGACATGCAAGACAGATTCAATCAAGCAATGCAGCTAAGTGATTGGTAAGAACAATCGAAGTGGGGCAAGAATCTAACCTTAAAGCTTAAATCCAACGGTTTGATCTTCAAGGGTTAAGCTTGAAACTCCACTTCTCTCTAGAACTCTTCCTAGAGCTTCTCTAAAACAAGGATTTGAGACCAAAATGATTTGGTTCTATGTCTATCGGCCGTTTTAACCTTCGTTCGGACACGTGGCATTACCGGTTGGTGTAACTCAAAAGTGGTGATGGATAAGACAAGTCTCTGACAAGGTGTGTTCAACAAGCTAGGCAATAAAGGACTCCGGCGAGTAACGACATCGGCGAATAACAAGACTTCGGCAAGTCAAGGAATGATGATCTCGGCTAGGAAGGTCAACACTTGACTAAGCTGTGCCACACCTCGGCCTAGATGTACCACACCTCGGCCTATGTCACACCATTCCAGGACAAGATCACTTCGGTTCGAGGATAGCATCTCGGCCCAGATAATACACACCTCGGCCTCGGCGATACACACCTCGGCCCAGATGATAATCATCTCGGCCAATATGCCAGGTCAAAGGTGGAGGTCGGCTAAGGTTCCAAAACTGTTCTAAACGCAAAGGTTCAAAGGTAAACTATGCTAAGCTGACCTCGGCTATACTCTAGGCAAGGTGCGAATTCAAGCATGCATCAAAGAACATAACATTCAAGTAATACTTATGCAAGTCAAATCAAGATTTGAAATGCAAGCTTAATCAGAGCAAGGTCATATAAAATGCATATGAGTACGGTTAAGGTAGTGTGAGGGTCATTACATCCTACCCCCCTTAGAGAAGTTTGGTCCCCAAACTTGAGTTACCTAGGTCTGAAAACAACTCAGGATATTGAACTTTCATCTCTTCTTCCATTTCCCATGTGACATCCTTGCCGTAATGTTCTTTCCATTCAACTTTCACCATCGGTATAGACTTGTTCCTCAACTGTTTCACTTGTCTGTCAAGGATTCTCATCGGCTTCTCCTCGTAGCCCAAATCTTTGTTTATCACAACCCCGGAGTAGTCAATTACATGCTGTGGGTCTCGAACATACTTCCTCAACATTGAAATATGGAACACATTGTGCACTTGACTTAATTCTGGTGGTAAAGCAAGTCTATAAGCAGTCATATTAATCTTCTCAAGAATTTCAAATGGCCCGATGTAACGAGGTGCTAACTTACCTTTCTTCCCAAATCTGGAAACTCCTTTCGTCGGCGAAACTTTCAAGAATACATGGTCCCCAACTTCGAATTCCAATTCTTTTCTTCTCTGGTCGGCATAGCTTTTCTGCCGACTCTGGGCAGTTTTGATCCTTTGTCGAATAAGCTTAATCTTCTCGGTTGTTACTTGAATCAGTTCGGGGCCGATCAAAACTTTATCTCCTACTTCAGTCCAACATATCGGCGATCTGCACTTCCTTCCATACAAAGCTTCGTACGGTGCCATGCCGATGCTAGCTTCATAGCTGTTGTTGTAAGCAAATTCCACTAATGGTAAATGTGCTTCCCAACTTCCCTGGAAATCTAGTACACATAGCCTGAGCATATCTTCAAGTGTCTGAATTGTTCTCTCTGTTTGCCCATCGGTTTGGGGGTGAAAAGCTGTGCTGAACTTCAACTCGGTTCCCAAGGCTCTTTGCAAACTTTGCCAAAATCTACAGACAAACTTCGAATCCCGGTCTGAAACAATGGACATCGGCACCCCATGAAGTCCCACAATCTCATTCATATACAATACAGCTAATCGGTCGGCATTGAATGTAGTTTGAACAGGCAAAAAGTGTGCTGACTTGGTTAATTTATCAATTATGACCCAAATCGAATCCATTCCTTTCTGTGTCCTCGGCAAACCAATCGCAAAGTCCATGGAGATATGTTCCCATTTCCATTCAGGGATCGGCAAAGGTTGAAGAAGTCCTGCTGGCCTTTGATGTTCTGCTTTCACTTGTTGGCATTGCAGGCATTGAGATACGAACTCGGCTATCTCTCTCTTCATGTTCGGCCACCAAAAGGTCTGCTTTACATCGTGATACATCTTGGTGTTTCCTGGATGAACAGAAATTCTGGAACTATGAGACTCTTGTAGAATCTTTCCTTTTAATTCAGGGACCTCGGCCACGCATAACCTTCCCTCAAACTTAAGCACTCCGTTCTCAAAGGTGTAACCTGACCTCAGCCTGGTGTTAATCTCCTCGGCTACCTTCTTCAGGAATTTATCCTCCATTTGCCTTGCTTTTGTTTCTTCAATGATGGTCGGCTCTGCCGAGATTATGGCTAAACACGCCCAACTTCCCAATGACTTCCTGCTTAATGCATCGGCTACTGAATTGGCTTTGCCTGGGTGGTACTGAATCTGCATGTCGTAGTCCTTCAATAATTCTAGCCATCTTCTCTGCCTCAAATTTAGTTCCTTCTGAGTAAACAAGTACTTCAAACTCTTATGATCCGTGAAAACTTGACAAGAAGCTCCATACAAGTAGTGACGCCAAATCTTCAAAGCAAACACCACGGCTGCTAGCTCCAAATCATGGGTGGGATAATTCTTCTCGTGAGGTTTTAACTGACGAGATGCATATTCTATGACCTTACCCCCTTGCATTAATACACAACCCAAACCCTTATGTGAAGCATCACTATAAATCTGGAATTCTTCATTACCTGATGGAAGTACAAGAACTGGTGCTGTAACTAACCTCGTCTTCAACTCCTGGAAGGCTGATTCTCTATCTTCGGTCCATTCATATGTCACTCCTTTCTGAGTCAATTGTGTCAATGGCACTGCAATCCTTGAAAAGTCCTTTACAAACTTTCTGTAATATCCTGCCAAACCTAGAAAACTGCGAACCTCGGACACGTTGGTCGGCGCCGGCCAATTTACCACGGCTTTAATCTTGCTGGGATCAACAGAGATACCTTCTTCATTAATTACATGCCCCAAAAATGAAATGCTGGAAAGCCAAAACTCACACTTACTCAACTTAGCATACAACTTCACATCCTTAAGGTCTCAGAGAGCAAGTCTCAGATGACTCTCATGCTCGGCTGTACTCTTGGAGTAGATCAATATGTCATCAATAAAAACAACCACAAATTCATCTAGGTACGGCTTGAAGACTCTATTCATTAAGTCCATGAATGCTGCCGGCGCATTAGTCACTCCAAATGGCATTACTAGAAACTCGTAGTGGCCATATCTTGTTCGAAAGGCAGTCTTCTCAATATCCTCGGCTTTAACCTTTAACTGGTGGTAGCCCGACCTAAGGTCAATCTTGGAAAATACTCGTGCTCCTTGTAGTTGATCTAGCAAATCATCAATCCTAGGCAACGGATACTTGTTCTTAATGGTTACCTTGTTAAGTTCTCTATAGTCAATACAAAGGCGGAGTGTACCATCCTTTTTCTTAACAAACAAGACTGGTGCTCCCCATGGTGAAGTGCTCGGCCTAACAAAACCCTTATCCAACAACTCCTGTAGTTGCACCTTCAATTCCTTAAGCTCGGCTGGGGCCATTCTATAGGGTGTTTTGGAGATCGGCTGTGTTCCCGACACAATGTCCACAGTAAACTCTATTTCTCTATCAACTAAGTGGCCAGGCAATTCATTCGGAAAAACGTCGGGGAATTCATTAACAACTGGGATGTCGGCTAAATCAACATTTCCATTCTGATCATTCAGTATACTACACAAGTAGCCATGGCACCCTTTTTGAATTAGCTTATAGGCCTTAATGGACGAAATCAAGTATGGTGGGGGCACTACCCCTTTACCTCAGAAAATAACCTCGGCTCGGTCTGGGGGTCTCAATGTGACACTCTTCAAAACACAATCTATAGATGCATGATTCATCACTAACCAATCCATTCCTAGTATGACATCAAAGTGAGTCATGTTTAACGGCATCAAATCAACTAATAATTCTACACCCTCAATCACAATAGCACACGCCCTATAGATAGATGCAACAATCATAGTTCTCCCGGATGGAGCAGATACATATAACACATAATCAAGAGGTTCTTGTTGTCTATTCAATTTCTCGGCAAACTTAGCAGATACGAATGAATGCGTAGAACCCGAATCAATCAATATGTATGCATCTTGAGAGCAGATTGGGAGTATACCTGACACTACTGTCTCAGCATTCTGGGTGTCTCCTGGCACTAGCGCAAAAACTCGGCCCTGCCTCGTCTGAGTCCTGCCGACGTTATTTCCCTGTGCGGAGCCCGAGGTGCTCCCACTTTTCTTACCATCATCGATCCTTGACTTCGGACAGTCTTTCACACGGTGACCCATTTCTCCACATTCAAAACAGGCGCCTGACGCCCAGCGGCAAACTCCGAAATGCGGCCTCCCACAACTTGCACACATCGGCTTAGTACTCCCTTCCTGGTTTGAGTTGCTTGAGCTGCCCACATTTGCTTTCTTCTTGGAATTGAACGGAACACGGCGGTTATCATAGTTCTGTCTCTTTCTTTGATTCTCCCCTGTATTCTGATACCGGTTCAGATTAGCCTCTGCAAGAATGGCCTTGTCCAAGACTCCTGCATAAGTCGGCATGTTGTGCATGTTGACTCTATCCTGTATCGGTCCACGCAACCCGCTTTCAAACTTCCTGGCTTTCCTATACTCGTCACTGATCATATGAGGCGCGTACCTCGCCAATTCGGTGAAAGCTCGATCGTATTCGCCATCGTTTTGTTCCTTGTATCAAAGTCCGAACTCCGTGGTCTTGCGATCTCTTACACTAATGGGAAAGTGCTTGTTATAAAATAACTCCAAAATTTGGCCCAAGTTAAGTCGGGGTTTTCTTCTGGTCAAGATCCACCATCTTCGAGCCGTCGTCCAATGTGAATGCGGCCAATGCCACCTTCGTACATCTCAGGCTTTGGGAAAGATCTCAAATAGCTTCTCCATTCCTAGAACCCATGCTTGGCTTTCATCGGCTCGATGCCCCTTGGAATCTCGGCGGGTTCATCTTCTTGAACTCCTTAATCAAAGTCGGGGTTCCCTCCCTGCATAAGGCCGGGCTGTGGGGTACTTGAGGTACTGGAGGTGGTGGAGGCGGTACTGTATGTCGGCCATTAGTCTGTTCGGCCTGGGTAGTTGTAGCACTGACATTTTGCTGCCTCACTTGTCTTAACTCCCGAGTTAACCCTTCCACTAGTCTTTCTAATCGGTCCAGTCTGTCCTCTGATCGATCTCGGCCAACTGGCGGTCTTCCTCTCCTCATAGTGCTATGAGTATGCAAAATGTGACTTTAAAACAAAATGCACAACAAAGCATGTATGCTAGCAACAAGTAATCATGCCGGGATGATGCACACATTTGTCAAGTAGCAAGCAACATGATGCAATCCTAACATCTTTCTAAGGGAAATCCTATGCTCTTTAGGACCCAAGTGTGTGAATAACGTACTACGAGGAACTCGTGCTCTGATACCAATCTGTCACGACCCCATTCTGCCCCTAGTAGAATGGTGCCATGATGGCCAGTAATTCGAGATTACCCAAGGCCACTTGCAAGAAAACACACACACAAATCAGAGTAAACATATGGGGCTTACTAATGCAGAAGCAATAAACAAAATAAGGTAGTCCATAAGAGCAGTGCTTGAGTTAAATGTAATGACAAACATCTTATAGTAGCTTTAATACAAAATAATGAAGTACAAAAATTACATCTTGATCAAAAGGCTTCTCAGCCATCAAATACAAAGTACAATGAAATAACCAAGAAGCATGATCTTCAAGATGCTGCAAAACATGGAGCCAAAACACATCGGCAAGATGCTACAGCAAAACACGTCGGCTAAGCACAACTAGGCGTCACCGCCGACCTGCTCAACACCTACATATATATATATAGAGAGGGTGAGCTTGGATACTCAGTGAATGGCATAAATAATAAAGGGTTTTCATGAATGACATCCGAGGTCTTTTAGCAAAATAATACATGGAACAAATCAAGTTCATCTATCATATCCTTCAAAGCTTCAAGAGATGCTTACTAACATCAATATAATACAAGTGATGACATCTCGGACAAACAAGCCCACGCGGTAAAACCGTCAGTGGCAAGGCAAGACAAGACAAGAGAGATCTCAAAACAATGGTGTCGTTGCATTATAGTCCCCGGACACTAAGGACTTGTGCTACAAATGCTTATAGTCCCCTAGCACGTACGGACTGGTGCCACAAATGCTTAAAGTCCCCTGGCACGTACGGACTGGTGCCACAAATGCTTAAAGTCCCCTGGCACGTACGGACTTCCAAGAATGTCATCAAAACAAGACTTAAAGCTTGGTATACCAAAATAGGGATAACATTCATGCTTACAAATACTTTCCAAAACAAGGCTTTTATCAAAACACTAAAACATAGCTTTATTAAAATACCACTCACATAGTTCTTCAGACGTCGGCGTCAAGGTAAGTCCAAGTCCTACAAACACACGGCAAGTCCATTGAATGCACTTTTAAACAAGCTTCACATGCACACAAATGATCTCGGCATTCACCAAAGCTAAGTCAAATCAAAACAAACACTGTTCCTTATCTCGGGGAAACATGCTGGGCACTAACCAGGTCTAGGCCGAGGTCCAACACCTCCTCGCCGAGGTGTTGTCTCGAGGGCCACTTTCAAAGAGATGGAGCCGGGGAAAAATCTGGGTTTTCTCCTCTGCTCCAGTGCATGAAGAACATGAACATGAAGATCATGAAAGAGATGAATGCAAGGATCACAACTTATGATTATTAGACCTGAGATTCCATGTTATGAGTTTAAAACCATGGACCTGGACACCCATTCAAGAAGACCATGCAAGAACAAACACAAATGGATGTAACTTGTTGCAAACTTACGGATCAAAACGAGGTTTTCCTTAAGAACACATGAATATCATTTTTCTCTTTCTAAAACCAATTTTAAATCAATGCATGACATGCAAGACAGATTCAATCAAGCAATGCAGCTAAGTGATTGGTAAGAACAATCGAAGTGGGGCAAGAATCTAACCTTAAAGCTTAAATCCAACGGTTTGATCTTCAAGGGTTAAGCTTGAAACTCCACTTCTCTCTCTAGAACTCTTCCTAGAGCTTCTCTCTCTAAAACAAGGATTTGAGACCAAAATGATTTGGTTCTACGTCTATCGGCCGTTTAACCTTCTGTTCGGACACGTGGCATTACCGGGTTGGTGTAACTCAAAAAGTGACTGATGGATAAGACAAGTCTCTGACAAGGTGTGTTCAACAAGCTAGGCAATAAAGGACTCCGGCGAGTAACGACATTGGCGAATAACAAGACTTCGGCAAGTCAAGGAATGATGATCTCGGCTAGGAAGATCAACACTTGACTAAGCTGTGCCACACCTCGGCCTAGATGTACCACACCTCGGCCTATGTCACACCATTCCAGGACAAGATCACTTCGGGTCGAGGATAGCATCTCGGCCCAGATAATACACACCTCGGCCTCGGCGATACACACCTCGGCCCAGATGATAATCATCTCGGCCAATATGCCAGGTCAAAGGTGGAGGTCGGCTAAGGTTCCAAAACTGTTCTAAACGCAAAGGTTCAAAGGTAAACTATGCTAAGCTGACCTCGGCTATACTCTAGGGAAGGTGCGAATTCAAGCATGCATCAAAGAACATAACATTCAAGTAATACTTATGCAAGTCAAATCAAGATTTGAAATGCAAGCTTAATCAGAGCAAGGTCATATAAAATGCATATGAGTACGGTTAAGGTAGTGTGAGGGTCATTACACAAAGAGTTAGGCCTTTTATCATTAAATGTGTAATAAATCAAAAATTAACATTTATCATACCACATTATTGTGGATTGAATTGTAAATTTTTAAAATAAAAAAAAAAATTGTGTTCTTCAAACATTTTCCATATTTTAAAGGCAATAGATTAAAAATAAAGTAAAATAGATGTGTATATTAGAGGGTCCTTTGATAATGCCGTGACTTTATCAATGTCCTTTTGGGTGTGCATCGCGACACTCACAAAATGCTTTCATATCCTCTTTTCTTCCAGATAGACGTAGGTGCTTTTTGACAATAAATCTTCAAATGCAAAATTACCTTAATATGCAACTAAACACACCCCAAAAAAATGTATAGGCAGAATAATTCGTCAGGATTATGAAGCTATCACTTTAAAATAAAAATTTATTAAGATGCTTCCTAATATCAAATCTATGACAGATACATTATTCTTATGAATGATTTCGCAGCAATTTTTTCAAGAATAACAATTTTCCCAAACTTAATTAACCGCAATACCAAATGAGGCCTTAGACGTGTAAGAATTGATCCTACTTCAATCAAAAGTTGGCCCAGCATGTGAAAATAACCGGGGTCTTTTAGAAAGTGGGTTATAATTCACTTTTCAGACTATATAACCCACTTTCCTTTCTCTCAAAAAGTTGATTATAATTAGCTTTTAAGCAAAAAGTTTATTATAATCATCTTCTCAAAATAGCCCACAGTCTACTTGTAATTTGTAAACTGAAATGTACCATTAAATATTTTATTCAATTTAACAATAAGTGTGAAAGACATGTAAGATATAAAAAAAATTTATGATCATTTTCAAATTTCAAATGAATAAATCGCATATGAAATAAAACACAAAAATTAAAGTGCATTTTGCCTCTTAAACAAATGACGAAAATAACCATAATTTACATTCTAAAATTATTTATATACAAGAATATATATATATATATATATATTTTATTATATCTTTAACAGATTTAACAATACATTTCAATTGACTATATAATTATTTTCAAATAAAAAAGGTAATGCCCGCACACATGAATCAAACTATAAGGGCAAAGTAAAATTTATTATATTTTTTTTACCTTTGGGTAAAAAACCCATAGAAAGGTATAAATACTTGATGTACCGAGGGTTCTTGGAAAGAAAACGATGACGATATTTTGTCTGAGCACTCGTGAAGGATTCTCTACATCGCCCTTCGACTTATGTGTTTGCTTGTCATCAATTATGGACAAAAATATTTCATTGTAATATTTCATAATATGTGATAGAAAATTGAAATTTTTTATAATAGACATCTTGAAGCTACAATATTCATTACTAGCGGTTGTACATGTGTCTTTTACGTGGTAAGACTTTTTATTTTATTTTAACGATATTGATACCAGGTTAGGGCATCCAATTCAAAATCAAGTTTAGCTGACTTATAAAAATGATGTGGGACAAGTCTAACAACAAATATAATTTTTGTCCAAAATAATGTAGTTTTTGTATTTTAAAATAAAATACTCACTATTATGATTCATAATTTTACTAGTGTCACGCATAATTTTACAGGGAACTAGCAACACGGTGTAGTTTTAGGAAAAAAAATTACAAATTAATGATAAAGTTTATGAACTTTAATAATTAAAATATTATATATTTTCATGATTTTGTAATTTTTTTTTACCATTACCATTGAATTTTAATTTCTCTAATTTTAAAAATGCCACTGCAATGGTTAAAAATTAATGTGACACTCATATCTGACAAGTTGGGAAAGTTTTTGTAAATTTGTGGCTCCTGATTTTCTGAACTTTCTTTTTTCTATAGTCTAATTTTCTTTTTTTTTGGTTGTAAATTTGTATCATTTTTTTCAAGTCCTAATCTAGAGGATTTAGGATAAAAAATTTTGAAAAATTCCAAAAAAAAAAAACCTTCTTTTCTTTTTAAATTTATTATTATATATTTTCAATAATGATGCCTATACATTAATTTTTGAATCATCGTGACATTATTCTCAAAGTTTTTTTTTTTAATAAAATTATGTTTGTAAATTACTTTTTAATGTACTTTTTAGTTCTTCCATTTTAGAGGCAACATAAATGTGTATCAAGAATGCTAGGATAATCATTTTTTTTCTCTTTAAGTTGTTTATATTTATATTTTTATATGTCAATACAATATTGGTTTAATGGTTCCATTACTCATGATTGTTAACAATTTAATGTTAAAACATAAAATAATAAATTATAAATATATTTCTTGAGATTTACTAAAATAATGATTATTTTTTGTGGTTATGAAAATTACATCCTATCTTTTCATGTTTCTTATTGCATAACACAAAGGATTCCTTTTATTAAAAATTATTAATTCAACAATTTTTAATGATGTCATAAATATATTTTAATTAATAATTTAAGTAATTTTAATTGTATAAAAGAGTAGCTAAGAATTTTATTTTTCTTTTCCGATAAGAAATATTTATAATTTACAAAATTGCATAAGGGCCGGAAATTAGTTACCGGACGTGGCTTGTCAGCTGGTACACCTACCTTGCAAAGAAAGAAAGAAAGAAAAAGAAAAATGAATATGGGAAAATTAGCTATTATGAAAAATATATTATAAAATTATTATGTGTTTAATTATTAATGTATATAAAATTTGTCATTTGTTTGTAATTTTGTTTTCAAAACATACACTAATTAAAATTTTCCCAATGAATATTTATTCTACTAAAATGTAAACAAATATAATTATATATGGAATATGGACCCCTCTTCAATAATATCTTCGTCAAATTTTGGCATATAGTTGAATAGTAGACATTAATTAAATTGTCTCTTTGGCCGGAATGATAATAGTGAATAAAATGTTTTCAATCTTGATTTTGAGTGGGAATTTGAGAATTTTAAAAAAAAGACAAAAAGAGAGAGGGGAAAGTGTAATAAATATTTCACTTTATCTCTCTCCAATTTTTTATTTTTTATTTTCCTCACAAATTGTAGAGGGTATAGACACGTAATATTTCAGAAATATTCTATAATTTTTCTAGTTGCTTACCTTTATAAATGAGTTTTTGCAACCAAGGAAAGCCACTGCTACTTTTGAATGAAAAACGCTTGCTGGCAAGAATATCGAGTGGGAGATATCCTCGCTCATCAGCACCGCTAACAAACTCTGGGAAGAGTTCGATTATTTGATACGCCAATCCTGCCAAAGCAATAAATAAATAAATTTAAAAAAAAAATGAGAGAAAGAGAGCATACACCCCACCCTGAGATTTGTGAGGTCTAAGGCGAACTATGAAAATGGGGCTCCTATAATATATTTTTTTTAATAAAAAATTTATGATTAAAATGATAAGTATTTACAAATTTTTTATTTAAGCATACTTGCACATATAATCATTAAAATTATAAATTCAAATTTACTTTCATATATTAAGTGGATAATGTTGTATATTGTATGTATGGTTCGGGTTGGCCCAAACACTTTATTTGTTTTTTTTTTATATATTTTTATTTTAATAAATATGGGCCAAACCACATAAATATGGATTAAACCAAACATGGGCTCAATAAAACATTTTGGGACACTTTAAATTGATCCTAAAAACCCAAAAAAAAAAAGCAAAAAAAAAAAAAAGGTTGTACCTATAACAATTTATTAAATTTGGAAGCCCTTTTTTTGGATCAAAATTGTGGGGCCTAAGGCACAAGCCTTATTGGCCTCAGGCCAGGGCTGGCCCTGAATATAATGTGTGAATAGTCCTGGAATATACTGTTGAGGTTTTTTGTCTATAGAAAAATAAATGAATATTTAATTAATTTGTGATTTGTTATATTTATTTTGGTAATACCGTACGGTTCATATAGATCAACATTTTGGTATTTTACTAGCTATATATTTATTTATGTCATCACTTGAAGTAATGATGGAGGAGCCAAGTTTTTTGGTGGTCTTCAGACATAGTCATCTGATACTTAAAATGTGTTGTTATAATTGGTAGAAAATGTAAGAGAGGTGAAGCATATGATTTTGTATTAAGCCATCGAAAATAACTGGGTTGGGTGATCCAGATGAAAGCAAAACAAATAATAATAATAATAATTACTAATTAGACAAGGAGGATCTATTACCAAATCTTCATATTTATAACTTACCCATAAGTTTTAACAAAGGTTTAAGAATTCAATTTTCTTTTCAACGCCATCTAGTAATTTATTTGAATATTGTGGGGGGTACATGGGCCTATTGCATTATTTCACCATGAGTGCTGATAATTACAGTTATGTTTGGAACTTAGATTTTAAAATATTTTAAAATTAAGTAAAGGGAAAAGTCAATAAATATATAAAGTAACATTTTTTTAAAGCTTTTTTATTTTTTTATTTCGTAAATCTCTTCTCAAATTTTAAATATAAACATAGTCTAAAGAAATCAAAATCCGAGCAACATGTCATGGCCATAATTTAGTTTCCTCACTTGATTTGTTAATCGATTTAATTCATCACAAATTATGCTCAATTGAATTTTAAGAAACTTGTTTGGAAAATTAGAGACTAATTTGATAAAAATAAACATAAAAAGATATTAAAATTTTAAAAATTATTTATACTTTAAAAAATCATATGAAAATAATTTTAATTTTTTACAACGAATTAGATTATGATTTTTTTTTCTTTTCCAAAAAAAAAAGTTTTAAAACTCACAAAAGAAAAAAAAAATTGACCATACACATCACACAATGAATAATATTGTTTCACCATAAATTAAGATGTAACACGAGAAAAAATATCATCCAAAAGACCAAACGAGCCTAACACGCTCAACATCACACAATAATACCTAAATAAAACCATAACATTCATCCAAAAAACCAAAAAATGTTCCCAAACAAACGATTGATTTTGAAACACGAATAAGAGAAACATTCCTAATAATGCTAAAACCCCAATGGACAACCAAACTTTGCTTAGAGAAGAGGCACTGCTCGTGGGCAGTGCACATTCGGTGCAGTGTATCAAGCATAACAAAGATCAAGGTGATGGTGGGAGTGATGGTGATGGCAGTGGCAGAGATTGTGGCGTGCGGAGAGGAGCAGGAGGAGGACTTGAAGTTGGATGCGAGCGCTAGTGTTGGTGGTTTTGGGAACACGGATATCGACCTTTTGGCTCGCTTCACAAATACTCACCACCATCTTTCCGTTGTAGTGAAAAAAACAAATACCAACATCACCAACATACTCATCTCTCACTATTGCTATGAAGATGTTTGGATGAAACATGAGCAATTTAAAGGGGCTTGGAATTTACTCATAAAGCTGGCCAATATAATTGTGTTTTGAGGTTTTGATTACTAGTTTATTAATGTACTAATTTGAGAATCATAAAATCTTAAGCTCTTAATGCATGAGATTTATAAAATAAATTTTTTCCGTAATTGGCATCGTAAGAAGCTAGTTGACTTTTCATGTCAAAGTCAATTGTTTAGTTATAAATTACTATGATCTAACCCCCCCAAAAAAAATTAAAAATCTTCATGGGAAAATGTTATTTTTTCATCTATTCAAAAGAAACTTACTAGTATTCAAATTTTGAAGTCAATTAATTGTTTCATATTTGACAATTGTTATTGGTTTATTCCTAAAAAAAATAGTGGTTGGTACTCTACCTATAACTCTTTAAAAAAATGTATTTATTTATGTATACAAATTTATTAAAGAGAAAACATAAGTTTCAAAATCAATTTATTGCTACCATTGAAAATTAAAAGATATAATTGAACATTGGGATTATATACAAAATTACTTGAAAATTAAAATATGTCAAAATGAATTTGAGCTGTAAAAGCAAAATACAATTCACCATTTCAAGAGAGGAAGACAGAAAACAGAAAAAAAAATATGAGGAAAAGTCGATGTTCAGAACCTAAAATTGGACAAAAGCTAAAGAAACGCTAAAAATATCGTAATCATAAGGTTTTGTATTACTTGGAAAATCATTAAATTGTTGAATTCGAACTTATCTAGTATTTGTAACGCTTTGTGATTTGATTAATTAACAATACAATTATAACCATGTGCAATTTATCCATTATTGATTTTTCCATGTAAAGCTTCTATTACAAACTCGCCTTCTAATAAGAATAATGTGGGTAATCTGCACCATCTGCCCTTTTTTTTTTTCTATTTAATTATTAATTTATTTACTTATTTTTAATTTGTAGAAAACTAGTATCACCCATTTTTGAGAACTCTACTGTATATATACCATTGTCATGGTTACTCAAGTCAAAAAGTCACTATAAATTGTCACATCATTTTCTACTTTTTGCACTTTCAACTTTTAACTTTACTCTTTTTCTTATTGCAAATTTTGACTTTACTTAAACTAGAAATATAGATAAAAATAACCCTTCAATTCAAGAATTGTGAAAAGACCTTCATAATCAACTCATTTAAAACTCATTTGAGTTCAAGATAAATTTGTATACACAGCTAATAATTGAGCCGAGTTTATGTAGACCCAAGCTCGCTCAATTAGGCTCATTAACAAAAAATATATAAATTAATATTTATTTTTAACAATATATCAAATATATTTCATTTCTCTATTTTATATTAAATTTACATAATTAATGAATGAAATTTATTTTTAATTACATTTTGCTCATAATGTTCTCTTTTTCACTTAATATGCAAATTAATTGATTTTTTTTTTTTTTTTTTTAAATTTGAGCTCAGCTAGTTTATTTGATCTAGTTGACTCAAATGAAACTCAAATTTCTCAAAT
Organism: Camellia lanceoleosa; assembly: GCA_025200525.1. Classification (NCBI taxonomy): domain Eukaryota; kingdom Viridiplantae; phylum Streptophyta; class Magnoliopsida; order Ericales; family Theaceae; genus Camellia; species Camellia lanceoleosa. The sequence continues at coordinate 686,972 of JANUSC010000091.1, forward strand.
TTTTTACAAACCAACCTCGAGCTACTAATCTTTGCCCACTTCTGTATGTTCGTTTGTTATCCTTTATGGACTTGTTTGATTGGCCAGATTAAAGTATTAGATTGGGAATACAAATCTTTTGGACTCATATTCCAACGTTTAATTGTAAATTTTTTCTATTCCAATTAGATATCTAATGGATAGCTAATCCCACAAAAATGCATATATGTTTAGTATTGGTCATCAAATGGGACCTGCAGTGAACCGTGGGCCCTAATTAAAATTTATTTGTACTTTCTTGTATGAATCTCCGAATTGAAACATTAAAACATGGTTTGTGGTGGACCGTGGTCAAACCCTTACATTTATCAAGTACTTGAGGGATTATTGTTTTATATCATGTCACAAAGTAATTAATTAATAAAAAAATTAAAATTTTTCTACAATATTAAAAGTGAATGGTCGTGGTTGTCATATTATTCAAAAGATTCAATGTCATCGATCTCTATAGTCAAGTACCTATATCGTAGAATGAAATGAGAAGTCATGTGTTCATGAACTAATGGTTTTATGGGACATTTTTTATAGGTTCATTATGTAAAAGTTTAATTGATTAAGTTTTACAAAATAAATAAATAAATTTAAAGTGGATTAATGGTTTTATGGGACATTTTTTATAGGTTCATTATTTAAAGGTTTAATAGCTTAAGTTTTCGATAATGAACAAATAAATTAAAAATATTAAGTTTTACATGAGACCCATCATATTTTTATATATAAAAAAACTAAAAAATAAAAACTATGAAACCCATCATGTCATATGAAAATCCACATATAATTTTTTTTTTAAAATACTAGTTGGCCCCCCACGAGCTTTGTGCGTGGGTTACAGGGTCACATTACAGTGTCAGTATAAATACTTTAAAAATTGTATTTGGTTTATGAATTTGAAAAGTGACTTCACAGGGGATGAAAAAAAAAGGTGAAAAATATAGGCGATAATTATATTTCCAAAAAATCACATACCAAATCATTCGGTTAATGCAACTGAATAACTAATACACTAATCCCATCAATTATTAACCCCCTCACTAACCTTAATTGTTCTATTTTTCTCATTCTTTTTTTTTTTTTGGGAGGGGGTCTATTTTTCCCATAAATTACTTGTATTTTCATGACTTCGTAATTTTTTTGAGTTCATATCATTTTTTTGTTGCAATTTTTCCTTTATATTTATATATATATATATATCTCAAATGTTCCCCAGAAAAAATGTAGACAAAAACTCCAAAAAAGAGAAAACTTGAAGTTATTTCCACAGCAAGTTTTAATTAATGCTCTCTTTGGCAGCATAAGTATATGGCAATCCAATTTGGCTCACTTTTTGTACTACAGCTAAAATGGCCCTAGACATGCAATGTGAAATCAATACATCTCTTATCCATAGATTCATTTGTTGTAACATTCACCATTTTCTCAAGTTGAAAATTAGAAAACACTCGTACGCACAAAATGCAAGAAAGATTCATATCAAATTAGAGAAGAGTTTTTCGTAAAAATGGAACCATCACATTAATAACCAATGTAAATTGCAAGATCATCATAGAGAGAGAGAGAGAGAGTGGAATGTGCCTCATCACTATCATGCGAGGCCCTTTTTAACAATGCCCACCACCAAATACTATTGCTATTAACTTTGGAAAGTTTTGAAGATTTCCTGCGAAAAGGGAATTTTATTAATTCATTCACGTACCAAATTTTTATTTAATTTTTTTTCTTTTCAATTCACATGGGTGATTGATTGTGTGCAAACATTAAAGTTTTTTTTCTTTAATAATTTTTTCTCTATTTATGATTATCTTGCCAAAAAACTGGATACGATCTTTCTAGTATCCTTCAAGAATTTTTGCAATCTATGATTCTCTATCTTTTTTTTTCCTTGGGGTTAAATAATTTATGATTTTCTTGCCCAAAAACTATGATACCTAATGATGTTGATCGTCCATCTATAATGAGAGTCAATTAGCTAAGTTGTTAAATTTTTCATTAAAATCTTTCGTCCATGTCTTTCGTTTTTGCTTTCTATAATCGAAGTTATAGAATATAACTTCAAATTTTAATCGACGGTTATATGTTTGTGCAGTGGGAAAAACAATAATTAATGTTATAAATATTATATCAATCCGATTTCAAGTAATTAATTTCCCATGAATATCTTATAATTTAAGGTGTTTGTATATTTGGTTATGACTTATTAGAGTGTGAGCTATAATGAAAGTTATTATAAAGTATTAGAATGTTAGTTATGAGTCATTGTGATGTTCATTATGATATTATTTGATTATAACCCATGAACTTTTTAGTTATATTTTATGTGGTGTTTGGTTACAATTTTTATTTTTTACTTTATGACTTTCATAGGATTGAGCTATGACATTTGTGGTAATCCAATTTACAACTATTATAACTTGCATATGATACACACTTTTTTGAGAGTGTTTACCATAATATTATCTATTGGTATATATATTGTTTGTTTCTTCTTACGTCACGTGTCTCTCAATTTTCTACTTTTTTTATAAAAAAATTAGATAGATAAGGAAATGAGACTTGAGTCTCGGACCTTGGGTTTACTAAAAAACTCTTAGGTTGTGTTTGGTTTAGTTTTGAAAATGTGATACTCTTTTTGAAGTTGTGATTTGAGTGTAAAATTGTGAGTTGAGTTTTAAAAAAAAAATTTGATTGGTTATAAGTTTTGAAAAAGTTTTTGAATTTTGAATTTTGGAAAGAATTTAGAGTTTTAAATTTTGAAAAGAGTTTTGAATTGTATTTTGAGTTTTGAGTTTTTGAATTTTGAGTTGTATTTTGAATTTTTGGATTTATTTTTTGAAATATTAAAAATGTGTAAGAAAATTTAATTTTTTATTTTAAATATTTAATTTTTATTTAAATATTTTTAATTTTTAATTTTATTTTGTAATTATTTTATTTTTTATTTTTACTATTTTAAACTAAAACAAAACTTCACACTCAGATCGTAACCAAACATATAACTCAAAACTCAATTCAAAAATTATTTTCAAAACTTATAACTAAACACACTCAAATCATAACCAACACATAACCCAAAAAAAAAAATGATGATAAAAATAATAAATTGAACAAATTTTTGATGATAAAAATAATAAATTGCTTGGGTCGTGTGGCCCACCACGGGCCCATTTTGCTGGTTTGCACTGTTCATTTTGTTGAGCACTTTGAGTATTTCATTTACAAAAAAAATTAGGTAGATCCGATATCTCAGAACTTGTGAAATTTATCGTGTTTCAAGAATAAAAAGAAACGACAATTGTGTTTTTAAAAAGAAACCATACGTTTTTTTTGATGATGCCGAAATCCTAATCAAACAAAGTGATTATTTAACTTTCTATCAAATAGAGTGATTGTTTTGGGAGCACGTAAATATTCATAATAAGAAGCACATGATGAACATGATATAAAAGACATCTCATCCAATGGCCGGATTAAAATCAATGTAAGTTTTTAATATATAAGTATTCAACTCGTGCTATATATGCACTCAATTTTTTAAAAAAAAAGTATTAAAAAGTTAGTTCGTCTCCTATCCACAGTAGGAAATTCGACCCTGGATCACATGCTCACCCCAAATCTAATTTTAATGATTCAATTTGAGAATACTTATTAGTCAGTCCTATTAACTAAATTTATTAACAATTACCCTTTAATTTGTTGATATTAATAGTCCATTGTGGAGGATAAAATCTGGAGGATAAAATCCACAGGTCTCGAGTTCGAGTCACCCCTTGGGGCCACTGGAGGTTTGCCCAGTCGTTAACTTCAGGGCCCCCAGGATTAGTCCTGGCTTCCCTTAAAATCAGCGGGTTGGGGATACCTGAGTTATCAAAAAAAAAATAGTTCAGTGTGTATATCATTCACTCCCCTCCTCCCCTCCCCACCCCACCCCCAAAATAAATAAATAAAAATAATGTTATAATCAAAGAGTTAGGCCTTTTATCATTAAATGTATAATAAATCAAAAATTAACATTTATCATACCACATTATTGTGGATTGAATTGTAAAATAAAATAAAAAAAATTTTGTGTTCTTCAAACATTTTCCATATTTTAAAGGCAATAGATTAAAAATAAAGTAAAATAGATGTGTATATTAGAGGGTCCTTTGATAATGCCGTGACTTTATCAATGTCCTTTTGGGTGTGCTACTGCGACACTCACAAAATGCTTTCATATCCTCTTTTCTTCCAGATAGACGTAGGTGCTTTTTGACAATAAATCTTCAAATGCAAAATTGCCTTAATATACAACTAAACACACCCCCAAAAAATGTATAGGCAGAATAATTCGTCAGGATTATGAAGCTATCACTTTAAAATAAAAAATTTATTAAGATGCTTCCTAATATCAAATCTATGACAGATACATTATTCTTATGAATGATTTCGCAGCAATTTTTTCAAGAATAACAATTTTCCCAAACTTAATTAACCGCAATACCAAATCAGGCCATAGACGTGTAAGAATTGATCCTACTTCAATCAAAAGTTGGCCCAGCATGTGAAAATGACCGGGGTCTTTTAGAAAGTGGGTTATAATTCACTTTTCAGACTATATAACCCACTATCCTTTCTCTCAAAAAACTGATTATAATTAGCTTTTAACCAAAAAGTTTATTATAACCATCTTCTCAAAATAGCCCACAGTCTACTTGTAATTTGTAAACTGAAATGTACCGTTAAATATTTTATTCAATTTTAACAATAAGTGTGAAAGACATGTAAGATATAAAAAAATTATATGATCATTTTCAAATTTCAAATGAATAAATCGCATATGAAATAAAACACAAAAATTAAAGTGCATTTTGCCTCTTAAACAAATGACGAAAATAACCATAATTTACATACTAAAATTATTTATATACAAGAATATATATATATATATATATATTTTATTATATCTTTAATAGATTTAACAATACATTTCAATTGACTATATAATTATTTTCAAATAAAAAAGGTAATGCCCGCACACATGAATCAAACTATAAGGGCAAAGTAAAATTTATTATATTTTTTTTACCTTTGGGTAAAAAACCCATAGAAAGGTATAAATACTTGATGTACCGAGGGCTCTTCGAAAGAAAACGATGATGATATTATGTCTGAGCACTCGTGAAGGATTCTCTACATCAGTCCCTTGAACTTATGCGGTGTTTGCTGCTTTGTCAATTATGGACAAAAATATTTCAGCTATAATATTTCATAATATATGATAGAAAATTGAAATTTTTATAATGGACATCTTGAAGCTACAATATTCATTACTAGCGGTTGTACATGTGTCTTTTCATTGGTAAGACTTTTTATTTTATTTTAACAATATTGATACCAGGTTAAGGCATCCAATTCAAAATCAAGTTTAGCTGACTTATAAAAATGATGTGGGACAAGTCTAACAACAAATATAATTTTTGTCCAAAATAATGTAGTTTTGTATTTTAAAATAAAATACTCACTATTATGATTCATAATTTTACTAGTGTTAGCGGCATAATTTTTCTGAGGAACTAGCAACACGGTGTAGTTTTAGGAAAAAAAATTACAAATTAATGATAAAGTTTATGAACTTTAATAATTAAAATATTATATATTTTCATGATTTTGTAATTTTTTTTACCATTACCATTGAATTTTAATTTCTCTAATTTTAAAAATGCCACTGCAATGGTTAAAAATTAATGTGACACTCATATCTGACAAGTTGGGAAAGTTTTTGTAAATTTGTGGCTCCTGATTTTCTGAACTTTCTTTTTTCAGTAGTCAAATTTTTTTTTTTTTTTTGGTTGTAAATTTGTATCATTTTTTTTTCAAGTCCTAATCTAGAGGGATTTAGGAGATAAAAAAATTTTGAAAAAAATTCCAAAAAAAAAAAAACCTTCTTTTCTTTTTTAAATTTATTATTATATATTTTCAATAATGACGCCTTTACATTAATTTTTGAATCACTGTGACATTATTCTCAAAGTTTTTTTTTAATAAAAATTATGTTTGTAAATTACTTTTTAATGTACTTTTTTAGTTCTTCCATTTTAGAGGCAACATAAATGTGTATCAGTAATGCTAGGATAATCATTTTTTTTTCCCCTTTTAAGTTGTTTATATTTATATTTTTATATGTCAATACAATATTGGTTTAATGGTTCCATTACTCATGATTGTTAACAATTTAATATTAAAACATAAAATAATAAATTATAAATATATTTCTTGAGATTTACTAAAAATAATGATTATTTTTTGTGGTTATGAAAATTAAATCCTATCTTTTCATGTTTCTTATTGCATAACACAAAGGATTCCTTTTATTAAAAAATTATTAATTCAACAATTTTTAATGATGTCATAAATATATTTTAATTGATAATTTAAATAATTTTAATTGTATAAAAGAGTAGCTAAGAATTTTATTTTTCTTCTGATAAGAAATATTTATAATTTACAAAATTGCATAAGGGCCGGAAATTAGTTACCGGACGTGGCTTGTCAGCTGGTACACCTACCTTGCAAAGAAAGAAAGAAAGAAAAAGAAAAATGAATATGGGAAAATTAGCTGTTATGAAAAATATATTATAAAATTATTATGTGTTTAATTATTAATGTATATAAAATTTATCATTTGTTTGTAATTTTGTTTTCAAAACATACACTAATTAAAATTTTCCCAATGAATATTTATTCTACTAAAATGTAAACAAATATAATTATATATGGAATATGGAGCCCTCTTCAATAATATCTTCGTCAAATTTTGGCATATAGTTGAATAGTAGACATTAATTAAATTGTCTCTTTGGCCGGAATGATAATAGTGAATAAAATGTTTTCAATCTTGATTTTGAGTGGGAATTTGAGAATTTTAAAAAAAAAGACAAAAAGAGAGAGGGGAAAGTGTAATAAATATTTCACTTTATCTCTCTTCAATTTGATATTTTTTATTTTCCTCACAAATTGTAGAGGTATAGACACGTAATATTTCAGAAATATTCTATAATTTTTCTAGTTGCTTACCTTTATAAATGAGTTTTTGCAACCAAGTAAGGCCACTGCTACTTTTGAATGAAAACGCTTCTTTGGCAAGAATATCGAGTGGGAGATATCCTCGCATCAAGATCGCTAACAAACTCGGGAAGAGTTCGATTATTTGATCGCCAATCACCAAAGCAATAAATAAATAAATTTAAAAAAAAATGAGAAAGAGCATACACATGACAATATAATTAGGGCCCACCACGAGATTTGTGAAGTCTAAGGCGAACTATGAAAATGGGGCTCCTATAATATATTTTTTTAATAAAAATTTATGATTAAAATGATAAGTATTTACAAATTTTTTATTTAAGCATACTTGCACTTATAGTCATTAAAATTATAAATTAAAATTTACTTTCATATATTAAGTGGATAATGTTGTATATTGTATGTATGGTTTGGGTTGGCCCAAACACTTTATTTGTTTTTTTTATATATTTTTATTGTAATAAATATGGGCCAAACCACATAAATATGGATTAAACCAAACATGGGCTCAATAAAACATTTTGGGACACTTTAAATTGATCCTAAAACCCAAAAAAAAAAAAAAAAAAAAAGGTTGTACCTATAACAATTTATTAAATTTGGAAGCCCTTTTTTGGATCAAAATTGTGGGGCCTAAGGCACAAGCCTTATTGGCCTCGAGGCGAACTAGCCTCGAATATAATGTGTGAATAGTCTGGAATATCTTGTTGAGGTTTTTGTCTATAGAAAAATAAATGAATATTTAATTAATTTGTGATTTGTTATATTTATTTTGGTAATACCGTACAGTTCATATAGATCAACATTTTGGTATTTTACTAGCTGTATATTTATTTATGTCATCACTTGAAGTAATGATGGAGGAGCCAAGTTATTTGGTGGCTTTGAGACATAGTCATCTGATACTTAAAATGTGTTGTTATAATTGGTAGAAAATGTAAGAGAGGTGAAGCATATAATTTTGTATTGCGTCATCGAAAATAACTGGGGTTGGGTGATCCAGATGAAAGCAAAACAAATAATAATAATAATAATAATAATAATAATAATAATAATAATAATTACTAATTAGTCAGTGAGGGATCTATTACCAAATCTTCATATTTATAACTTACCCATAAGTTTTAACAAAGGTTTAAGGATTCAATTTTCTTTTCAACGCCATCTAGTAATTTATTTGAATATTGTGGGGGGTACATGGGCCTATTGCATTATTTCACCATGAGTGATGATAATTACAGTTATGTTTGGAACTTAGATTTTAAAATATTTTAAAATTAAGTAAAGGGAAAAGTCAATAAATATATAAAGTAACTTTTTTTTAAAGCTTTTTTATTTTTTTATTTCGTAAATCTCTTCTCAAATTTTAAATATAAACATAGTCTAAAGAAATCAAAATCCGAGCAACATGTCATGGCCATAATTTAGTTTCCTCACTTGATTTGTTAATCGTATTTAATTCATCACAAATTATGCTCAATTGAATTTTAAGAAACTTGTTTGGAAAATTAGAGACTAATTTGATAAAAATAAACATAAAAAAGATATTAAAATTTTAAAAATTATTTATACTTTAAAAAAATCATATGAAAATAATTTTAATTTTTTTACAGAATTAGATTATGATTTTTTTTTCTTTTCCAAAAAAAAGTTTTAAAACTCACAAAAGAAAAAAAAAAAATTTGACCATACACATCACACAATGAATAATATTGTTTCACCATAAATTAAGATGTAACATGAGAAAAATATCATCCAAAAAGACCAAAGCAGGCCTAACACGTTCAACATCACACAATAATACCTAAATAAAACCATAACATTCATCCAAAAAAAAACCAAAAAAATGTTCCCAAACAAACGATTGATTTTGAAACACGAATAAGAGAAACATTCCTAATAATGCTAAAACCCCAATGGACAACCAAACTTTGCTTAGAGGAAAGGCAGCATTACGTAGGCGAGCACATTCGGTCTTGATCTTGGCGACAACGACCTTTGGCGGTGATGGTGGAAGTGATGGTGACGGTAGTGGCGGAGATTGTGGCGTCTAGAGAGGAGCAGGAGCAGGACTTGAAGTTGGATGCGGAGCGCTAGTGTTGGTGGTTTTGGGAACACGGATATCGACCTTTTGGCCTGCTTCACAAATACTCACCACCATCTTTCCGTTGTAGTGAAAAAAAAAAAACAAACAGTCACCAACATCACCAACATACCCATCTCTCACTATTGCTATGAAGATGTTTGGATGAAACATGAGCAATTTAAAGGGGCTTGGAATTTACTCATAAAGATGGCCAATATAATTGTGTTTTGAGGTTTTGATTACTAGTTTATTAATGTACTAATTTGAGAGTCATAAAATCTTATGCTCTTAATGCATGAGATTTATAAAATAAATTTTTTCCGTAATTGGCATTGTAAGAAGCTAGTTGACTTTTCATGTCAAAGTCAATTGTTTAGTTATAAATTACTATGATCTAACCCCCCCCCCCCAAAAAAAAAAATTAAAAATCTTCATGGGAAAATGTTATTTTTTCATCTATTCAAAAGAAACTTACTAGTATTCAGCTTGAAGTCAATTAATTGTTTCATATTTGACAATTGTTATTGGTTTATTCCTAAAAAAAAAATAGTGGTTGGTACTCTACCTATAACTCTTTAAAAAAAAATGTATTTATTTATGTATACAAATTTATTAAAGAGAAAACTTAAGTTTCAAAATCAACAGCTATTGCTACCATTGAAAATTAAAAGATATAATTGAACATTGGGATTATATACAAAATTACTTGGAAAATTAAAATATGTCAAAATGAATTTGAGCTGTAAAAGCAAAATACAATTCACCATTTCAAGAGAGGAAAAAACGAAAAAAATATGAGGAAAAGTCGATGTTAAGTAACCTAAAATTGGACGAAAAAGCTAAAAGCGCTAAAAATATCGTGTAATCATAGGGTTTTCTATTACTTGGAAAATCATTAAATTGTTGAATTCGAACTTATCTAGTATTTGTAACGTTTGTGATTTGATTAATTAACAATACAATTATAACCATGTGCAATTTATCCATTATTGATTTTTCCATGTAAAGCTTCTATTACAAACTCGCCTTCTAATAAGAATAATGTGGGTAATCTGCACCATCGCCCTTTTTCTTTTCTATTTAATTATTAATTTATTTACTTATTTTTAATTTGTAGAAAACTAGTATCACCCATTTTTGAGAACTCTACTCATATATATACCATTGTCATGGTTACTCTGAAGTCAAAAAGTCACTATAAATTGTCACATCATTTTCTCTACTTTTTGCACTTTCAACTTTTAACTTTACTCTTTTTGTTATTGCAAATTTTGACTTTACTTAAACTGGAAATATAGATAAAAATAACCCTTCAATTCAAGAATTGTGAAAAGACCTTCATAATCAACTCATTTAAAACTCATTTGAGTTCTAGATAAATTTGTATACACAGTTAATAATTGAGCTGAGTTTATGTAGACCCAAGCTCGGCTCAATTAGGCTCATTAACAAAAAATATATAAATTAATATTTATTTTTAACAATATATCAAATATATTTCATTTCTCTATTTTATATTAAATTTACATAATTAATGAATGAAATTTATTTTTAATTACATTTTGCTCATAATGTTCTCTTTTTCACTTAATATGCAAATTAATTGATTTTTTTTTTTAAAAAAAAATTTTGAGCTCAGCTAGTTTATTTGATCTAGTTGACTCAAATCAAACTCAAGTTTCTCAAATTTTTTACAAACCAACCTCGAGCTACTAATCTTTGCCCACTTCTGTATGTTCGTTTGTTATCCTTTATGGACTTGTTTGATTGGCCAGATTAAAGTATTAGATTGGGAATACAAATCTTTTGGACTCATATTCCAACCTTTAATTGTAAACTTTTTCTAGTCCAATAAGATATCTAATCAATAACTAATCCCAAAAATGCATATATGTTTAGTATTGGTCATCAAATGGGACCTGCAGTGAACCATGGGCACTGAATTAAAATTTATTTGTACTTTTTATATGAATCACCGAATTGAAACATTAAAACATGGTTTGTGGTGGACCGTGGTCAAACCCTTACATTTATCAAGTACTTGAGGATTATTGTTTTATATCATGTCACAAAGTAATTAATTAATAAAAAAATTAAAATTTTTCTACAATATTAAAAGTGAATGGTCAGGGTTGTCATATTATTCAAAAGATTCAATGTCATCGATCTCTAAAGTCAAGTACCTATATCGTAGAATGAAATGAGAAGTCACAGTTCGATGAACTAATGGTTTTATTGGACATTTTTTATAGGTTCATTATGTAAAAGTTTAATTGATTAAGTTTTACAAAAATAAATAAATAAATTTAAAGTGGATTAATGGTTTTATGGGACATTTTTTTATAGGTTCATTATTTAAAAGTTTAATAGCTTAAGTTTTACAAAAATAAATAAATAAATTTAAAATATTAAGTTTTACATGAGACCCATCATATTTTTATATATAAAAAAACTAAAAAATAAAAACTATGAAACCCATCATGTCATATGAAAATCCACATATAATTTTTTTTTAAAATACTAGTTGGCCCCCCACGAGCTTTGTGCGTGGGTTATAAGGTCACATTACGATGTCGATATAAATACTTTAAAAATTGTATTTGGTTTATGTATTTGAAAAGTGACTTCACAAGGGTGGAAAAAAAAGGTGTAAAATATAGGTGATAATTATATTTCCAAAAAATCACATACCAAATCATTCGGTTAATCCAACTGAATAACTAATACACTAATCCCATCAATTATTAACCCCGTCACTAACCTTAATTGTTCTATTTTTCTCATTCTTTTTTTTTTTTTTTGGGGGAAGGGTCTATTTTTCCCATAAATTACTTGTATTTTCATGACTTCGTAATTTTTTTGAGTTCATATAATTTTTTTTTTGGTTGCAATTTTTCCTTTATATTTATATATATATATATATATGTATCTCAAATGTTCTCCAGAAAAAATGTAGACAAAAACTCCAAAAATGAGAAAACTTGAAGTTATTTCCACAGCAAGTTTTAATTAATGCTCTCTTTGGCAGCATAAGTATATGGCAATCCAATTTGGCTCACTTTTTGTACTACAGCTAAAATGGCCCTAGACATGCAATGTGAAATCAATACATCTCTTATCCATGGATTCATTTGTTGTAACATTCACCATTTTCTCAAGTTGAAAATTAGAAAACACTAAATGCGCACAAAATGCGAAAGATTTACATCAACTTAGAGATGACTATCTCACAAAACTGGAACCATCACAATAATAACCAATGTAAATTGCAGAATCATCATAGAGAGAGAGAGAGTGGAATGTGCCACTAGTGCTACTGCGAGGCCCTTTTTAACAATGCCCACCACCAGTCACTATTGCTATTAACCCGGAAAGTTTTGAAGATTTCCTTGAAAAAGGGATTTTATTAATTCATTCACGTACCAAATTTTTATTTAATTTTTTTCTTTTCAATTCACATGGGTGATTGATTGTGTGCAAACATTAAAGTTTTTTTTTCTTTAATAATTTTTTCTCTATTTATGATTATCTTGCCAAAAAAGCGTGATACGATCTTTCTAGTATCCTTGATAATTTTTGCAATCTATGATTCTCTATCTTTTTTTTTTCCTTGGGGTTAAATAATTTATGATTTTCTTGCCCAAAAACTATGATACCTAATGATGTCGATCGTCCATCTATAATGAGAGTCAATTAGCTAAGTTGTTAAATTTTTCATTAAAATCTTTTCGTCCATGTCTTTCGGTTTTGCTTTCTATAATCGAAGTTATAGAATATAACTTCAAATTTTAGCTCGAAGTTATATGTTTGTCTTGAGTGGGAAAAACAATAATTAATGTTATAAATATTATATCAATCCGATTTGAAGTAATTAATTTCCCATGAATATCTTATAATTTAAGGTGTTTGTATATTTGGTTATGACTTATTAGAGTGTGAGCTATAATGAAAGTTATTATAAAGTATTAGAATGTTAGTTATGAGTCATTGTGATGTTAATTATGATATTATTTGATTATAACCCATGAACTTTTTAGTTATATTTTATGTGGTGTTTGGTTACAATTTTTATTTTTTACTTTATGACTTTCATAGGATTGAGCTATGACATTTGTGGTAATCCAATTTACAACTATTATAACTTGCATATGATACACACTTTTTTGAGAGTGTTTACCATAATATTATCTATTGGTATATATATTGTTTGTTTCTTCTTACGTCACGTGTCTCTCAATTTTCTACTTTTAAAAAAAAAAAAAATTTAGTTAGATAAGGGAAATGAGACTCGAGTCTCGGACCTTGGGTTTACTAAAAAAAACTCTTAGGTTGTGTTTGGTTTAGTTTTGAAAATGTGATACTCATTTTGAAGTTGTGATTTGAGTGTAAAATTGTGAGTTGAGTTTTGAAAAAAAAAATTTGATTGGTTATAAGTTTTGAAAAAAGTTTTTGAATTTTGAATTTTGGAAAGAATTTAGAGTTTTAAATTTTGAAAAGAGTTTTGAATTGTATTTTGAGTTTTGAGTTTTTGAATTTTGAGTTGTATTTTGAATTTTTTGGATTTATTTTTTTGAAATATTAAAAAATGTTTAAGAAAATTTAATTTTTTTATTTTAAATATTTAATTTTTATTTAAATATTTTTATATTTTTAATTTAATTTTGTAAATATTTTATTTTTTATTTTTACTATTTTAAACTAAAAACAAAACTTCACACTCGTATCGTAACCAAACATATAACTCAAAACTCCATTCAAAAATTATTTTCAAAACTTATAACCAAGCACACTCAAATCATAACCAACACATAACAAAAAAAAATGATGATAAAAATAATAAATTGAACAAATTTTTGATGATAAAAATAATAAATTGTTTGGGTCCGTGTGGCCCACCACGGCCCATTTTGATGATTTGCTTTGTTTATTTTGTTGAGCACTTTGTGTATTTCATTTACAAAAAAAATTAGGTAGATCGATATCTGTAACTTGTGTAATTTATCGTGTTTTTTCAAAAAAAAGCGACAATTGTGTTTTTAAAAAAGAAACCATACGTTTTTTTTATGATGCGAAATCCTAATCAAACAAAGTGATTATTTAACTTTCTATCAAATAGAGTGATTGTTTTTGGGAGCACGTAAATATTCATAATAAGAAGCACATGATGAACATGATATAAAAGACATCTCATCCAATGGCGGATTAAAATCAATGTAAGTTTTTAATATATAAGTATTCAACTCGTGCTATATATGCACTCAATTTTTTTTAAAAAGTATTAAAAAGTTATTTTGTCTCCTATCCACGATAGTGAATTACCACTGGATCACATGTCACCCCAAATCTAATTTTAATGATTCAATTTGAGAATACTTAATAGTCCATCCTATTAACTAAATTTATTAACAATTTACCCTCTAATTTGTTGATATTAATTGACCAATGTGGAGGATAAATTCTGAGGGATAAAATCCACAGGTCTCGAGTTCGAGTCACCCCTTGGGGCCACTTTGGAGGTTAACTTCGGGGCCCTCGGGATTAGTCTGGCTTCCCTTAAAATCGGGGTTGGGGATACGAGTTATCAAAAAAAAAAAAAAAAAAAAAAAATAGTCCATTGTGTATATCATTCACTCCTCCTCCCTCCCACCCCACCCCCAAAATAAATAAATAAAAATAATGTTATAATCAAAGAGTTAGGCCTTTTATCATTAAATGTGTAATAAATCAAAATTAACATTTATCATACCACATTATTGTGGATTGAATTGTAAAGTTAAAAAAAAAAAATTGTGTTCTTCAAACATTTTCCATATTTTAAAGGCAATAGATTAAAAATAAAGTAAAATAGATGTGTATATTAGAGGGTCCTTTGATAATGCCGTGACTTTATCAATGTCCTTTTAGGTGTGCTCTTTGCGACACTCACAAAATGCTTTCATATCCTCTTTTCTTCAGATAGACGTAGGTGCTTTTTGACAATAAATCTTCAAATGCAAAATTACCTTAATATGCAACTAAACACACCCCAAAAAAATGTATAGGCGAGAATAATTAAATCGGGATTATGAAGCTATCACTTTAAAATAAAAATTTATTAAGATGCTTCCTAATATCAAATCTATGAGATACATTATTCTTATGAATGATTTCAGCAATTTTTCAAGAATAACAATTTTCCCAAACTTAATTAACCATAATACCAAATGAGGCCTTAGGCGTGTAAGAATTGATCCTACTTCAATCAAAAGTTGGCTACATGTGAAAATAACGGGGTCTTTTAGAAAGTGGGTTATAATTCACTTTTCGGACTATATAACCCACTTTCCTTTCTCTCAAAAAGTGATTATAATTAGCTTTTAACCAAAAAGTTTATTATAACCATCTTCTCAAAATAGCCCAGTCTACTTGTAATTTGTAAACCGAAATGTACCGTTAAATATTTTATTCAATTTAACAATAAGTGTGAAAGACATGTAAGATATAAAAAATGATATGATCATTTTCAAATTTCAAATGAATAAATCGCATATGAAATAAAACACAAAAATTAAAGTGCATTTTGCCTCTTAAACAAATAGCGAAAATAACCATAATTTACATACTAAAATTATTTATATACAAGAATATATATATATATATATATATTTTATTATATCTTTAAGATTTAACAATACATTTCAATTGACTATACAATTATTTTCAAATAAAAAAGGTAATGCCGCACACATGAATCAAACTATAAGGGCAAAGTAAAATTTATTATATTTTTTTACCTTTGGGTAAAAACCCATAGAAAGGTATAAATACTTGATGTACCGAGGGTTCTTGGAAAGAAAAGCGATGACGATATTTTTGTCGAGCACTTTCGTGAAGGATTCTCTACATCGATCCCTTCGACTTGCGGTGTTTACTGCTTGTCAATTATGGACAAAAATATTTTAGTTGTAATATTTCATAATATATGATAGAAAATTGAAATTTTTTATAATGGACATCTTGAAGCTACAATATTCATTACTAGCGGTTGTACATGTGTCTTTTACGTGGTAAGACTTTTTATTTTATTTTAACAATATTGATACCAGGTTAAGGCATCCAATTCAAAATCAAGTTTAGCTGACTTATAAAAATGATGTGGGACAAGTCTAACAACAAAAATAATTTTTTTCCAAAATAATGTAGTTTTTGTCTTTTAAAATAAAATACTCACTATTATGATTCATAATTTTACTAGTGTTAGCGGCATAATTTCTGAGGAACTAGCAACGGTGTAGTTTTACGAAAAAAAATTACAAATTAATGATAAAGTTTATGAACTTTAATAATTAAAATATTATATATTTTCATGATTTTGTAATTTTTTTACCATTACCATTAATTTTAATTTCTCTAATTTTAAAAATGCCCTTTGCAATGGTTAAAAATTAATGTGACACTCATATCTTACAAGTTGGGAAAGTTTTTGTAAATTTGTGGCTCTGATTTTACGAACTTTCTTTTTCAGTAGTCAATTTTTTTTTTTTTTTTTGGTTGTAAATTTGTATCATTTTTTTTCAAGTCCTAATCTAGAGGGATTTAGGAGATAAAAAAATTTTGAAAAAATTCCAAAAAAAAAAAAACCTTCTTTTCTTTTTTAAATTTATTATTATATATTTTCAATAATGACGCCTTTACATTAATTTTTGAATCACTATGACATTATTCTCAAAGTTTTTTTTTTAATAAAAATTATGTTTGTAAATTACTTTTTAATGTACTTTTTTAGTTCTTCCATTTTAGAGGCAACATAAATGTGTATCAGTAATGCTAGGATAATCATTTTTTTTTTCTCTTTTAAGTTGTTTATATTTATATTTTTATATGTCAATACAATATTGGTTTAATGGTTCCATTACTCATGATTGTTAACAATTTAATATTAAAACATAAAATAATAAATTATAAATATATTTCTTGAGATTTACTAAAAATAATGATTATTTTTTGTGGTTATGAAAATTACATCCTATCTTTTCATGTTTCTTATTGCATAACACAAAGGATTCCTTTTATTAAAAATTATTAATTCAACAATTTTAATGATGTCATAAATATATTTTAATTAATAATTTAAGTAATTTTAATTGTATAAAAGAGTAGCTAAGAATTTTATTTTTCTTCTGATAAGAAATATTTATAATTTACAAAATTGCATAAGGGCCGGAAATTAGTTACCGGACGTGGCTTGTCAGTTGGTACACCTACCTTGCAATGAAAGAAAGAAAGAAAAAGAAAAATGAATATGGGAAAATTAGCTATTATGAAAAATATATTATAAAATTATTATGTGTTTAATTATTAATGTATATAAAATTTATCATTTGTTTGTAATTTTGTTTTCAAAACATACACTAATTAAAATTTTCCCAATGAATATTTATTCTACTAAAATGTAAACAAATATAATTATATATGGAATATGGACCCCTCTTCAATAATATCTTCGTCAAATTTTGGCATATAGTTGAATAGTAGACATTAATTAAATTGTCTCTTTGGCCGGAATGATAATAGTGAATAAAATGTTTTCAATCTTGATTTTGAGTGGGAATTTGAGAATTTTAAAAAAAAAGACAAAAAGAGAGAGGGGAAAGTGTAATAAATATTTCACTTTATCTATCTCCAATTTTTTATTTTTTATTTTCCTCACAAATTGTAGAGGGTATAGACACGTAATATTTCAGAAATATTCTATAATCTTTCTAGTTGCTTACCTTTATAATTGAGTTTTTGCAACCAAGTAAAGCCACTGCTACTTTTGAATGAAAAACGCTTGCTGGCAAGAATATCGAGTGGGAGATATCCTCACTCATCAGCACCGCTAACAAACTCTGGGAAGAGTTCGATTATTTGATACGCCAATCACCTTAAAGCAATAAATAAATAAATTTTAAAAAAAAAATGAGAGAAAGACAAGATAATGATGACAATATAATCAGGGCCCACCCAGAGATTTGTGAGGTCTAAGGCGAACTATGAAAATGGGGCTCCTATAATATATTTTTTTTAATAAAAAATTTATGATTAAAATGATAAGTATTTACAAATTTTTTATTTAAGCATACTTGCACATATAATCATTAAAATTATAAATTCAAATTTACTTTCATATATTAAGTGGATAATGTTGTATATTGTATGTATGGTTTGGGTTGGCCCAAACACTTTATTTGTTTTTTTTTTTATATATATTTTTATTTTAATAAATATGGGCCAAACCACATAAATATGGATTAAACCAAACATGGGCTCAATAAAACATTTTGGGACACTTTAAATTGATCCTAAAAACCCAAAAAAAAAAGCAAAAAAAAAAGGTTGTACCTATAACAACTTATTAAATTTGGAAGCCCTTTTTTTGGATCAAAATTGTGGGGCCTAAGGCACAAGCCTTATTGGCCTCGAAGCCGTATCGCCACGAATATAATGTGTGAATAGTCTGGAATATATTGTTGAAGTTTTTTGTCTATAGAAAAATAAATGAATATTTAATTAATTTGTGATTTGTTATATTTATTTTGGTAATACCGTACAGTTCATATAGATCAACATTTTGGTATTTTACTAGCTATATATTTATTTATGTCATCACTTGAAGTAATGATGGAGGAGCCAAGTTATTTGGTGGTCTTGAGACATAGTCATCTGATACTTAAAATGTGTTGTTATAATTGGTAGAAAATGTAAGAGAGGTGAAGCATATAATTTTGTATTGCGTCATCGAAAATAACTGGGGTTGGGTGATCCAGATGAAAGCAAAACAAATAATAATAATAATAATAATTACTAATTAGACAGTGAGGGATCTATTACCAAATCTTCATATTTATAACTTACCCATAAGTTTTAACAAAGGTTTAAGAATTCAATTTTCTTTTCAACGCCATCTAGTAATTTATTTGAATATTGTGGGGGGTACATGGGCCTATTGCATTATTTCACCATGAGTGCTGATAATTACGATTCGTTTGGAACTTAGATTTTAAAATATTTTAAAATTAAGTAAAGGAAAAGTCAATAAATATATAAAGTAACTTTTTTTAAAGCTTTTTATTTTTTTATTTAGAAAATCTCTTCTCAAATTTTAAATATAAACATAGTCTAAAGAAATCAAAATCCGAGCAACATGTCTTGGCCATAATTTAGTTTCCTCACTTGATTTGTTAATCGTATTTAATTCATCACAAATTATGCTCAATTGAATTTTAAGAAACTTGTTTGGAAAATTAGAGACTAATTTGATAAAAATAAACATAAAAAGATATTAAAATTTTAAAAATTATTTATACTTTAAAAAATCATATGAAAATAATTTTAATTTTTTTACAACAATTAGATTATGATTTTTTTCTTTTCCAAAAAAAAAGTTTTTAAAACTCACAAAGAAAAAAAAAAATTTGACCATACGCATCACACAATGAATAATATTGTTTCACCATAAATTAAGATGTAACATGAGAAAAAAAATCATCCAAAAGACCAAACAGGCCTAACACGTTCAACATCACACAATAATACCTAAATAAAACCATAACATTCATCCAAAAAACCAAAAAATGTTCCCAAACAAACGATTGATTTTGAAACACGAATAAGAGAAACATTCCTGATAATGCTAAAACCCCAATGGACAACCAAACTTTGCTTAGAGAAGAGGCAGCTTACGTAGGGCGAGCACATTCGGTGCAGTCTTGGCGACAAAGACCTTGGCGGTGATGGTGGGAGTGATGGTGGTGGCAGTGGCGGAGATTGTGGCGTCTGGAGGGGAGCAGGGGCCGGACTTGGAGTTGGATGCGGAGCGCTAGTGTTGGTGGTGTTGGGAACACGGATATCGGCCTTTTGGCACCTTCCAGGGGCGGGAGGCTGCAGATGAAGTAGAAATGGCCGCCTCTAGTGATGGTGAAGGAATCGTTGCCGCTGTTGAGGGTGAAATAAGGAGTCGTGGCATTGCATGCATTGAAGTTCTTGTGGGTTACTCTTATCACGTTGTGAAATTGCTTCTTGTACTCAAACACTACATCAATAATAATGCAAATCAAGGAAAAAAAGCAAAAAAAATTCTTGCACAAGAATAAGCATGGGTCTTTACAATCAATTGATGCATATGATATGGCAGAATATTATGAAAATAATACTTGTTTCCAAATATATTTAATCATTTTTTCTAACTTTTAATAATAAAGTGCTTGTTTACACACACAACATTCGTTACATTTTAAAATTAATACAATTCACCATAATATATGATGAACTATATAATGGTTAAAAAATCAAGTAAAAATTTCAATATTATATAGTCATAAAGTAAATTGAATCCACCAAAATATTTGAAAAACTATTTAATATATAGGAAAAAATTCCCATAATATATAAAGTCTCATTAGTAAAATTTTGTACCAAGATAATTACAGTACATATTTGATGTGAACTCCTTAATGGAGAAAATAAAGAAAGAATGATCAAGAAAGGAACATAAAGTCCCAGAAAAACTCAAAGAAATTTTATGAAAAAATTTGTGGTAATAATATTTTAAAATATATTATGGGACAGAAAACAAATTAAAATATTACAGAATAACAAGAGAGAAAGAGAAACGAACAAATGGTGTCGCCGACATGGAAGAGCTTAGCAGCAGACCAAGCCTTGTAATCAACATGTCCAATGTTTGTCCATCCAGCTGAGTCCCCAACCGTATACACTGCACCGTCACAAATACTCACCACCATCTTTCCGTTGTAGTGAAAAAAAAAAAAACAAACAGTCACCAACATCACCAACATACCCATCTCTCACTATTGCTATGAAGATGTTTGGATGAACATGAGCAATTTAAAGGGGCTTGGAATTTACTCATAAAGCTGGCCAATATAATTGTGTTTTGAGGTTTTGATTACTAGTTTATTAATGTACTAATTTGAGAGTCATAAAATCTTATGCTCTTAATGCATGAGATTTATAAAATAATTTTTTCCGTAATTGGCATCAAGAAGAAGCTAGTTGACTTTTCATGTCAAAGTCAATTGTTTAGTTATAAATTACTATGATCTAACCCCCCCAAAAAAAAAAAAAATTTAAAAATCTTCATGGGAAAATGTTATTTTTCATCTATTCAAAAGAAACTTACTAGTATTCAAACTTGAAGTCAATTAATTGTTTCATATTTGACAATTGTTATTGGTTTATTCCTAAAAAAAATAGTGGTTGGTACTCTACCTATAACTCTTTAAAAAATGTATTTATTTATGTATACAAATTTATTAAAGAAAACTTAAGTTTCAAAATCAACGACTATTGCTACCATTGAAAATTAAAAGATATAATTGAACATTGGGATTATATACAAAATTACTTGGAAAATTAAAATATGTCAAAATGAATTTGAGCTGTAAAAGCAAAATACAATTCACCATTTCAAGAGAGAAAGACAGAAAATAGAAAAAAATATGAGGAAAAGTCCATGTTAAGTAACCTAAAATTGGACAGAAAAGCTAAAGAAATTGCCAAAAATATCAGGTAATCATAAGGTTTTGTATTACTTGGAAAATCATTAAATTGTTGAATTCGAACTTATCTAGTATTTGTAACGTTTGTGATTTGATTAATTAACAATACAATTATAACCATGTGCAATTTATCCATTATTGATTTTTCCATGTAAAGCTTCTATTACAAACTCTGCCTTCTAATAAGAATAATGTGGGTAATCTGCACCATCTGCCCCTTTTTCTTTTTCTATTTAATTATTAATTTATTTACTTATTTTTAATTTGTAGAAAACTAGTATCACCCATTTTTGAGAACTCTACTCATATATATACCATTGTCATGGTTACTCTGAAGTCAAAAAGTCCCTATAAATTGTCACATCATTTTCTCTACTTTTTGCACTTTCAACTTTTAACTTTACTCTTTTTGTTATTGCAAATTTTGACTTTACTTAAACTAGAAATATAGATAACAATAACCCCTCAATTCAAGAATTGTGAAAAGACCTTCATAATCAACTCACTTAAAACTCATTTGAGTTCAAGATAAATTTGTATACACAGGTTAATAATTGAAATTTGAGTTCATGTAGACCCAAGCTCGGCTCAATTAGGTCATTAACAAAAAATATATAAATTAATATTTATTTTTAACAATATATCAAATATATTTCATTTCTCTATTTTATATTAAATTTACATAATTAATGAATGAAATTTATTTTTAATTACATTTTGCTCATAATGTTCTCTTTTTCACTTAATATGCAAATTAATTGATTTTTTTTTTTTTTAAAAAAAATTTGAGCTCAGCTAGTTTATTTGATCTAGTTGACTCAAATCAAACTCAAGTTTCTCAAATTTTTTACAAACCAACCTCGAGCTACTAATCATTGCACACTTCTGTATGTTCGTTTGTTATCCTTTATGGACTTGTTTGATTGGCCAGATTAAAGTATTAGATTGGGAATACAAATCTTTTGGACTCATATTCCAACGTTTAATTGTAAATTTTTTCTATTCCAATTAGATATCTAATGGATAGCTAATCGCACAAAAATGCGTATATGTTTAGTATTGGTCATCAAATGGGACCTGCAGTGAACCGTGGGCCTGAATTAAAATTTATTTGTACTTTTTTATATGAATCACCGAATTGAAACATTAAAACATGGTTTGTGGTGGACCGTGGTCAAACCCTTACATTTATCAAGTACTTGCGGGATTATTGTTTTATATCATGTCACAAAGTAGTTAACTAATAAAAAAATTAATAGGTTTCTACAATATTAAAAGTGAATGGTCAGGGTTGTCATATTATTCAAAAGATTCAATGTCATCGATCTCTATAGTCAAGTACCTATATCGTAGAATGAAATGAGAAGTCACGAGTTCAATGAACTAATGGTTTTATGGGACATTTTTTATAGGTTCATTATGTAAAAGTTTAATTGATTAAGTTTTACAAAAATAAATAAATAAATTTAAAGTGGATTAATGGTTTTATGGGACATTTTTTATAGGTTCATTATTTAAAAGTTTAATAGCTTAAGTTTTACAAAAATAAATAAATAAATTTAAAATATTAAGTTTTACATGAGACCCATCATATTTTTATATATAAAAAACTAAAAATGAAAACTATGAAACCCATCATGTCATATGAAAATCCACATATAATTTTTTTTTAAAATACTAGTTGGCCCCCTCGAGCTTTGTGCGTGGGTTACAGGTCACATTACGATGTCGATATAAATACTTTAAAAACTGTATTTGGTTTATGAATTTGAAAAGTGACTTCACAAGGGAGGGAAAAAAAAGGAGTAAAATATAGGTGATAATTATATTTCCAAAAAATCACATACCAAATCATTCGGTTAATCCAACTGAATAACTAATACACTAATCCCATCAATTATTAACCCCTCCACTAACCTTAATTGTTCTATTTTTCTCATTCTTTTTTTGTTTGGGGGAAGGGGTCTATTTTTCCCATAAATTACTTGTATTTTCATGACTTCGTAATTTTTTTGAGTTCATATCATTTTTTTTTTGTTGCAATTTTTCCTTTATATATATATATATATATGTATGTATGTATCTCAAATGTTCTCCAGAAAAAATGTAGACAAAAACTCCAAAAAAGAGAAAACTTGAAGTTATTTCCACAGCAAGTTTTAATTAATGCTCTCTTTGGCAGCATAAGTATATGGCAATCCAATTTGGCTCACTTTTTGTACTACAGCTAAAATGGCCCTAGACATGCAATGTGAAATCAATACATCTCTTATCCATGGATTCATTTGTTGTAACATTCACCATTTTCTCAAGTTGAAAATTAGAAAACACTAAATGCGCACAAAATGCAGTAAAGATTCATATCAAATTAGAGAAGAGTTTTTCAGAAAAATGGAACCATCACATTAATAACCAATGTAAATTGCAGTATCATCATAGAGAGAGAGAGAGAGAGAGAGAGAGAGTGGAATGTGCCCCTACTGCTACTGCGAGGCCCTTTTTAACAATGCCCACCACCAGTCACTATTGTTATTAACTTCGGAAAGTTTTGAAAATTTCCTTCGAAAAAGGGAATTTTATTAATTCATTCACAGCCAAATTTTTATTTAATTTTTTTTTCTTTTCAATTCACATGGGTGATTGATTGTGTGCAAACATTAAAGTTTTTTTTTCTTTAATAATTTTTTTCTCTATTTATGATTATCTTGCCAAAAAAACTGTAACAACCCTCACTTTGAATCAGTCTTGCTTGCATGTATTTTGTATGACCTTGAATTGTCAAGTTTGTAATCTTGATACTTGCCTTGTTTTGCTTTGTTTTATTGTAAGTTGCTGGAATTCGTGTTTTGTTTGGAGCGTAGCGAGGTCACCAAAGATAGTTTGCCTTTGAGCCTTTGCGTTTTGAGCGATTTTGGAACCTCGGCCGACCTCCATCTTCACCCCGGCATGTTTGCCGAGATGTTACCTTTGGGCGAAGTGTGTATCGCCGAGGTCGTGATGTTTTGTGCTTGTAATCTTTGTCCTTGGGCAGGTATGGCCTAGGCGAGATGTGGTACACCCAGCCAAGGTGTGGCACAGCTTAGTCAAGTGTCGTCCTCCTAACCTTTGTCTTTGTTGACTGTTGCGAAGTCTTGTCTTTGGCGAGGTCATTCTAACTGCGTGCTTAGCCGCCAAGCGTGTTGTGTACGCTTTGTCGAGACTTGTCTTGTCTAGCGTCACCTTTCTAATCGCACCAATCCGGTGATGCCACGTGTCCGAGCCGAAGGCTATGACAAATGATGTGCCTATAATGCATCATTGTGTATCTTTTGATTATGATTTGGTCTCAAATCTTTGTCTTGTTTAGAGAGAGAAGCTCTAGAACTTGGAGTTAGAATTTTAGTGTGAGAGTTGAGCTCCGAGCTTGATCGTGGAAGATCGAACCGTTGGATTTCAGTTTTGAGGTTAGATTCTTGTTCTACATCGATTGTTCTTATTGATCATCTAGATGCATTGCATGATTGGATCTGTTTTGCATGTCATGCATTGATTTGAACTTGGTTTTGAAAGAGAAAAATGTTGTTCTTGTGTTCTTAAAGGAGAACCTTGTTTTGATCCGAAAGTTTGGAACAAGAATCATGTTTTGTGTTTGTTCTTGCATAATTTTCTCGAATGAGTACCCTAGTCCACGTTTTTGAACTCTTAGCTTGAAAACCCCAGATTTCGTATATGTGAGTTGGATTTCAGCATGCATGATCTTGTTCTTCGTGCCCTTTGAAAGGAAACTCAGGTTTTCCTAACTTTGCCTTGTTTTGGCTTTCGAGTCCACACCTCGGCGGGGAGGTGTAGGACCTCGGCTAGACCTGGATGGTACCCAGTGCACTTCCCTGTGATGGGAAATAATGTTTTGATTCCTTGCATGTATGTGAAGCTCGTTTTGAGAGTATGGTTTGCTATGTGATTGTAGGACTTTGATCTTTGCTTGAGCCTACACCTGAAGACCGAGGTGAGTGGTGCTTTTAATAAAGCTATGTTATAAAGCTTTTGATAAACCTTGCTTGTTTCGCTTTGGTAAAAGTAATTGCTAAGCATGAATGATTAGCCTATTTTGATGTTTTGTATATGGGCTTGTTTTGATGGTATTCTTGAAAGTCCCCTGTGCTGGAGGACTCTAAACTTTAGCAGCACTAGAGGAAAGGTAAGTATGAACTTCGTCTTGATGATGTCCTTGTAATGAGTTGAGCTTTGTTTCGGTTTCTTTGGAAAGTCCCTTGTGCTGGAGGACTCTAAACTTTCGCAGTACATCTTGTTAAAAAGGATACGGTCCTTTCTTTGGAAAGTCCCTTGCACTGGAGGACTCTAAACTTTCGCAGTACATCTTGTTAAAAAGGATACGGTCCTTTCTTTGGAAAGTCCCTTGTGCTGGAGGACTCTAAACTTTCGCAGTACATCTTGTTAAAAAGGATACGGTCCTATCTTGCTAAGATAAATGTTAAAAGCAGACTACGGCCTAAGTAACACAAGTCCCTTGTGCTAGAGGACTTTAAACTTTTGTAGCACCACTTGGTGAAAAAGGGCTACGGGCCTAAGTCACAAACTTCGGTGAAAAAGGGCTACGGGCCTAAGTCATATAAGCTTGATATGTTTTGTCTTGAAGAATTACCTCGGCTACTACTTGTGCTATCTCGGCAAATGTTTTGACTTGTAAGACTTGTTGGATGAATACGGTTCATCACTTGATTCGATACAACTTGATTTGTCTTGTTTTGGAAGGAACCTCGGCTACTACTTGTTTAATCTTTGTATTGCTTTGTCTGGTAGGATTTGACAGATGAATACGGTTCATCTCTTGTTCGCATGCCTTGATATTCTTCGCTTGGCGTGAACCTCGGCTATTGTTTGAATGGTTTTGATATGCTTTGTTTTGGCGGACTCGGCTATTATTCATGCAAACCTTTATTTCTAGTACCATTCATCGAGTTTCCAAGCTCACCCCTCTCTATATATATGTAGGTGATGAGCGTGACGGCGACGCCTAGAAGTATTTGTACAAATTTTGTTTTGGGATTTTGTTATGCCGACTTGACTTGCTTACATCGCCGCTTTTGTGATTACCTCGGCATATGTGTTACTCGCAGATTCTTGAAAATCATGCTTCTTTGCTCGTAATCATCAGTATTTGTATATGTCACCGAG
This sequence comes from Camellia lanceoleosa, assembly GCA_025200525.1. NCBI lineage: Eukaryota > Viridiplantae > Streptophyta > Magnoliopsida > Ericales > Theaceae > Camellia > Camellia lanceoleosa. The sequence goes on from JANUSC010000091.1 coordinate 713,873, forward strand.
AAGCCTTTTGATCGAGATGTAACTTGTATTTGTTTTGTTATCTGCCGAGGTGCGCTTACATTATGTATGCATTTACATTTGATCTATGCCTGACTCTCAAGGACCATTTGTATTTAGTTTATTCGCTCGCATATGTGAGCCCCTATGATTACTCGATGTGTGTGAAATTTTGTAAGCGGCCTTTGGTAATTACGGACATGGCCATCTCGCACCCAAATTACTAGGGCGGGTTGGGGTCGTGTGACAGAGTGGTATCGAGCACAAGTTCCTCATAGTACGTTGATTCACACACTCGAGTCCTAAAGTGCATAGCATTCCACTTAGTATGATGCTAGAGTTGCATCATATTGCTTGCTATTTCAACCAGGTGTGCATTGGCTTGACTTGGTTAATTGTTACTTGCTCATGAGTTATTTGTTTACTTGCTTTAAAGTCACACTTTGTATACTCATAGTATCATGAGGAGAGGTAGACCTCCACTTGCCCGAGATCACCAAGACAGATTGACGAGAATGGAAAGATTAATGGCAGGATTGGGCCCTCAGTTAACGCAAATAAGACAAGATGACGCTAGTACTACATCGACCCGAAAGCGAGCGAATGGCCGAAATGTAGTCCCTCCTCCACCTCCCCCAGTGCCACAAGTCGCTCCACAGCCAGCCTTATATGGAGATGGCACAATAGCTTTGATCAGGGAGTTCAAGAAGATGAGACCACCAAGGTTTTCTGGAGGTATTGAGCCAATGAAGGCCGAGGCATGGGTTTTGGAAATGGAGAAACTGTTTGAGATTTTCCCCAGCACCGATGTTCAGAAGGTGACTTTAGCTGCATTCACCCTGGACGACGATGCTCGGAGATGGTGGATGATGACCAGAGAAACTAACCCTGGTTTAACCTGGGCAAGGTTTTTGGAACTATTTTACAAGAAGCATTTTCCCCTCAGCGTTCGGAATCGCAAGGCTACCGAATTTCAGACTTTGACGCAAGGCAGTCGAACAGTGGCGGAATATGATCGCGCTTTTACTGAATTGGTAAGGTTTGTACCTCACATGATCAATGATGAATACATGAAGGCTAGGAAGTTTGAAAGTGGGCTTCATGGACCGATTCAAGACCGGGTTAGCTCGCCGATATGCCGACCTATGCCGGTCTTTGAACAAAGCCGTTTTGGCCGAAACCAACTTGAGCAGTACCGAACTCGAGAGAATCACGGAAGAGAGAACTATGACAATCACCGAACACGCTTGAACACCAATAAGAAGATGAACAAGGGCGATCTTTGGTTATCCAAGCGAGAAGGCAATACTAAGCCGACATGTTCAGATTGTGGGAAGCAACATTTTGGGGTTTGTCGTCGGACATCTGGTGCTTGCTATGAATGTGGAGAAGTGGGTCATTTTGTGAGAGATTGTCCTAAGACAAAGGCTGAAACCAGCAAGAAAGGTGAGAATACCTCAGGTACGGTTCAAAAGAATAATGCTGGGAAAGGACAGATGAGGCAGGGCAGAGTATTTGCACTAGTGCCAGGGGATACTCAGAATGCTGAGGCAGTGGTGTCAGGTATACTTCTAATTTGCTCCCGAAATGCTTATGTGTTAGTTGATTCGGGCCCTACGCACTCGTTTGTTTCTACTAAGTTTGCCGAGAAGATTAATAGGAAATTAGAATCTCTTGATTATGTGCTATCTGTGTCTACTCCTGCAGGAGATCCATGATTGTTGCATCCATTTATAGAGCATGTGTTGTTGTCATTGAGCATGTTGAACTGCTAGTTGATTTAATGCCCTTGAATATAGATCAATTCGATGTTATATTGGGAATGGATTGGTTAGTAGCAAACCACGCACTCATTGATTGTGTTTCGAAGAGTGTCACATTGAAACCCCCAAACCTAGCCAAGTTATTTTTCAGGTAAAGGAGTAATTCCCCACCTTATTTAATCTCATCCATGAAGGCACGTAAGTTGATCCAAAAGGTCAGAAGGGTTATTTGTGTAGTATATTGAAAGATCGGGATGGAAATGTTAGTTTAGCCGACATCCCAGCTTGTTCATGAGTTCGCCGACGTCTTTCCTAATGATTTACTGGCCATTTGGTCGATAGAGAAATAGAGTTTCTTGTTGATGTTATATCGGGAACACAGTAGATCTCCAAAACACCATATAGAATGGCCCCAAATTAACTTAGAGAATTGAAACTACAATTGCAAGAGTTGTTGGACAAGGGATTTATTAGGCCGAGCACATCACCATGGGGAGCACCTGTTATTTGTTAAGAAGAAGGATGGCACACTTCGCTTTGTATTGATTATAGAGAACTCAATAAGGTCACCATTAAGAATAAGTACCCATTACCTAGGATTGATGATTTACTTGATCGCCATAAGGAGCACGAGTCTTTTCCAAGATTGACCTTAGGTCGGGCTACCATCGCCTTAAGGTTAAGGCAGAGGATGTTGAGAAGATCGCCTTCGGACTAGATATGGCCACTACGAATTTTTAGTGATGCCTTTCGGATTGACCAATGCCCCCTTTGCATTTATGGATTTAATGAACAGAGTCTTCAAGCCCCACTTAGATGAGTTTGTGGTCGTCTTCATCGATGATATATTGATTTATTCCAAGAGTGAAGTTGAACATGAAAACCATCGAGAATTTCTTTGCGATATTGAGAGACCGGAAAGCTGTATGCTAAATTTAACAAGTGTGAGTTTTGGCTTTCTACTATTTCATTTCGGGTCATGTAATAAATGAAGAAGGTATTTCATTGATCCGAGCAAAATAGAAGCCGTGGTAAATTGGCCGAGGCCACCAATGTGTCCGAGGTTCAAGTTTTCTGGTTTGGCGAGGTTACTACAGAAGTTCGTAAAAGAATTCTCCAGATTGCAACTCCATTGACACAATTGACTAGGAAGGAGCACCGTATGAATGGATCAAGATCGAGTCACTTTTCAGAACTAAAGACGAGGTTGGTTCTGACCAAGATCTTGGTACTTCCATCGTAATGAGGAGTTTCATGTTTACAGTGATGCGTCGCATAAGGGTTTGGGTTGTGTATTAATGCAAGGAGGTAAGGTTATAGCATATGCATCTCGTCAATTGAAGCCACATGAGAAGAACTATCCTACCCATGACTTGGAGCTAGCGGTAGTGGTATTTGCTTTGAAGATTTGGCGTCATTACTTGTATGGAGCTTCTTGTCGTTTTTACAGATCATCGAGCTTGAAGTATCTATTCACTCGTAGGAATTGAACTTGAGACAAAGAAGATGGCTCGAGTTGTTGAAGGACTACGATATGCGATTCAATATCACCCGTGAAAGCCAACAATGGCCGACGCTCGAAAGCGTAAAATCGGTTGGAAATTTGGCATGCCTAACATTGATTTCGCGAACCAACCATTGTTGAAGAAGTAAAGGCAAGACAAATGGAGGATGAATTCTTCGAAAAGTAGCCGATGAGATTGTTACCAAGCGAGATCCGTACACCTTTGAAAACCAAGTGCTTAAGTTTGAAGGAAATTGTGTGGCCGATGTTCCGGAGCTGAAAAGGAAGATTTTGCTGGAAGCCCATAATTCCAAGTTTGCTGTTCATCCAGGAAATACCAAGATGTACCATGATGTAAAACAGATGTTTTGGTGGCCAAACATGAAGAGAGAGATAGCCGAATTTGTGTCCCAGTGTTTGCATTGCCAGCAAGTAAAAGCAGAACATCAGAGACCAGCAGGACTTCTACAACCTTTGCCGATCCCTGAGTGGAAGTGGGAACACATCTCTATGGATTTTGTGACTGGAGTGCCGATGTCAATAGTGTCGGACAGAGATCCTAAATTTGTTTCCAGATTTTGGCAGAGTCTACAGAGAGCCTTTGGAGCCGAACTGAGATTTAGCACAGCTTTTCATCCCCAGACAGATGGGCAAACAGAAAGAACGATTCAGACACTTGAAGATATGCTTAGACTCTGTGTATTGGATTTCCAAGGAAATTGGGGAATGCATTTGCCATTAGTGGAATTCGCTTACAACAACAGTTATCACGCGAGTATTGGTATGGCGCCGTATGAAGCTCTATATGGAAGAAAATGCAGATCGCCGATATGTTGGACCGAAGTTGGAGATAAGGCTCTGCTTGGACCCGAACTCATTCAAGTAACAACAGAGAAGATTAAACTTATTCAGCAGAGAATTAAATCGCCAGAGCGGCCAAAAAAGAGTTATGCCGACTGAGAGAAGAAATGAGCTAGAATTGAAGTTGGGGATCACGATTTCCTAAAGGTTTCACCAATGAAAGGAGTTTCAGATTTGGGAAGAGAGGTAAGTTAGCACCCGTTATATTGGCCCATTTGAAGTCCTTGACAAGGTTAACTCCGTTGCCTCAGACTTGCTTTGCCACGATTGAGCCAAGTCCATAACGTGTTTCATGTTTCGATGTTAAGGAAGTATATTCGGATCCACTGCATGTAATTAAGCATTCGGAATCGAAGTTAATGAGAATTTGGGCTATGAAGAGAAGCCGACGTCTATTGTGATGCACAAGTTAAGCAATTGAGAAACAAGTCGATACCAATGGTAAAGGTGGAATGGAAAGAGCACTATGGCAAGGACGCCACATGGGAAATGGAAGAGGAAATGAGAATTCGACATCGAGTTATTCTTGGACCAAGGTATAGTAAGTTTGGGGTCCAAACTTCCTTAAGGGGGTAGGATGTAACAACCCTCACTTTGAATCGATCTTGCTTGCATGTATTTTGTATGACCTTGAATTGTCAAGTTTGTAATCTTGATACTTGCCTTGTTTTGCTTTGTTTTATTGTAAGTTTTGGAATTCGTGTTTTGTTTGGAGCGTAGCGAGGTCACCAAAGATAGTTTGCCTTTGAGCCTTTGCGTTTTGAGGCTTTTGGAACCTCGGCCGACCTCCATCTTCACCCCGCATGTTTGCCGAGATGTTACCTTTTGGGCGGTGTGTATCGCCGAGGCCGTGATGTTTTGTGCTTGTAATCTTTGTCCTTGGGCGGTATGGCCTAGGCCGAGATGTGGTACACCGAGCCAAGGTGTGGCACCTTAGTCAAGTGTCGCCCTCCCTAACCTTTGTCTTTGTTGACTGTTGTCAAGTCTTGTCTTTGGCCGAGGTCATTCTAGCTCAAGTGCTTAGCCGCCAAGCGTTGTGTACGCTTTGTCGAGACTTGTCTTGTCTAGCATCACCTTTCTAATCGCCAATCCGGTGATGCCACGCGGTCCGAAGTGAAGGCTATGACAAATGATGTGCCTATAATGCATCATTGTGTATCTTTTGATTATGATTTGGTCTCAAATCTTTGTCTTGTTTAGAGAGAGAAGCTCTAGAACTTGGAGTTAGAATTTTAGTGTGAGAGTTGAGCTCCGAGCTTGATCGTGGAAGATCGAACCGTTGGATTTCGTTTGAGGTTAGATTCTTGTTCTACATCGATTGTTCTTATTGATCATCTAGATGCATTGCATGATTGGATCTGTTTTGCATGTCATGCATTGATTTGAACTTGGTTTTGAAAGAGAAAATGTTGTTCTTGTGTTCTTAAAGGAGAACCTTGTTTTGATCCGAAAGTTTGGAACAAGAATCATGTTTTGTGTTTGTTCTTGCATAATTTTCTCGAATGAGTACCCTAGTCCACGTTTTTGAACTCTTAGCTTGAAAACCCCAGATTTCGTATATGTGAGTTGGATTTCAGCATGCATGATCTTGTTCTTCGTGCCCTTTGAAAGGAAACTCAGGTTTTCCTAACTTTGCCTTGTTTTGGCTTTCGAGTCCACACCTCGGCGGGGAGGTGTAGGACCTCGGCTAGACCTGGATGGTACCCAGTGCACTTCCCTGTGATGGGAAATAATGTTTTGATTCCTTGCATGTATGTGAAGCTCGTTTTGAGAGTATGGTTTGCTATGTGATTGTAGGACTTTGATCTTTGCTTGAGCCTACACCTGAAGACCGAGGTGAGTGGTGCTTTTAATAAAGCTATGTTATAAAGCTTTTGATAAACCTTGCTTGTTTCGCTTTGGTAAAAGTAATTGCTAAGCATGAATGATTAGCCTATTTTGATGTTTTGTATATGGGCTTGTTTTGATGGTATTCTTGAAAGTCCCCTGTGCTGGAGGACTCTAAACTTTAGCAGCACTAGAGGAAAGGTAAGTATGAACTTCGTCTTGATGATGTCCTTGTAATGAGTTGAGCTTTGTTTCGGTTTCTTTGGAAAGTCCCTTGTGCTGGAGGACTCTAAACTTTCGCAGTACATCTTGTTAAAAAGGATACGGTCCTTTCTTTGGAAAGTCCCTTGCACTGGAGGACTCTAAACTTCATGATACATCTTGTTAAAAAGGATACGGTCCTTTCTTTGGAAAGTCCCTTGTGCTGGAGGACTCTAAACTTTCGCAGTACATCTTGTTAAAAAGGATACGGTCCTATCTTGCTAAGATAAATGTTAAAGCGGGCTACGGGCCTAAGTAACACAAGTCCCTTGTGCTAGAGGACTTTAAACTTTTGTAGCACCACTTGGTGAAAAAGGGCTACGGGCCTAAGTCACAAACTTCGGTGAAAAAGGGCTACGGGCCTAAGTCATATAAGCTTGATATGTTTTGTCTTGAAGAATTACCTCGGCTACTACTTGTGCTATCTCGGCAAATGTTTTGACTTGTAAGACTTGTTGGATGAATACGGTTCATCACTTGATTCGATACAACTTGATTTGTCTTGTTTTGGAAGGAACCTCGGCTACTACTTGTTTAATCTTTGTATTGCTTTGTCTGGTAGGATTTGACAGATGAATACGGTTCATCTCTTGTTCGCATGCAACTTGATATTCTTAAGCTTGGCGAGGAACCTCGGCTATTGTTTGAATGGTTTTGATATGCTTTGTTTTGGCAGACTCGCTATTATTCATGCAAACCTTTATTTCTAGTACCATTCACGAGTTTCCAAGCTCACCCCTCTCTATATATATGTAGGTGATGAGCGGGGCCGGCGACGCCTAGAAGTATTTGCTGACTTGTTTTGGGATTTTTGTTATGCCGACTTGACTTGCTTACATCGGTGTTTTGTGATTACCTCGGCATATGTGTTACTTGATTCTTGAAAATCATGCTTCTTTGCTCGTAATCATTTGTATTTGTATATGTCGGTGAGAAGCCTTTTGATCGAGATGTAACTTGTATTTGTTTTGTTATCTGCCGAGGTGCATTACATTATGTATGCATTTACATTTGATCTATGCACGACTCTCAAGGACCATTTGTATTTAGTTTATTAAACTTCCGCATATGTGAGCCCCTATGATTACTCTGATGTGTGTGAAATTTTGTAAGCCGGCCTTTGGTAATTACGGATTACTGGCCATCTCGGCACCCAGCCTACTAGGGGCAGGTTGGGGTCGTGACAAAAACTGTGATACGATCTTTCTAGTATCCTTCAGTAATTTTTGCAATCTATGATTCTCTATCTTTTTTTTTTTCCTTGGGGTTAAATAATTTATGATTTTCTTGCCCAAAAAACTATGATACCTAATGATGTCGATTGTCCATCTATAATGAGAGTCAATTAGCTAAGTTGTTAAATTTTTCATTAAAATCTTTCGTCCATGTCTTTCGTTTTTGCTTTCTATAACTGACGAAGTTATAGAATATAACTTCAAATTTTAACTGACGAAGTTATATGTTTGTGCAGGTGGGAAAAACAATAATTAATGTTATAAATATTATATCAATCCGATTTGAAGTAATTAATTTCCCATGAATATCTTATAATTTAAGGTGTTTGTATATTTGGTTATGACTTATTAGAGTGTGAGCTATAATGAAAGTTATTATAAAGTATTAGAATGTTAGTTATGAGTCATTGTGATGTTAATTATGATATTATTTGATTATAACCCATGAACTTTTTAGTTATATTTTATGTGGTGTTTGGTTGCAATTTTTATCTTTTACTTTATGACTTTCATAGGATTGAGCTATGACATTTGTGGTAATCCAATTTACAACTATTATAACTTGCATATGATACACACTTTTTTGAGAGTGTTTACCATAATATTATCTATTGGTATATATATTGTTTGTTTCTTCTTACGTCACGTGTCTCTCAATTTTCTACTTTTAAAAAAAAAAAAATTAGATAGATAAGGGAAATGAGACTTGAGTCTCGGACCTTGGGTTTACTAAAAAAAACTCTTAGGTTTTGTTTGGTTTAGTTTTGAAAATGTGATACTCTTTTTGAAGTTGTGATTTGAGTGTAAAATTCTGAGTTGAGTTTTGAAAAAAAAATTTTGATTGGTTATAAGTTTTGAAAAAAGTTTTTGAATTTTGAATTTTGGAAAGAATTTAGAGTTTTAAATTTTGAAAAGAGTTTTGAATTGTATTTTGAGTTTTGAGTTTTTGAATTTTGAGTTGTATTTTGAATTTTTTGGATTTATTTTTTGAAATATTAAAAATGTTTAAGAAAATTTAATTTTTTTTATTTTAAATATTTAATTTTTATTTAAATATTTTTTAATTTTAATTTAATTTTGTAAATATTTTATTTTTATTTTTACTATTTTAAACTAAAAACAAAACTTCACACTAAATCGTAACCAAACATATAACTCAAAACTCAATTCAAAAATTATTTTCAAAACTTATAACCAAGCACACTCAAATCATAACCAACACATAACAAAAAAAAAATGATGATAAAAATAATAAATTGAACAAATTTTTGATGATAAAAGTAATAAATTGTTTGGGTCCGTGTGGCCCACCACGGGCCCATTTTGATGATTTGCACTGTTCATTTTGTTGAGCACTTTGTGTATTTCATTTACAAAAAAAAAAATTAGGTAGATCTGATATCTGTAACTTGTGTAATTTATCGTGTTTTCAGTAAAAAAAGAAACGACAATTGTGTTTTTAAAAAGAAACCATACGTTTTTTTTTATGATGCCGAAATCCTAATCAAACAAAGTGATTATTTAACTTTCGATCAAATAGAGTGATTGTTTTGGGAGCACGTAAATATTCATAATAAGAAGCACATGATGAACATGATATAAAAGACATCTCATCCAATGGCCGGATTAAAATCAATGTAAGTTTTTAATATATAAGTATTCAACTCGTGCTATATATGCACTCAATTTTTTTTAAAAAAAGTTTTAAAAAGTTAGTTTGTCTCCTATCCACAGTAGTGAATTCGAATACTGGATCACATGCTCACCCCAAATCTAATTTTAATGATTCAATTTGAGAATACTTATTAGTCAGTCCTATTAACTAAATTTATTAACAATTTACCCTTTAATTTGTTGATATTAATAGTCCATTGTGGAGGATAAAATCTGGAGGATAAAATCCATAGGTCTCGAGTTCGAGTCACCCTTGGGGCCCTTTGGAGGTTTGCCCGGTCGTTAACTTCAGGGCCCACAGGGTTGGTCCTGGCTTCCCTTAAAATCAGCGGGTTGGGGATACATGAGTTATCAAAAAAAAAAAAAACAAAAAAAAAATAGTCCATTGTGTATATCATTCACTCCCCTCCTCCCCTCCCCACCCCCAAAATAAATAAATAAATAAATAAAAATAATGTTATAATCAAAGAGTTAGGCCTTTTATCATTAAATGTGTAATAAATCAAAAATTAACATTTATCATACCACATTATTGTGGATTGAATTGAAAAATAAAAAAAAAAAAATTTGTGTTCTTCAAACATTTTCCATATTTTAAAGGCAATAGATTAAAAATAAAGTAAAATAGATGTGTATATTAGAGGGTCCTTTGATAATGCCGTGACTTTATCAATGTCCTTTTGGATTATTACTCTGCGACACTCACAAAATGCTTTCATATCCTCTTTTCTTCCAGATAGACGTAGGTGCTTTTTGACAATAAATCTTCAAATGCAAAATTACCTTAATATGCAACTAAACACACTTTAAAAAAATGTATAGTCAGAATAATTAAATCGGGATTATGAAGCTATCACTTTAAAATAAAAAATTTATTAAGATGCTTCCTAATATCAAATCTATGACAGATACATTATTCTTATGAACGATTTACGCAGCAATTTTTTCAAGTATAACCATTTTCCCAATCTTAATTAACCCGAATACCAAATGAGGCCTTAGACGTGTAAGAATTGATCCTACTTCAATCAAAAGTTGGCCCAGCATGTGAAAATAACCGGGGTCTTTTAGAAAGTGGGTTATAATTCACTTTTCAGACTATATAACCCACTTTCCTTTCTCTCAAAAAGCTGATTATAATTAGCTTTTAACCAAAAAGTTTATTATAACCATCTTCTCAAAATAGCCCACAGTCTACTTGTAATTTGTAAACTTAAATGTACCGTTAAATATTTTATTCAATTTAACAATAAGTGTGAAAGACATGTAAGATATAAAAAAATTATATGATCATTTTCAAATTTCAAATGAATAAATCGCATATGAAATAAAACACAAAAATTAAAGTGCATTTTGCCTCTTAAACAAATGACGAAAATAACCATAATTTACATACTAAAATTATTTATATACAAGAATATATATATATATATTTTATTATATCTTTAACAGATTTAACAATACATTTCAATTGACTATATAATTATTTTCAAATAAAAAGGTAATGCCGCACACATGAATCAAACTATAAGGGCAAAGTAAAATTTATTATATTTTTTACCTTTGGGTAAAAACCCATAGAAAGGTATAAATACTTGATGTACCGAGGGCTCTTGGAAAAGCGATGACGATATTTTGTCGAGCACTCGTGAAGGATTCTCTACATCGGTCCTTGAGACTTGCGGTGTTTACTCTTTGTCAATTATGGACAAAAATATTTCAGCTGTAATATTTCATAATATATGATAGAAAATTGAAATTTTTTATAATGGACATCTTGAAGCTACAATATTCATTACTAGCGGTTGTACATGTGTCTTTTACGTGGTAAGACTTTTTATTTTATTTTAACAATATTGATACCAGGTTAAGGCATCCAATTCAAAATCAAGTTTAGCTGACTTATTAAAATGATGTGGGACAAGTCTAACAACAAATATAATTTTTGTAAAAAATAATGTAGTTTTAGTATTTTAAAATAAAATACTCACTATTATGATTCATAATTTTACTAGTGTTAGCGGCATAATTTTACAGGGAACTAGCAACACGGTGTAGTTTTAGGAAAAAAAATTACAAATTAATGATAAAGTTTATGAACTTTAATAATTAAAATATTATATATTTTCATGATTTTGTAATTTTTTTTACCATTACCATTGAATTTTAATTTCTCTAATTTTAAAAATGCCCTTTGCAATGGTTAAAAATTAATGTGACACTCATATCTGACAAGTTGGGAAAGTTTTTGTAAATTTGTGGCTCCTGATTTTCTGAACTTTCTTTTTTCAGTAGTCAAATTTTGTTTTTTTTGGTTGTAAAATTGTATCATTTTTTTTCAAGGCCTAATCTAGAGGGATTTAGAAGATAAAAAAATTTTGAAAAAAATTCAAAAAAAAAAAATAGAATCCTTCTTTTCTTTTTTAATTTTATTATTATATATTTTCAATAATGACGCCTTTACATTAATTTTTGAATCACTGTGACATTATTCTCAAAGTTTTTTTTTTTAATAAAAATTATGTTTGTAAATTACTTTTTAATGTACTTTTTTAGTTCTTCCATTTTAGAGGCAACATAAATGTGTATCAGTAATGCTAGGACAATCATTTTTTTTTTCTCTTTTAAGTTGTTTATATTGATATTTTTATATGTCAATACAATATTGGTTTAATGGTTCCATTACTCATGATTGTTAACAATTTAATATTAAAACATAAAATAATAAATTATAAATATATTTCTTGAGATTTACTAAAAATAATGATTATTTTTTGTGGTTATGAAAATTACATCCTATCTTTTCATGTTTCTTATTGCATAACACAAAGGATTCCTTTTATTAAAAAATTATTAATTCAACAATTTTTAATGATGTCATAAATATATTTTAATTAATAACTTAAGTAATTTTAATTGTATAAAAGAGTAGCTAAGAATTTTATTTTTCTTCTGATAAGAAATATTTATAATTTACAAAATTGCATAAGGGCCGGAAATTAGTTACCGGACGTGGCTTGTCAGCTGGTACACCTACCTCGCAAAGAAAGAAAGAAAGAAAAAGAAAAATGAATATGGGAAAATTAGCTATTATGAAAAATATATTATAAAATTATTATGTGTTTAATTATTAATGTATATAAAATTTATCATTTGTTTGTAATTTTGTTTTCAAAACATACACTAATTAAAATTTTCCCAATGAATATTTATTCTACTAAAATGTAAACAAATATAATTATATATGGAATATGGACCCCTCTTCAATAATATCTTCGTCAAATTTTGGCATATAGTTGAATAGTAGACATTAATTAAATTGTCTCTTTGGCCGGAATGATAATAGTGAATAAAATGTTTTCAATCTTGATTTTGAGTGGGAATTTGAGAATTTTAAAAAAAAAAGACAAAAAGAGAGAGGGGAAAGTGTAATAAATATTTCACTTTATCTCTCCAATTTTTTATTTTTTATTTTCCTCACAAATTGTAGAAGGTATAGACACGTAATATTTCAGAAATATTCTATAATTTTTCTAGTTGCTTACCTTTATAAATGAGTTTTTGCAACCAAGTAAGGCCACTGCTACTTTTGAATGAAAAACGCTTGCTGGCAAGAATATCGAGTGGGAGATATCCTCGCTCATCAGCACCGCTAACAAACTCTGGGAAGAGTTCGATTATTTGATACGCCAATCCTGCCAAAGCAATAAATAAATAAATTTAAAAAAAAATGAGAGAAAGAGAGCATACACATGACAATATAATCAGGGCCCACCCTGAGATTTGTGAGGTCTAAGGCGAACTATGAAAATGGGGCTCCTATAATATATTTTTTTTAATAAAAAATTTATGATTAAAATGATAAGTATTTACAAATTTTTTATTTAAGCATACTTGCACATATAATCATTAAAATTATAAATTAAAATTTACTTTCATATATTAAGTGGATAATGTTGTATATTGTATGTATGGTTTGGGTTGGCCCAAACACTTTATTTGTTTTTTTTTTATATATATTTTTATTTTAATAAATATGGGCCAAACCACATAAATATGGATTAAAGCAAACATGGGCCCAATAAAACATTTTGGGACACTTTAAATTGATCCTAAAAACCCAAAAAAAAAAGCAAAAAAAAAAAAGGTTGTACCTATAACAATTTATTAAATTTGGAAGCCCTTTTTTTGGATCAAAATTGTGGGGCCTAAGGCACAAGCCTTATTGCCCTCAGGCCAGGGCTGGCCCTGAATATAATGTGTGAATAGTCCCGAATATCTTGTTGAGGTTTTTGTCTATAGAAAAATAAATGAATATTTAATTAATTTGTGATTTGTTACATTTATTTTGGTAATACGTGCACGGTTCATATAGATCAACATTTTGGTATTTTACTAGCTATATATTTATTTATGTCATCACTTGAAGTAATGATGGAGGAGCCAAGTTATTTGGTGGTCTTGAGACATAGTCATCTGATACTTAAAATGTGTTGTTATAATTGGTAGAAAATGTAAGAGAGGTGAAGCATATAATTTTGTATTGCGTCATCAAAAATAACTGGGGTTGGGTGATCCAGATGAAAGCAAAACAAATAATAATAATAATAATAATAATTACTAATTAGACAGTGAGGGATCTATTACCAAATCTTCATATTTATAACTTACCCATAAGTTTTAACAAAGGTTTAAGAATTCAATTTTCTTTTCAACGCCATCTAGTAATTTATTTGAATATTGTGGGGGGTACATGGGCCTATTGCATTATTTCACCATGAGTGCTGATAATTACAGTTATATTTGGAACTTAGATTTTAAAATATTTTAAAATTAAGTAAAGGGAAAAGTCAATAAATATATAAAGTAAATTTTTTTTAAAGCTTTTTTATTTTTTTATTTCGTAAATCTCTTCTCAAATTTTAAATATAAACATAGTCTAAAGAAATCAAAATCGGAGCAACATGTCATGGCCATAATTTAGTTTCCGCACTTGATTTGTTAATCGTATTTAATTCATCACAAATTATGCTCAATTCAATTTTAAGAAACTTGTTTGGAAAATTAGAGACTAATTTTGATAAAAATAAACATAAAAAAGATATTAAAATTTTAAAAATTATTTATACTTTAAAAAAATCATATGAAAATAATTTTAATTTTTTTTACAACGAATTAGATTATGATTTTTTTTTCTTTTCCAAAAAAAAAGTTTTTAAAACTCACAAAAGAAAAAAAAAAATTTGACCATACACATCACACAATGAATAATATTGTTTCACCATAAATTAAGATGTAACATGAGAAAAAATATCATCCAAAAAGACCAAACGAGCCTAACACGTTCAACATCACACAATAATACCTAAATAAAACCATAACATTCATCCAAAAAACCAAAAAATGTTCCCAAACAAAGCGATTGATTTTGAAACACGAATAAGAGACACATTCCTAATAATGCTAAAACCCCAACGGACAACCAAACTTTGCTTAGAGAAAGGCACTGCATTACAGGCGGCAGCACATTCGGTCTTGGCGACAACAAAGATGGCGGTGATGGTGGGAGTGATGGTGATGGCGATGGCGGAGATTGTATGGCGTCGAGAGGAGCAGAGCGGGACTTGAAGTTGGATGCGGAGCACTAGTGTTGGTGGTTTTGGGAACAGGGATATCGACCTTTTGGCCTGCTTCACAAATACTCACCACCATCTTTCCGTTGTAGTGTAAAAAAAAAACAAACAGGTACCAACATCACCAACATACCCATCTCTCACTATTGCTATGAAGATGTTTGGATGAAACATGAGCAATTTAAAGGGGCTTGGAATTTACTCATAAAGCTGGCCAATATAATTGTGTTTTGAGGTTTTGATTACTAGTTTATTAATGTACTAATTTGAGAGTCATAAAATCTTATGCTCTTAATGCATGAGATTTATAAAATAATTTTTTTCCGTAATTGGCATCGTAAGAAGCTAGTTGACTTTTCATGTCAAAGTCAATTGTTTAGTTATAAATTACTATGATCTAACCCCCCGCCCCCCAAAAAAAAAAAATTAAAAATCTTCATGGGAAAATGTTATTTTTTCATCTATTCAAAAGAAACTTACTAGTATTCAGCTTGAAGTCAATTAATTGTTTCATATTTGACAATTGTTATTGGTTTATTCCTAAAAAAAAATAGTGGTTGGTACTCTTCCTATAACTCTTTAAAAAAAATGTATTTATTTATGTATACAAATTTATTAAAGAGAAAACTTAAGTTTCAAAATCAACAGCTATTGCTACCATTGAAAATTAAAAGATATAATTGAACATTGGGATTATATACAAAATTACTTGGAAAATTAAAATATGTCAAAATGAATTTGAGCTGTAAAAGCAAAATACAATTCACCATTTCAAGAGAGGAAAATGAAAAGAAAAAAATATGAGGGAAAGTCGATGTTAAGTAACCTAAAATTGAATGAGAAAAGCTAAAGAAACTGCTAAAAATATCAGGTAATCATAAGGCTTTGTATTACTTGGAAAATCATTAAATTGTTGAATTCGAACTTATCTAGTATTTGTAACGTTTGTGATTTGATTAATTAACAATACAATTATAACCATGTGCAATTTATCCATTATTGATTTTTCCATGTAAAGCTTCTATTACAAACTCTGCCTTCTAATAAGAATAATGTGGGTAATCTGCACCATCTGCCCCTTTTTCTTTTTCTATTTAATTATTAATTTATTTACTTATTTTAAATTTGTAGAAAACTAGTATCACCCATTTTTGAGAACTCTACTCATATATATACAATTGTCATGGTTACTCTGAAGTCAAAAAGTCACTATAAATTGTCACATCATTTTCTCTACTTTTTGCACTTTCAACTTTTAACTTTACTCTTTTTGTTATTGCAAATTTTGACTTTACTTAAACTAGAAATATAGATAAAAATAACCCTTCAATTCAAGAATTGTGAAAAGACCTTCATAATCAACTCATTTAAAACTCATTTGAGTTCAAGATAAATTTGTATACACAGTTAATAATTGAGCTGAGTTTATGTAGACCCAAGCTCGGCTCAATTAGGCTCATTAACAAAAAATATATAAATTAATATTTATTTTTAACAATATATCAAATATATTTCATTTCTCTATTTTATATTAAATTTACATAATTAATGAATGAAATTTATTTTTAATTACATTTTGCCCATAATGTTCTCTTTTTCACTTAATATGCAAATTAATTGATTTTTTTTTTTTTTTTAAATTTTGAGCTCAGCTAGTTTATTTGATCTAGTTGACTCAAATCAAACTCAAGTTTCTCAAATTTTTTACAAACCAACCTCGAGCTACTAATCTTTGCCCACTTCTGTATGTTCGTTTGTTATCCTTTATGGACTTGTTTGATTGGCCAGATTAAAGTATTAGATTGGGAATACAAATCTTTTGGACTCATATTCCAACGTTTAATTGTAAATTTTTTCTATTCCAATTAGATATCTAATGGATAGCTAATCCCACAAAAATGCATATATGTTTAGTATTGGTCATCAAACGGGACCTGCAGTGAACCGTGGGCCTGAATTAAAATTTATTTGTACTTTTTTATATGAATCACCGAATTGAAACATTAAAACATGGTTTGTGGTGGACCGTGGTCAAACCCTTACATTTATCAAGTACTTGAGGGATTATTGTTTTATATCATGTCACAAAGTAATTAATTAATAAAAAAATTAAAATTTTTCTACAATATTAAAAGTGAATGGTCAGGGTTGTCATATTATTCAAAAGATTCAATGTCATCGATCTCTATAGTCAAGTACCTATATCGTAGAATGAAATGAGAAGTCACAGGTTCAGTGAACTAATGTTTTTATGGGACATTCTTTTATAGGTTCATTATGTAAAAGTTTAATTGATTAAGTTTTACAAAAATAAATAAATAAATTTAAAGTGGATTAATGGTTTTATGGGACATTTTTTTATAGGTTCATTATTTAAAAGTTTAATAGCTTAAGTTTTACAAAAATAAATAAATAAATTTAAAATATTAAGTTTTACATGAGACCCATCATATTTTTATATATAAAAAAACTAAAAAATAAAAACTGTGAAACCTATCATGTCATATGAAAATCCACATATAATTTTTTTTTTTAAAATACTAGTTGGCCCCCCACGAGCTTTGTGCGTGGATTCTGAAGTCACATTACGATGTCGATATAAATACTTTAAAATTGTATTTGGTTTATGAATTTGAAAAGTGACTTCACAAGGGAGGAAAAAAAAGGTGTAAAATATAGGTGATAATTATATTTCCAAAAATCACATACCAAATCATTCGGTTAATCCAACTGAATAACTAATACACTAATCCCATCAATTATTAACCCCCTCACTAACCTTAATTGATCTATTTTTCTCATTCTTTTTTTTTTTTTGGGGGAAGGGTCTATTTTTCCCATAAATTACTTGTATTTTCATGACTTCGTAATTTTTTTGAGTTCATATCATTTTTTTTTGTTGCAATTTTTCCTTTATATATATATATATATGCATGTATCTCAAATGTTCTCCAGAAAAAATGTAGACAAAAACTCCAAAAAAGAGAAAACTTGAAGTTATTTCCACAGCAAGTTTTAATTAATGCTCTCTTTGGCAGCATAAGTATATGGCAATCCAATTTGGCTCACTTTTTGTACTACATCTAAAATGGCCCTAGACATGCAATGTGAAATCAATACATCTCTTATCCATGGATTCATTTGTTGTAACATTCACCATTTTCTTAAGTTGGAGATTAGAAAACACTAAATGCGCACAAAATGTAGTAAAGATTCATATCAAATTAGAAAGGAGTTTTTCAGAAAAATGGATCCACCACATTAATAACCAATGTAAATTGCAGTATCATCATAGAGAGAGAGAGAGAGAGAGAGAGTGGAATGTGCCCCTCGCTCTTTGCGAGGCCCTTTTAACAATACCCACCACGGTCACTATTGCTATTAACCCGGAAAGTTTTGAAGATTTCCTTGAAAAAGGGATTTTATTAATTCATTCACGCCAAATTTTTATTTAATTTTTTTCTTTTCAATTCACATGGGTGATTGATTGTGTGCAAACATTAAAGTTTTTTTTTCTTTAATAATTTTTTCTCTATTTATGATTATCTTGCCAAAAAAACTGTGATACGATCTTTCTAGTATCCTTCAGTAATTTTTGCAATCTATGATTCTCTATCTTTTTTTTTCCTTGGGGTTAAATAATTTATGATTTTCTTGCCCAAAAAACTATGATACCTAATGATGTCGATCGTCCATCTATAATGAGAGTCAATTAGCTAAGTTGTTAAATTTTTCATTAAAATCTTTCGTCCATGTCTTTCGTTTTTGCTTTCTATAACTGACGAAGTTATAGAATATAACTTCAAATTTTAACTGACGAAGTTATATGTTTGTGCAGGTGGGAAAAACAATAATTAATGTTATAAATATTATATCAATCCGATTTCAAGTAATTAATTTCCCATGAATATCTTATAATTTAAGGTGTTTGTATATTTGGTTATGACTTATTAGA
Source organism: Camellia lanceoleosa (assembly GCA_025200525.1). NCBI lineage: Eukaryota > Viridiplantae > Streptophyta > Magnoliopsida > Ericales > Theaceae > Camellia > Camellia lanceoleosa. The sequence continues at coordinate 732,583 of JANUSC010000091.1, forward strand.
GTGTGAGCTATAATGAAAGTTATTATAAAGTATTAGAATGTTAGTTATGAGTCATTGTGATGTTAATTATGATATTATTTGATTATAACCCATGAACTTTTTAGTTATATTTTATGTGGTGTTTGGTTACAATTTTTATTTTTACTTTATGACTTTCATAGGATTGAGCTATGACATTTGTGGTAATCCAATTTACAACTATTATAACTTGAATATGATACACACTTTTTTGAGAGTGTTTACCATAATATTATCTATTGGTATATATATTGTTTGTTTCTTCTTACGTCACGTGTCTCTCAATTTTCTACTTTTTAAAAAAAAAATTAGATAGATAAGGGAAATGAGACTTGAGTCTCGGACCTTGGGTTTACTAAAAAAAACTCTTAGGTTGTGTTTGGTTTAGTTTTGAAAATGTGATACTCTTTTTGAAGTTGTGATTTGAGTGTAAAATTGTGAGTTGAGTTTTGAAAAAAAAAAATTTGATTGGTTATAAGTTTTGAAAAAAGTTTTTGAATTTTGAATTTTGGAAAGAATTTAGAGTTTTAAATTTTGAAAAGAGTTTTGAATTGTATTTTGAGTTTTGAGTTTTTGAATTTTGAGTTGTATATTGAATTTTCTGGATTTATTTTTAGAAATATTAAAAAATGTTTAAGAAAATTTAATTTTTTTATTTTAAATATTTAATTTTTATTTAAATATTTTTTAATTTTTAATTTAATTTTGTAAATATTTTATTTTTTATTTTTACTATTTTAAACTAAAAACAAAACTTCACACTCGTATCGTAACCAAACATATAACTCAAAACTCAATTCAAAAATTATTTTCAAAACTTATAACCAAGCACACTCAAATCATAACCGACACATAACAACAAAAAAAAAAATGATGATAAAAATAATAAATTGAACAAATTTTTGATGATAAAAATAATAAATTGTTTGGGTCCGTGTGGCCCTACGAACCCATTTTGATGATTTGCACTGTTCATTTTGTTGAGCACTTTGTGTATTTCATTTACAAAAAAAAATTAGGTGGATCTGATATCTGTAACTTGTGTAATTTATCGTGTTTTCAATAAAAAAAGAAACGACAATTGTGTTTTTAAAAAGAAACCATACGTTTTTTTTGATGATGCCGAAATCCTAATCAAACAAAGTGATTATTTAACTTTCCATCAAATAGAGTGATTGTTTTGAGAGCACGTAAATATTCATAATAAGAAGCACATGATGAACATGATATAAAAGACATCTCATCCAATGGCCGGATTAAAATCAATGTAAGTTTTTAATATATAAGTATTCAACTCGTGCTATATATGCACTCAATTTTTTTAAAAAAAAGTATTAAAATGTTAGTTTGTCTCCTATCCACAGTAGTGAATTCGACCCTGGATCACATGCTCACCCCAAATCTAATTTTAATGATTCAATTTGAGAATACTTATTAGTCAGTCCTATTAACTAAATTTATTAACAATTTACCCTTTAATTTGTTGATATTAATAGTCCATTGTGGAGGATAAAATCTGGAGGATAAAATCCACAGGTCTCGAGTTCGAGTCACTCCTTGGGGCCACTGGAGGTTTGCCCGGTCGTTAACTTCAGGGCCCTCAGGATTAGTCCTGGCTTCCCTTAAAATCAGCGGGTTGGGGATACCTGAGTTATCAAAAAAAAAACAAAAAAAAAAAAAATAGTCCATTGTGTATATCATTCACTCCCCTCCTCCCCTCCCCACCCCACCCCCAAAATAAATAAATAAAAATAATGTTATAATCAAAGAGTTAGGCCTTTTATCATTAAATGTGTAATAAATCAAAAATTAACATTTATCATACCACATTATTGTGGATTGAATTGTAAAATTAAAAAAATAAAAAATAAAAATTGTGTTCTTCAAACATTTTCCATATTTTAAAGGCAATAGATTAAAAATAAAGTAAAATAGATGTGTATATTAGAGGGTCCTTTGATAATGCCATGACTTTATCAATGTCCTTTTGGGTGTGCTACTGCGACACTCACAAAATGCTTTCATATCCTCTTTTCTTCCCGATAGACGTAGGTGCTTTTTGACAACAAATCTTCAAATGCAAAATTACCTTAATATGCAACTAAACACACCCCAAAAAAATGTATAGGCAGAATAATTCGTCCGGATTATGAAGCTATCACTTTAAAATAAAAAATTTATTAAGATGCTTCCTAATATCAAATCTATGACAGATACATTATTCTTATGAATGATTTCGCAGCAATTTTTTCAAGAATAACAATTTTCCCAAACTTAATTAACCGCAATACCAAATGAGGCCTTAGACGTGTAAGAATTGATCCTACTTCAATCAAAAGTTGGCTGACATGTGAAAATAACGGGGTCTTTTAGAAAGTGGGTTATAATTCACTTTTAGGACTATATAACCCACTTTCCTTTCTCTCAAAAAGTGATTATAATTAGCTTTTAACCAAAAAGTTTATTATAACCATCTTCTCAAAATAGCCCACAGTCTACTTGTAATTTGTAAATGAAATGTACTGTTAAATATTTTATTCAATTTAACAATAAGTGTGAAAGACATGTAAGATATAAAAAAATTATATGATCATTTTCAAATTTCAAATGAATAAATCGCATATGAAATAAAACACAAAAATTAAAGTGCATTTTGCCTCTTAAACAAATGACGAAAATAACCATAATTTACATACTAAAATTATTTATATACAAGAATATATATATATATATATTTTATTATATCTTTAATAGATTTAACAATACATTTCAATTGACTATATAATTATTTTCAAATAAAAAAGGTAATGCCGCACACATGAATCAAACTATAAGGGCAAAGTAAAATTTATTATATTTTTTTACCTTTGGGTAAAAACCCATAGAAAGGTATAAATACTTGATGTACCGAGGGCTCTTGGAAAAGCGATGGCGATATTTTGTCTGAGCACTCGTGAAGGAATCTCTACATCGATCCCTTGAACTTCTTGCGGTGTTTGCCTGCTGTCAATTATGGTCAAAAATATTTCAGCTATAATATTTCATAATATATGATAGAAAATTGAAATTTTTTATAATGGACATCTTGGAGCTACAATAATCATTACTAGCGGTTGTACCTGGGTCTTTTACCTGGTAAGACTTTTTATTTTATTTTAACAATATTGATACAGTTAAGGCATCCAATTCAAAATCAAGTTTAGCTGACTTATAAAAATGATGTGGGACAAGTCTAACAACAAATATAATTTTTGTCCAAAATAATGTAGTTTTTGTATTTTAAAATAAAATACTCACTATTATGATTCATAATTTTACTAGTGTTAGCGGCATAATTTTACAGGGAACTAGCAACACGGTGTAGTTTTAGGAAAAAAAATTACAAATTAATGATAAAGTTTATGAACTTTAATAATTAAAATATTATATATTTTCATGATTTTGTAATTTTTTTTACCATTACCATTGAATTTTAATTTCTCTAATTTTAAAAATGCCACTGCAATGGTTAAAAATTAATGTGACACTCATATCTGACAAGTTGGGAAAGTTTTTGTAAATTTGTGGCTCCTGATTTTCTGAACTTTCTTTTTTCAGTAGTCAAAATTTTTTTTTTTTGGTTGTAAATTTGTATCATTTTTTTTCAAGTCCTAATCTAGAGGGATTTAGGAGATAAAAAAATTTTGAAAAAAATTCCAAAAAAAAAAAAAAAACCTTCTTTTCTTTTTTAATTTTATTATTATATATTTTCAATAATGACGCCTTTACATTAATTTTTGAATCACTGTGACATTATTCTCAAAATTGTGTTTTTATTAAAAAATATCTTTGTAAATTACTTTTTAATGTACTTTTTTAGTTCTTCCATTTTAGAGGCAACATAAATGTGTATCGAATGCTAGGATAATCATTTTCTTTCTCTTTTAAGTTGTTTATATTTATATTTTTATATGTCAATACAATATTGGTTTAATGGTTCCATTACTAATGATTGTTAACAATTAAATATTAAAACATAAAATAATAAATTATAAATATATTTCTTGAGATTTACTAAAAATATTGATTATTTTTTGTGGTTATGAAAATTACATCCTATCTTTTCATGTTTCTTATTGCATAACACAGAGGATTCCCTTTATTAAAAATTATTAATTCAACAATTTTTAATGATGTCATAAATATATTTTAATTAATAATTTAAGTAATTTTAATTGTATAAAAGAGTAGCTAAGAATTTTATTTTTCTTCTGATAAGAAATATTTATAATTTACAAAATTGCATAAGGGCCGGAAATTAGTTACCGGACGTGGCTTGTCAGCTGGTACACCTACCTTGCAAAGAAAGAAAGAAAGAAAAAGAAAAATGAATATGGGAAAATTAGCTATTATGAAGAATATATTATAAAATTATTATATGTTTAATTATTAATGTATATAAAATTTATCATTTGTTTGTAATTTTGTTTTCAAAACATACACTAATTAAAATTTTCCCAATGAATATTTATTCTACAAAAATGTAAACAAATATAATTATATATGGAATATGGACCCCTCTTCAATAATGTCTTCGTCAAATTTTGGCATATAGTTGAATAGTAGACATTAATTAAATTGTCTCTTTGGCCGGAATGATAATAGTGAATAAAATGTTTTCAATCTTGATTTTGAGTGGGAATTTGAGAATTTTAAAAAAAAAGACAAAAAGAGAGAGGGCAAAGTGTAATAAATATTTCACTTTATCTCTCTCATTTTTTATTTTTATTTTCCTCACAAATTGTAGAGGGTATAGACACGTAATATTTCAGAAATATTCTATAATTTTTCTAGTTGCTTACCTTTATAAATGAGTTTTACAACCAAGTAAGGCCACTGCTACTTTTGAATGAAAACGCTTTGGCAAGAATATCGAGTGGGAGATATCCTCGCACATCGGCCACTAACAAACTCAGGAAGAGTTCGATTATTTGATCGCCAATCACCTTAAAGCAATAAATAAATAAATTTAAAAAAAAATGAGAGAAGAGAGCATACACATGACAATATAATTATGGCCCACCACGAGATTTGTGAAGTCTAAAGGCGAACTATGAAAATGGGGCTCCTATAATATATTTTTTAATAAAAATTTATGATTAAAATGATAAGTATTTACAAATTTTTATTTAAGCATACTTGCACATATAATCATTAAAATTATAAATTAAAATTTACTTTCATATATTAAGTGGATAATGTTGTATATTGTATGTATGGTTTGGGTTGGCCCAAACACTTTATTTGTTTTTTTTTTTTGTTTTTTATATATTTTTATTTTAATAAATATGGGCCAAACCACATAAATATGGATTAAACCAAACATGGGCTCAATAAAACATTTTGGGACACTTTAAATTGATCCTAAAAACCCAAAAAAAAAAGCAAAAAAAAAAAAAGGTTGTACCTATAACAATTTATTAAATTTGGAAGCCCTTTTTTTGGATCAAAATTGTGGGGCCTAAGGCACAAGCCTTATTGGCCTCAGGCCAGGGCTGGCCCTGAATATAATGTGTGAATAGTCCTGGAATATACTGTTGAGATGAGTTGTCGATAGAAAAATATAGGAATATTAAATTAATTTGTGATTTGTTATATTTATTTTGGTAATACCGTGCAGTTCATATAGATCAACATTTTGGTATTTTACTTGGTGTATATTTATTTATGTCATCACTTGAAGTAATGATGGAGGAGCCAAGTTATTTGGTGGCTTTGAGACATAGTCATCGATACTTAAAATGTGTTGTTATAATTGGTAGAAAATGTAAGAGAGGTGAAGCATATAATTTTGTATTTGCGTCATCGAAAATAAGCGGGGTTGGGTGATCGGATGAAAGCAAAACAAGTAATAATAATAATAATAATAATTACTAATTAGGCGGTGAGGATCTATTACCAAATCTTCATATTTATAACTTACCCATAAGTTTTAACAAAGGTTTAAGAATTCAATTTTCTTTTCAACGCCATCTAGTAATTTATTTGAATATTGTGGGGGGAACATGGGCCTATGGCATAATTTCACCATGAGTCTTGATAATTACAGTTATGTTTGGAACTTAGATTTTAAAAGATTTAAAAATTAAGTAAAGGGAAAAGTCAATAAATAAATAAAGTAACTTTTTTAAAGCTTTTTTATTTTTTATTTAAGTAAATCTCTTCTTAAATTTTAAATATAAACATAGTCTAAAGAAATCAAAATCCGAGCAACATGTCATGGCCATAATTTAGTTTCCTCAATTGATTTGTTAATCGTATTTAATTCATCACAAATTATGCTCAATTGAATTTTAAGAAACTTGTTTGGAAAATTAGAGACTAATTTGATAAAAATAAACATAAAAAGATATTAAAATTTTAAAAATTATTTATACTTTAAAAAATCATATGAAAATAATTTTAATTTTTTTACAAGAATTAGATTATGATTTTTTTTTCTTTTCCAAAAAAAGTTTTTAAAACTCACAAAAGAAAAAAAAAAATTGACCATACACATCACACAATGAATAATATTGTTTCACCATAAATTAAGATGTAACATGAGAAAAATATCATCCAAAAAGACCAAAGCAGGCCTAACACGTTCAACATCACACAATAATACCTAAATAAAACCATAACATTCATCCAAAAAAAACCAAAAAAATGTTCCCAAACAAACGATTGATTTTGAAACACGAATAAGAGAAACATTCCTAATAATGCTAAAACCCCAATGGACAACCAAACTTTGCTTAGAGAAGAGGCACTGTTCTGTGGGGCAGGCACATTCGGTGTAGGTACTGGCAACAACAGCACTGGCGGTGATGGTGGGAGTGATGGTGATGGAAGTGGCGGAGATTGTGGCGTCTGGAGAGGAGCAGGAGCAGGACTTGAAGTTGGATGCGGAGCGCTAGTGTTGGTGGTTTTGGGAACACGGATATCGACCTTTTGGCCTGCTTCACAAATACTCACCACCATCTTTCCGTTGTAGTGAAAAAAAAAAACAAACAGTCACCAACATCACCAACATACCCATCTCTCACTATTGCTATGAAGATGTTTGGATGAAACATGAGCAATTTAAAGGGGCTTGGAATTTACTCATAAAGCTGGCCAATATAATTGTGTTTTGAGGTTTTGATTACTAGTTTATTAATGTACTAATTTGAGAGTCATAAAATCTTATGCTCTTAATGCATGAGATTTATAAAATAAATTTTTTCCGTAATTGGCATCGTAAGAAGCTAGTTGACTTTTCATGTCAAAGTCAATTGTTTAGTTATAAATTACTATGATCTAACCCCCCCCCCCCCAAAAAAAAAATTAAAAATCTTCATGGGAAAATGTTATTTTTTCATCTATTCAAAAGAAACTTACTAGTATTGACTTGAAGTCAATTAATTGTTTCATATTTGACAATTGTTATTGGTTTATTCCTAAAAAAAATAGTGGTTGGTACTCTACCTATAACTCTTTAAAAAAAATGTATTTATTTATGTATACAAATTTATTAAAGAAAACTTAAGTTTCAAAATCATGACTATTGCTACCATTGAAAATTAAAAGATATAATTGAACATTGGGATTATATACAAAATTACTCGGAAAATTAAAATATGTCAAAATGAATTTGAGCTGTAGAAGCAAAATACAATTCACCATTTCAAGAGAGGAAGACAGAAACAGAAAAAAAATATGAGGGAAAGTCGATGTTAAGTAACCTAAAATTGGACGAGAAAAGCTAAAAGCGCTAAAAATATCGTGTAATCATAAGGTTTTGTATTACTTGGAAAATCATTAAATTGTTGAATTCGAACTTATCTAGTATTTGTAACGTTTGTGATTTGATTAATTAACAATACAATTATAACCATGTGCAATTTATCCATTATTGATTTTTCCATGTAAAGCTTCTATTACAAACTCGCCTTCTAATAAGAATAATGTGGGTAATCTGCACCATGCCCTTTTTCTTTTTCTATTTAATTATTAATTTATTTACTTATTTTTAATTTGTAGAAAACTAGTATCACCCATTTTTGAGAACTCTACTCATATATATACCATTGTCATGGTTACTCTGAAGTCAAAAAGTCACTATAACTTGTCACATCATTTTCTCTACTTTTGCACTTTCAACTTTTAACTTTACTCTTTTGTTATTGCAAATTTTGACTTTACTTAAACTAGAAATATAGATAAAATAACCCTTCAATTCAAGAATTGTGAAAAGACCTTCATAATCAACTCATTTAAAACTCATTTGAGTTCAAGATAAATTTGTATACACAGTTAATAATTGAGCTGAGTTTATGTAGACCCAAGCTCGGCTCAATTAGGCTCATTAACAAAAAATATATAAATTAATATTTATTTTTAACAATATATCAAATATATTTCATTTCTCTATTTTATATTAAATTTACATAATTAATGAATGAAATTTATTTTTAATTACATTTTGCTCATAATGTTCTCTTTTTCACTTAATATGCAAATTAATTGATTTTTTTTTTTTAAAAAAAAATTTTGAGCTCGACTACTTTATTTGATCTAGTTGACTCAAATCAAACTCAAGTTTCTCAAATTTTTACAAACCAACCTCGAGCTACTAATCTTTGCCCACTACGTATGTTCGTTTGTTATCCTTTATGGACTTGTTTGATTGGCGATTAAAGTATTAGATTGGGAATACAAATCTTTTGGACTCATATTCCAACGTTGAATTGTAAATTTTTTCTATTCCAATTAGATATCTAATGGATAGCTAATCCCTAAAAATGCATATATGTTTAGTATTGGTCATCAAATGGGACTGCAGTGAACCGTGGGCTGAATTAAAATTTATTTGTACTTTTTATATGAATCACCGAATTGAAACATTAAAACATGGTTTGTGGTGGACCGTGGTCAAACCCTTACATTTATCAAGTACTTGAGGGATTATTGTTTTATATCATGTCACAAAGTAATTAATTAATAAAAAATTAAAATTTTTCTACAATATTAAAAGTGAATGGTCGGGGTTGTCATATTATTCAAAAGATTCAATGTCATCGATCTCTATAGTCAAGTACCTATATCGTAGAATGAAATGAGAAGTCACGAGGTTCGATGAACTAATGGTTTTATGGGACATTTTTTATAGGTTCATTATGTAAAAGTTTAATTGATTAAGTTTTACAAAAATAAATAAATAAATTTCAAGTGGATTAATGGTTTTATGGGACATTTTTTTATAGGTTCATTATTTAAAAGTTTAATAGCTTAAGTTTTACAAAAATAAATAAATAAATTTAAAATATTAAGTTTTACATGAGACCCATCATATTTTTATATATAAAAAAACTAAAAAATAAAAACTATGAAACCCATCATGTCATATGAAAATCCACATATAATTTTTTTTTTAAAATACTAGTTTGCCCCCCACGAGCTTTGTGCGTGGGTTCTGAGTCACATTACGATGTCGATATAAATACTTTAAAAATTGTATTTGGTTTATGAATTTGAAAAGTGACTTCACAAGGGAGGAAAAAAAAGGTGTAAAATATAGGTGATAATTATATTTCCAAAAATCACATACCAAATCATTAGGTTAATCCAATGAATAACTAATACACTAATCCCATCAATTATTAACCCCCCACTAACCTTAATTGTTCTATTTTTCTCATTCTTTTTTTTTTTGGGGAAGGGTCTATTTTTCCCATAAATTACTTGTATTTTCATGACTTCGTAATTTTTTGAGTTCATATCATTTTTTTTTTGTTGCAATTTTTCCTTTATATATATATATATATGTATCTCAAATGTTCTCCAGAAAAATGTAGACAAAAACTCCAAAAAAGAAAACTTGAAGTTATTTCCTGACAAGTTTTAATTAATGCTCTCTTTAGCGACATAAGTATATGGCAATCAATTTGGCTCACTTTTTTGTACTAAAATGGCCCTAGACATGCAATGTGAAATCAATACATCTCTTATCCATGGATTCATTTGTTGTAACATTCACCATTTTCTCAAGTTGAAAATTAGAAAACACTAAATGCGCACAAAATGCGAAAGATTCATATCAAATTAGAGAAGAGTTTTTTAGAAAAATGGAACCATCACATTAATAACCAATGTAAATTGCGGTATCATCATAGAGAGAGAGTGGAATGTGCCCCTCGCTCTTTGCGAGGCCCTTTTAACAATGCCCACCACGGTCACTATTGCTATTAACCCGGAAAGTTTTGAAGATTTCCTTGAAAAAGGGGATTTTATTAATTCATTCCGACCAAATTTTTATTTAATTTTTTTCTTTTCAATTCACATGGGTGATTGATTGTGTGCAAACATTAAAGTTTTTTTTTCTTTAATAATTTTTTCTCTATTTATGATTATCTTGCCAAAAAAAGCGTGATCTGATCTTTCTTGTATCCTTGATAATTTTTGCAATCTATGATTCTCTATCTTTTTTTTTCCTTGGGGTTAAATAATTTATGATTTTCTTGCCCAAAAACTATGATACCTAATGATGTCGATCGTCCATCTATAATGAGAGTCAATTAGCTAAGTTGTTAAATTTTTCATTAAAATCTTTTCGTCCATGTCTTTTCGTTTTTGCTTTCTATAACTGACGAAGTTATAGAATATAACTCTAAATTTTCATCCACCCAGTGATATGGTTATCTCGGTGGGAAAAACAATAATTAATGTTATAAATATTATATCAATCCGATTTCAAGTAATTAATTTCCCATGAATATCTTATAATTTAAGGTGTTTGTATATTTGGTTATGACTTATTAGAGTGTGAGCTATAATGAAAGTTATTATAAAGTATTAGAATGTTAGTTATGAGTCATTGTGATGTTAATTATGATATTATTTGATTATAACCCATGAACTTTTTAGTTATATTTTATGTGGTGTTTGGTTACAATTTTTATTTTTTACTTTATGACTTTCATAGGATTGAGCTATGACATTTGTGGTAATCCAATTTACAACTATTATAACTTGCATATGATACACACTTTTTTGAGAGTGTTTACTATAATATTATCTATTGGTATATATATTGTTTGTTTCTTCTTACGTCACGTGTCTCTCAATTTTCTACTTTAAAAAAAAAAAAAATTAGATAGATAAGGGAAATGAGACTTGAGTCTCGGACCTTGGGTTTACTAAAAAAAACTCTTAGGTTGTGTTTGGTTTAGTTTTGAAAATGTGATACTCTTTTTGAAGTTGTGATTTGAGTGTAAAATTGTGAGTTGAGTTTTGAAAAAAAAAAAAATTGATTGGTTATAAGTTTTGAAAAAAGTTTTTGAATTTTGAATTTTGGAAAGAATTTAGAGTTTTAAATTTTGAAAAGAGTTTTGAATTATATTTTGAGTTTTGAGTTTTTGAATTTTGAGTTGTATTTTGAATTTTTTGGATTTATTTTTTTGAAATATTAAAAAATGTTTAAGAAAATTTAATTTTTTTTATTTTAAATATTTAATTTTTATTTAAATATTTTTTAATTTTTAATTTAATTTTGTAAATATTTTATTTTTTATTTTTACTATTTTAAACTAAAAACAAAACTTCACACTCGTATCGTAACCAAACACATAACTCACAACTCAATTCAAAATTATTTTCAAAACTTATAACCAAGCACACTCAAATCATAACCAACACATAAAAAAAAAAAAAATGATGATAAAAATAATAAATTGAACAAATTTTTGATGATAAAAATAATAAATTGTTTGGGTCCGTGTGGCCCTACGAACCCATTTTGATGATTTACCTTTATTCATTTTGTTGAGCACTTTGTGTATTTCATTTACAAAAAAAAATTAGGTAGATCGATATCGTAACTTGTGTAATTTATTGTGTTTTCAGTAAAAAAAAGCGACAATTGTGTTTTTAAAAAAGAAACCATCGTTTTTTTTATGATGCGAAATCCTAATCAAACAAAGTGATTATGTAGCTTTCTATCAAATAGAGTGATTGTTTTGGGAGCACGTAAATATTCATAATAAGAAGCACATGATGAACATGATATAAAAGACATCTCATCCAATGGCCGGATTAAAATCAATGTAAGTTTTTAATATATCAGTATTCAACTCGTGCTATATATGCACTCAATTTTTCTTAAGAAAAGTATTAAAAAGTTAGTTTGTCTCCTATCCACAGTAGTGAATTCGACCCTGGATCACATGCTCACCCCAAATCTAATTTTAATGATTCAATTTGAGAATACTTATTAGTCAGTCCTATTAACTAAATTTATTAACAATTTACCCTTTAATTTGTTGATATTAATAGTCCATTGTGGAGGATAAAATCTGGAGGATAAAATCCACAGGTCTCGAGTTCGAGTCACCCCTTGGGGCCACTGGAGGTTTGCCCGGTCGTTAACTTCAGGGCCCTCAGGATTAGTCCTGGCTTCCCTTAAAATCAGCGGGTTGGGGATACCTGAGTTATCAAAAAAAAAAAAAAAAACAAAAAAAAAAAATAGTCCATTGTGTATATCATTCACTCCCCTCCTCCCCTCCCCACCCCACCCCACCCCCAAAATAAATAAATAAAAATAATGTTATAATCAAAGAGTTAGGCCTTTTATCATTAAATGTGTAATAAATCAAAAATTAACATTTATCATACCACATTATTGTGGATTGAATTGTAAAATTAAAAAAAAAAAAAATTGTGTTCTTCAAACATTTTCCATATTTTAAAGGCAATAGATTAAAAATAAAGTAAAATAGATGTGTATATTAGAGGGTCCTTTGATAATGCCGTGACTTTATCAATGTCCTTTTGGGTGTGCTACTGCGACACTCACAAAATGCTTTCATATCCTCTTTTCTTCGGATAGGCGTAGGTGCTTTTTGACAATAAATCTTCAAATGCAAAATTACCTTAATATGCAACTAAACACACCCCAAAAAAATGTATAAGCGAGAATAATTATCGAGGATTATGAAGCTATCACTTTAAAATAAAAAATTTATTAAGATGCTTCCTAATATCAAATCTATAGCAGATACATTATTCTTATGAATGATTTAGCAATTTTTTCAAGAATAACAATTTTCCCAAACTTAATTAACATAATACCAAATGAGGCCTTAGGCGTGTAAGAATTGATCCTACTTCAATCAAAAGTTGGCCCGACATGTGAAAATAACCGGGGTCTTTTAGAAAGTGGGTTATAATTCACTTTTAGGACTATATAACCCACTTTCCTTTCTCTCAAAAAGCTGATTATAATTAGCTTTTAACCAAAAAGTTTATTATAACCATCTTCTCAAAATAGCCCACAGTCTACTTGTAATTTGTAAACCTGAAATGTACCGTTAAATATTTTATTTAATTTAACAATAAGTGTGAAAGACATGTAAGATATAAAAAATTATATGATCATTTTCAAATTTCAAATGAATAAATACATATGAAATAAAACACAAAAATTAAAGTGCATTTTGCCTCTTAAACAAATGACGAAAATAACCATAATTTACATACTAAAATTATTTATATACAAGAATATATATATAAAAATATATTTTATTATATCTTTAATAGATATAACAAAACACTTCAAAAGACTATATACTTGATTTCAAATAAAAAAGGTAATGCCGCACACATGAATCAAACTATAAGGGCAAAGTAAAATTTATTATATTTTTTTTACCTTTGGGTAAAAACCCATAGAAAGGTATAAATACTTGATGTACCGAGGGCTCTTGGAAAAGCGATGGCGATATTTTGTGCGAGCACTTTCGTGAAGAATCTCTACATCGATCCTTGAACTTGCGGTGTTTACTGCTTTGTCAATTATGGACAAAAATATTTCAGCTATAATATTTCATAATATATGATAGAAAATTGAAATTTTTATAATGGACATCTTGAAGCTACAATATTCATTACTAGCGGTTGTACATGTGTCTTTTACGTGGTAAGACTTTTTATTTTATTTTAACAATATTGATACAGTTAAGGCATCCAATTCAAAATCAAGTTTAGTGACTTATAAAAATGATGTGGGACAAGTCTAACAAGAAATATAAGTTTTGTCCAAAGTAATGTAGTTTTTGTATGTTAACATAAAATACTCACTATTATGCTCCATAATTTTACTAGTGCTAGGGGCATAATTTTGAGGAACTAGCAACACGGTGTAGTTTTAGGAAAAAAATTACAAATTAATGATAAAGTTTATGAACTTTAATAATTAAAATATTATATATTTTCATGATTTTGTAATTTTTTTACCATTACCATTGAATTTTAATTTCTCTAATTTTAAAAATGCCCTTTGCAATGGTTAAAAATTAATGTGACACTCATATCGACAAGTTGGGAAATTTTTGTAAATTTGTGGCTCTGATTTTACGAACTTTCTTTTTCGATAGTCAAATTTTTTTTTTTTTGGTTGTAAATTTGTATCATTTTTTTTCAAGTCCTAATCTAGAGGGATTTAGGAGATAAAAAAATTTTGAAAAAAATTCCAAAAAAAAAAAAAAACCTTCTTTTCTTTTTAAATTTATTATTATATATTTTCAATAATGGCCTTTACATTAATTTTTGAATCAACTGTGACATTATTCTCAAAGTTTTTTTTTAATAAAAATTATGTTTGTAAATTACTTTTTAATGTACTTTTTAGTTCTTCCATTTTAGAGGCAACATAAATGTGTATCGATAATGCTAGGATAATCATTTTTTTTCTCTTTTAAGTTGTTTATATTTATATTTTTATATGTCAATACAATATTGGTTTAATGGTTCCATTACTCATGATTGTTAACAATTTAATATTAAAACATAAAATAATAAATTATAAATATATTTCTTGAGATTTACTAAAAATAATGATTATTTTTTGTGGTTATGAAAATTACATCCTATCTTTTCATGTTTCTTATTGCATAACACAAAGGATTCCTTTTATTAAAAATTATTAATTCAACAATTTTTAATGATGTCATAAATATATTTTAATTAATAATTTAAGTAATTTTAATTGTATAAAAGAGTAGCTAAAATTTTATTTTTCTTCGATAAGAAATATTTATAATTTACAAAATTGCATAAGGGCGGAAATTAGTTACGGGCGTGGCTTGTCATTTGGTACACCTACCTTGCAAAGAAAGAAAAGAAAGAAAAAAGAAAAAATGAATATGGGAAAATTAGCTATTATGAAAAATATATTATAAAATTATTATGTGTTTAATTATTAATGTATATAAAATTTATCATTTGTTTGTAATTTTGTTTTCAAAACATACACTAATTCAAATTTTCCCAATGAATATTTATTCTATGCAAATGTAAACAAATATGAGTATATATGGAATATGGACCCTCTTCAATAATATCTTCGTCAAATTTTGGCATATAGTTGAATAGTAGACATTAATTAAATTGTCTCTTTGGCGGAATGATAATAGTGAATAAAATGTTTTCAATCTTGATTTTGAGTGGGAATTTGAGAATTTTAAAAAAAGACAAAAAGAGGAAAGTGTAATAAATATTTCACTTTATCTCTCTCCAATTTTTATTTTTATTTTCCTCACAAATTGTAGAGGGTATAGACACGTAATATTTCAGAAATATTCTACAATTTTTCTAGTTGCTTACCTTTATAAATGAGTTTTGCAACCAAGTAAGGCCTTTGCTACTTTTGAATGAAAAGCAGCTTTGGCAAGAATATCGAGTGGGAGATATCCTCGCTCATCGGCACCGCTAACAAACTCAGGAAGAGTTCGATTATTTGATCGCCAATCACCTTAAGCAATAAATAAATAAATTTTAAAAAAAAAAATGAGAGAAAGAGCATACACATGACAATATAATCGGGGCCCACCACGAGATTTGTGAGGTCTAAAGGCGAACTATGAAAATGGGGCTCCTATAATACATTTTTTTAAATAAAAAATTTATGATTAAAATGATAAGTATTTACAAATTTTTTATTTAAGCATACTTGCACATATAATCATTAAAATTATAAATTAAAATTTACTTTCATATATTAAGTGGATAATGTTGTATATTGTATGTATGGTTTGGGTTGGCCCAAACACTTTATTTGTTTTTTTTTTATATATTTTTATTTTAATAAATATGGGCCAAACCACATAAATATGGATTAAACCAAACATGGGCTTAATAAAACATTTTGGGACACTTTAAATTGATCCTAAAAACCCAAAAAAAAAAGCAAAAAAAAAAAAGGTTGTACCTATAACAATTTATTAAATTTGGAAGCCCCTTTTTTGGATCAAAATTGTGTGGGCTAAGGCCCAAGCGTTATTGGCCTCGGGCAGTGACCACGAATATAATGTGTGAATAGTCTGGAATATCTTGTTGAGGTTTTTGTCTATAGAAAAATAAATGAATATTTAATTAATTTGTGATTTGTTATATTTATTTTGGTATTACCGTACGGTTCATATAGATCAACATTTTGGTATTTTACTAGCTATATATTTATTTATGTCATCACTTGAAGTAATGATGGAGGAGCCAAGTTATTTGGTGGTCTTGTGACACGATCATCGATACTTAAAATGTGTTGTTATAATTGGTAGAAAATGTAAGAGAGGTGAAGCATATAATTTTGTATTGCGTCATCGAAAATAAGCGGGGTTGGGTGATCGGATGAAAGCAAAACAAATAATAATAATAATAATAATAATAATAATAATAATAATTACTAATTAGCTGAATAGTAAAATAAATACCAAAATACTCTCCCTTGATGGCGCAGTGAAGAACCGTGTTGCCGTCTTTCGGTCGTCTGCCGTATTGGCAGATTTGGGGATTGTCCCACTTACTGCCTCCGTCGTGAGACATAACGAAGAGCGAAGGCTGGTTTTACCATGGAAGCTGCCACGAAGATTGGAGTCTCGCCGTTATTGTTGCGACAACTCGAAAACGACTTCGATTTAATCTTGGTACTAGTAATCGCATAGCACATATGATCTGTCCCATCTTTCTTTGCGGATGTAGAGAGTGTTCCTTTGTCATCCGCTAACTCCTCCTTCCAATCTCTTCCTTTACCTCTCTCCTCCTCGTCCTCCTTATCCGGCTATTTCTTCTTTCTTCTCTTTGAGCCCTTGGTCACGGGTTTTCGATCAACTTTACTAGTTTTTGAGACTCCTATAATTGCCTTAAGTAGATCGCCATATGTAAAGTTGTGCCACGACCGAGTGATCTTCATGAGTAGAAGCTCTATCGTCGACTCTCGTTTTCTAATTTCTTTGAGTATATTTCCAAAACTTCTTCCCACACGCCCTTCATGACCTCTGTACACAACATCTTACAGTATCTACATCTACCCGTCCCTCCATTGTTCGACTAATTAATTATTTTTCCTCCTAACCTCACTCCCTTGGCCTCCCGACAAACAAACAAACATACAAAAACAAAAACAAAAAATCAGGCTAAGAGATTTTTGTTTTGCTTGGATGTCAAGAATGATACATGAACAAATAAATATATATACACAATAATACTATTGCATGGCTTTGTAGCAACAACCTTGTTCAAGCCTTGATTTTAATTTTGAAAAATGGTTAAGATTACTAAAAGTGATACTCTAATTCTGTGTTTGGTTGAGGGCTTTGATGAGGGATTTGGAAATGGAAAGGGACATTTCACTTAATTTTTCCCTTTCTCTTTCCAAATCCCTCTTCAAATCCTCCAAACCAAGCAGTAATAATAACACCACTAATGATGTGGTAGTGGGCCCCTCACCGTCTATACTTTTTTTTTATGACATTTTCAATGCTTTTGTGCTACTAGTATTTTTTTTTTAATGATATGAATCATTGTTGTTTAATTTTATTTATTTATTTATGGATGGTCCAGAATCAATCCAAACTTTCTTCTTTTTCCTGCCCGAAGGCAAGAATCGTCTAATGCTTGAAGTTAAATTAATGACGTAGCACAATAAAAGGACATGTAACTTTGATAAATTAAATCGTGTTTCTAACATTCTAAAGAGAAAAAGGAAAGAAAAATGCTTTGGAGCAATAATTCTTGAGTTTTAAAACTAGCTCTAATGAGTTGGCAGTGTCCTCCATCCATTATGATATAATGTTTTAGTTTTGGTTTGTTGTTTGTTTGTTTGTTTTTTTTCCTTGTCATGTCATTAGTGCTTTATTAGAGTACCAAAATTAGTGCTCTGAATCATTGCTAAAAAAGAAAACCTCCGTACAATAAAGCAAAATTATTTGCTAATTCGGTTCTTCTTCAACTCCAATTTTCTTTATTAGCTACCATGTTAATCACAGCAACCACTTTTTTTCCTTTTTTTTTTTTTTTTTTTTTAAATCAGCACAACAAACACAACAAATTTGTTTTTTTATTTTATTTTTTATAATCGGGTATCCGGCCTAGCTTACATGCACCTCAACTAATCCCGGAATCCTAAAATTAAAATGTGTTGTTATAATTGGTAGAAAATGTAAGAGAGGTGAAGCATATAATTTTGTATTGCGTCATTGAAAATAACTGGGGTTGGGTGATCCAGATGAAAGCAAAACAAATAATAATAATAATAATAATAATAATAATTACTAATTAGACAGTGAGGGATCTATTACCAAATCTTCATATTTATAACTTACCCATAAGTTTTAACAAAGGTTTAAGAATTCAATTTTCTTTTCAACGCCATCTAGTAATTTATTTGAATATTGTGGGGGGTACATGGGCCTATTGCATTATTTCACCATGAGTCTTGATAATTACTGATTATGTTTGGAACTTAGATTTTAAAATATTTTAAAATTAAGTAAAGGAAAAGTCAATAAATATATAAAGTAACTTTTTTAAAGCTTTTTATTTTTTATTTAAGTAAATCTCTTCTCAAATTTTAAATATAAACATAGTCTAAAGAAATCAAAATCCGAGCAACATGTCATGGCCATAATTTAGTTTCTTCACTTGATTTGTTAATCGTATTTAATTCATCACAAATTATGCTCAATTGAATTTTAAGAAACTTGTTTGGAAAATTAGAGACTAATTTGATAAAAAATAAACATAAAAAAGATATTAAAATTTTAAAAATTATTTATACTTTAAAAAAATCATATGAAAATAATTTTAATTTTTTTTACAACGAATTAGATTATGATTTTTTTTTTCTTTTCCAAAAAAAAAGTTTTTAAAACTCACAAAAGAAAAAAAAAAATTGACCATACACATCACACAATGAATAATATTGTTTCACCATAAATTAAGATGTAACATGAGAAAAATATCATCCAAAAAGACCAAAGCAGCCTAACACGTTCAACATCACACAATAATACCTAAATAAAACCATAACATTCATCCAAAAAAACCAAAAAATGTTCCCAAACAAGCGATTGATTTTGAAACACGAATAAGAGAAACATTCCTAATAATGCTAAAACCCCAATGGACAACCAAACTTTGCTTAGAGAAAAGGCAGCATTACGTAGGCGGGCACGATCATCACGACCCCATCCGCCCTAGTAGGATGTTGCCATGATGGCGATAATTCGAGACTACCAAAGGCCACTTACAAGATCACACACACAAATCGAGTAAAACATATGGGGCTTACAAATGCGAGCGATAATTAAAAGCTAAGTAGTCCATAAGATTAGCTTAAGTTAAATGAAATGACATACATCTCAAAATAGCTTTCATACAATAAAATGGAGTACAAAAATTACATCTTGACCAAAAGGCTTTTCAGCCATCAAATACAAAATACGATGAAATAACTAAGAAGCATAGTCTTCAAGATGTTGCAAAACATGAATCCAAAACACATCGGCAAAACACATCTAGGCGTCGTGCATACTGCTCATCACCTACATATATATAGAGAGGGTGAGCTTGGATACCCGATGAATGGCATAAATAATAAAGGGTTTGCATGAATGACATCCGAGATCTTTTAACAAAACAATACATGAGATAAATCAAGCTCATCTATCAAATCCTTCAAGCTTCAAGAGATGCTTACTAGCATCAATATAATACCGAAGATGACATTAGGACAAACAAACCCACGCGGTAAAACCGTCGTGGCAAGGCAAGACAAGACAAGAGAGATCTCAAAAAATGGTGTCGTTGCATTATAGTCCCCGGACACTAAGGACTTGTGCTACAAATGCTTATAGTCCCCTAGCACATCTGGACTTCCAAACTTTGTGCTACATATGCTTATAGTCCCCTAACGCGTCACGGACTTCCGAGAATGTCATCAAGCAAGATATAGTACTTATTGCAAGTAGGAATAATCATTCATGCTTGTAAATAATTCTGAACAAAAAAAAACAAGGTTTTATCAAAGCTTTATAACATATCTTTATTAAAAATACCACTCACTTATTCCTTCAAACGTCGGGGTCAAGGCAAGTCCAAGTCCTACAAACACATGGCAGAAATATGTTGATTGCACTCTCAAACAAACTTTATATGAATGCAAATGATCTTGGCATTCTCCAAGAACTAAGTCAAGTCAAAACAAACACCGTCTCCCATCTCGGGGAAACATGCTGGGCACCAACCAAGTCTTGGCCGAGGTCCCACACCTTCTCGCCGAGGTGTGGTCCCGAGGGCCACTTTCAAAGGAATGAGGTCGGGAAAAATCTGGGTTTTCCCTCTGCTCAAGAACATGAAGATCATGAAGGAGATGAATGCAAAGATCATAACTTATCATTATAAAATCTGAGATTTCATGCTATGAGTTTGAAAACATGGACCTGGGTACCCATACTAGAAGGTCTTACGGAAACAAACACAAAAACATGGATTTCAATGTGAGCTTTCGGATCAAACAAGGCTTTTCTTCAGGAACTTATGAACACCAGCTTTCTCTTTCTAAAACCAATCTTTAAATCTATGTATGACATTCAAAACATATTCAATCATGCAATGCAACTAGATGATCAATAAGAATAACAAGAGTTGATCAAGATTCTAACCTCAATACTCAAATCAAACGGTTTGAACTCTAAGAATCAAGCTTGGTATCTACTCTCTCACTCTAAAATCCCTCCTTCTCCTTCTAGAGCTTCTCTCTCTTCTCCAAGACAAGAATGTAAGAAATGGTGGGTTTCTCTCTCTCTGCCGGCTGATTTAACACTCAGCTCGGACACGTGGCAACGGTTGATTGGCTCTGTTTGAAAAGGTGGTGATTGAAAAGACAAGACTATGACAAAGCGTGTTCAACAAGCTAGGCGGCAAGGGACTCCGACAAAGTAATGACATCGGCCAATAACAAGACTTGACAGCGAAGGACAGAACCGCAAGTCAAAGAACAATGATCTCGGCTAGGAAGAACAACACTTGACTAAGCGTGCCACACCTTGGCCTAGATCGCCACACCTCGGTCTATGTCATACCACTCGGGACAAGATCACTGCACAAGGATAACATCTCGGCCCAAATAATACACATCTCGCCTTGGCGATACACACCTCGCCCGGATGATAATCACCTCGGCCAATATGTCAGGACAAAGGTGGAGGTCAACAAAGAAATCCTAAGGTGGTCCTAAGTGTAAGAGTAACAAAAGGGTGACCTTGGCTCAAGATGACCTCGGCTGAGACACACGCACACACCAAAGGAACATAGCATCCATGTAATACTTATGCAAAACAAGTCAAGGTTTGAAATGCAAGCAACAAAGCAAAATCATATAAAATGCATATAAGTATGGTTAGGGTAGTGTGAGGGTCATTACATCCTACCCCCCTTAAAGAAGTTTGGTCCCCAAACTTGAGTTACCTTGATCTGAAAACAACTCAGGATATCGAACTTTCATCTCTTCTTCTATTTCCCATGTGGCATCCTTGCCGTAATGTTCTCTCCATTCAATTTTCACCATTGAGATAGATTTGTTCTTTAACTGTTTCACTTGCCTATCAAGAATTCTCATCGGCTTCTCCTCGTAGCCCAAATCTTCATTTACCACAATCCCGGAATAATCAATCACATGCAGCGGATCTCGGATATACTTCCTCAACATCGAAATATGGAACACATTGTGCACTTGACTAAATTCTGGTGGTAAGGCAAGCCTGTAAGCAGTCGTGTTAATCTTCTCAAGAATTTCAAATGGCCCGATGTAACGAGGTGCTAACTTACCCTTCTTCCCAAATCTGGAAATTCCTTTCATTGGCGAAATCTTCAGGAATACATGGTCCCCAACTTCAAATTCCAATTCTCTTCTTCTCTAGTCGGCATAGCTCTTCTGCCGACTCTGGGCAGTTTTGATCCTCTGTCGAATAAGCTTAATCTTCTCGGTTGTCACTTGAATCAGTTCAGGGTCGATCAAAACTTTATCTCCTACTTCAGTCCAACATATCGGCGATCTGCATTTTCTTCCATACAAAGCTTCGTACGGTGCCATGCCAATGCTAGTTTGATAACTGTTGTTGTAAGCGAATTCCACTAGCGGTAAATGTGCTCCCCAACTTCCCTGGAAATCTAGTACACATAGTCTGAGCATATCCTCAAGTGTCTGAATCGTCCTTTCTATTTGCCCATCGGTCTGCGGGTGAAATGCTGTGCTAAACCTCAATTCGGTTCCCAAGGCTGTTTGTAGACTCTGCCAAAATCTGGATACAAACTTCGGATCTCGGTCTGAAACAATAGACATCGGCACACCATGAAGTCTCACAATCTCATTCATATATAGTACAGCTAATCGGTCAGCATTGAATGTAGTCTGAACATGCAAGAAGTGTGCTGACTTAGTTAACCTGTCAACAATAACCCAAATCGAATCCATTCCCTTCTGTGTCTTCGGCAAACCAATTACAAAATCCATGGAGATATGTTCCCACTTCCATTCAGGAATCGGCAAGGGTTGAAGAAGTCCTGCTGGTCTCTGATGTTCTGCTTTCACTTGTTGACATTGCAGGCATTGGGATACGAACTCGGCTATCTCTTTCTTCATGTTCGGCCACCAAAAAGTCTGCTTTACATCATGATACATCTTAGTGTTTCTGGATGGACAGCAATTACGGAACCATGAGATTCTTGCGAATCTTTCCTTTCAATTCGGGGCGTCGCCACGCACAACCTTCCTAAAACTTAAGCACTCCATTATCAAAGGTGTAACCTAACCTCGCTTTGGTGTCAATCTAAATCGGCTACCTTCTTGAGGAACTTATCCTCCATTTGCCTTGCTTTTACTTCTTCAATGATGGTCGGCTCATTTGAGATCATGGCTAAACACGCCAAACTTCCCATTGTCATCTGCTTGGTGCATCGACTCTTGAGTTGGCCTTGCACAGGTGGTCTTGAATCGCATGTCGTAGTCTTTCAACAATTCGACCATCTTCTCTGCCTCAAATTTAATTCCTTCTGAGTAAATAAGTACTTCAAACTCTTGTGATCCGTGAAAACTTGGCAAGAAGCTCCATACAAATAATGACGCCAAATCTTCAAAGCGAACACCACGGCTGCTAGCTCTAAATCATGGGTAGGATAATTCTTCTCGTGAGGTTTCAACTGGTGGGATGCATATGCTATGACCTTACCTCCTTGCATTAATACACAACCCAAACCCTTATGTGAAGCATCGCTATAAATCTGAAATTCCTCATTACCTGATGGGAGTACAAGAACTGGTGCTGTAACTAATCTTGTCTTCAACTCCTGGAAGGCTGACTCTCTATCTTCGGTCCATTCGTATGTCACTCCTTTCTGAGTCAACTGTGTCAATGGCACTGCAATCCTTGAGAAGTCCTTTACAAACTTTCTGTAATAACCTGCCAGACCCAGAAAACTACGAACCTCGGACACGTTGGTCGGCGTCGGCCAATTTACCACGGCTTCAATCTTCTTTGGGATCAACAGAGATACCCTCTTCATCAATCACATGCCCCAAAAATGAAATCTTTGGAAAGCCAAAACTCACACTTACTCAACTTAGCATACAACTTCTTGTCCCTCAAGGTGCAGAGGGCAAGTCTCGGATGACTTTCATGCTCGGTTGTATTCTTGGAGTAGATTAATATGTCAAATAAAACAACCACAAATTCGTCTAGATGCGGCTTGAAGACTCTGTTCATTAAATCCATGAATGCTGCCGGTGCGTTAGTCACTCCAAAAGGCATTACTAGGAATTCGTAGTGGCCATACCTCGTCCGAAAAGCAGTCTTCTCAATATCCTCGGCTTTAACCTTCAACTGGTGGTAAGCCGACCTAAGGTCGATCTTGGAAAAGACTCGTGCTCCTTGTAATTGATCTAGCAAATCATCAATCATAGGCAACGGGTACTTGTTCTTAATGGTCACCTTGTTAAGTTCTCTGTAGTCAATGCAAAGACGAAGTGTGCCATCCTTTTTCTTAACAAACAAGACTGGTGCTCCCCATGGTGAAGTGCTCGGCCTAACAAAGCCCTTATCCAACAATTCTTGTAGTTGCACCTTCAATTCCTTAAGTTCGGCTGGGGCCATCCTATAGGGTGTTTTGGAGATCGGCTGTGTTCCCGGCATGATGTCCACGGTAAACTCTATTTCTCTATCGACTAAGTGGCCAGGCAATTCATTCGGAAAGACGTCGGGGAATTCATTAACAACTGGGATGTCGGGTAAATTAACATTTCCATTCTGATCACTCAATATACTACACAAGTAGCCATGGCACCTTTCTGAATTACCTTATAGGCTTTGGTGGACGAAAGCAGGTAAGGTGGGGACACTACTCCTTTACCTTGGAAAATAAGCTCGGCTTGGTTTGGGGGTCTCAGCGTGACATTCTTCGAAACACAATTTATAGATGCATGATTCATCACTAACCAGTCCATTCCTAATATGACATCAAAGTGAGTCATGTTTAACGGCATCAAGTCAACTAATAATTCTACACCCTCAATCACAATAACACACGCCCTATAGATAGATGCAACAGTCATAGTTCTCCCAGATGGAGCAGATACACATAACACATAGTCAAGGGGTTCTAGTTCTCTATTTAACTTCTCGGCAAACCTAGCGAGAACCGAATGAATCGTAGAACCGAATCAATCAATATGTATGCATCTTGAGAGCAGATTGGGAGTATACGACACTCTTGTCTCGAATTCTCGGTGTCTCCTGGCACTAGCGAAAACCCTGCCTTGCCTCATCTGTGTCCTTCGGCGTTGCCTCCTGTCGAGCCGAGGTGCTCACATTTTTCTTACCATCATCAATCTTTGACTTTGGACGGTCTCTCACACGATGACCCATTTCTCCACATTCAAACAGCGCTGGCGTAACGACAAACCGAATCGGCTTCCCACAACTTGCACACATCGGCTTGGTATTACCTTCTGGTTCGAGTTCTTTGGGCTGCCGACATTCGCTTTCTTGGCATTGAGCGGAACTCGGCGGTTATCATAATTTTGTCTCTTCCTCTGATTATCTCCTGTACTCTGATATCGATTCAAATTAGCTTCTGCAAGAATAGCCTTGTCCAAGACTCCAGCATAAGTTGGCATGTTGAGCATGTTGACTCTATCTTGTATCGGTCCACGCAGTCCGCTTTCAAACTTCCTAGCTTTCCTATACTCATCACTGACCATATGAGGCGCATATCTCGCCAATTCGGTGAAGGCACGGTCGTATTCTGCCACTGTCTTGTTTCCCTGTATCAAGGTCTGGAACTCCGTGGTCTTGCGATCTCGAACACTGATAGGGAAATGCTTGTTGTAGAATAGTTCCAAAAATTTGGCCCAAGTTAAGTCGGGATTTTCTTCTCGAGTCAGCATCCACCATCTTCGAGCGTCGTCGTCTAACGTGAATGCAGCCAATGCCACCTTCTGCGCGTCTGTGCTGGGAAAGATCTCAAATAGCTTCTCCATTCCTAGAACCCACGCTTCGGCTTTCATCGGCTCTATGCCCCCTTGGAATCTGGGCGGGTTCATCTTCTTGAACTCCTTAATCAAAGTCAGGGTTCCCTCTCCATACAAGGCTGGCTGTTGTAGACACCCCATTTTTGACCGACCTTAAGACTCAGACGTCACCGATTGAGCGCTCGGTGATGTTGCATGTTGTGCTCGTTCAGAGGTCTCAGAGTCGCGGCCGTGTGCCTTGCCTCCGGACTTCCGAACTCTCTTCTGTGCCTTGTCTCGGTTTGCGAACCAGGCTCGGTTTTCTTTGTTTTCTTTCCCGCGGGAAGGGAGTGGTCCTGTAGACTATCTCCCGGTGGCCGTGTGCTACATTTCGTGGCCGCAGGCCCTTTTGCCCATTTCGGAGCCCGGTTCCCGGTTTTCGGGACCGTCAGGCCGTGAGCCTCGGTTCGGGACCGCCCAACCATCTCCGATGTCTCCGGTTCTTGGCTGGTACCTCTGTTTTATCATTTTGAGGAACACTGGGGCCCCTGATGCCCACTTCATGGCCGTATGCCACTTTCGGTGCCTGCAGCCGGTTTTCGGGATCCCGAACTGCGTGATTTGGGCCCCGATCGGTTTTCTCTGATTTTTGGCAGGAACCTCTGTTTTGTCACTCTGAGGGACACTGGGGTCGCAGATACCCACTTCGCTGCTAAACACCACTTCCGTCTGACCCATTTTGGGATCTGAATTGCGGTTTTGACCGGCGTTCATTTCTCCTTAGTTTTTGTTCAAATTTGGCGGTACCTCTGTTTCAACACCGGGAAGATCACTGGGGTGGGAGGCCAGCAATTATCCCGGATAACCAGTTTAAGCTCCTCGGCGCCCGTTTTGCTCACTTCCGGGCCAATGTTGAACACCCTGGGGATATTTTCTTCCAACCAAAGCTACATATCTGTGATCAGGGGACATGGGAGGACCCTAAAAACTACTGGTCGGCCAGCAATTGTGGATTTCATTTAGAGCCTCTCTTTCAAGTCCTATGTTGTGGCTTCTGCTTCAGTGTTGCCAATTTCCGACCTTGGAACCTTGTTCCACACATCTAATGTAACAACCCTCATCTTGATTTAGCCATGCTTACATACATCTTTGTATGACCTTCTCTTGCCATGATTATAAATCTTGTTATTTTGTTCTCTCTTGCTTGTTAACTGTTGCTTGCTTGCTTGATCTTGTTCCTTGCTTGATGTATAGCAGAGGTCTGCTTAGTTTAGCTCGCCTGTAAACCTTTGCTCTTGGAATCGTTTTGGAACCTTGGTTGACCTCTATCTTCACCTCGGCATGTTTGCGAGATGTCACTCTTGGGCCGATGTGTTTAGAGCCGAGGCCGAGATGTTTTGTGTTAGCAATCCTTGTCCTTGGGTAGGTGTGGCCTAGATCGAGGTGTGGCACACCCGGGCCAAGGTGTGGCACCACTTAGTCAAGTGCCGACCTCCCTAGCCGATGTCCTTGTTATCCTTGCAGAAGCTTTGACTTTAGCCGATGTCCTTACTTGCCGATGTGTTTTGCCATCTAGCTTGTTGTATCACGCTTTGTCGAGACTCGTCTTGTCAATCGATCACCTTTTGAGTTAAACCAACCCGGTGATGCCACGTGTCCAGTGGAGGCTAAGTCGGCCAGGCCTATAACACATCATTTTGTATCTTTTGGGTATCATTTTGGTCTCAATCTTTGTTCCTTTAGAGAGAGAAGCTCTAGAACAAGGAGTAAGAGTTTTAGAGAGAAGTTGAGTTCCGAGTTTGATCGTGGAAGATCGAACCGTTGGATTTGAGTTTTGAGGTTAGATTCTTGCTCTCCCTCGTTTGCTCTTATTGATCACCTAGTTGCATTGCGTGATTGAATTTGTTTTGCATGCCATGCATTGGTTGAAGTTGGTCTTGAAAGAGAAAGTTAGTATTCATGTGTTCTTGATGAAAGTTGCACTTTGATCTAGAAGTTTATGGCTAGAAACCATGTTATTGTGTTTGTTCTTGCATGTTCTTTTTGGTTGGGTGCCTAAGTCCACGTTCTTGAACTCTTAGCATGTTTCGTTATTGATTTGGATTAGGTGGTAATCTAGAGATCATTACATGTATGTAAAACTTGTTTTGAGAATGTGATTTGCCATGTGATTGTCAGGACTTTGATCTTGCTTTGAGCCTACACCTGAAGAGCCAGGTGAGTGGTGCTTTTAATAAAGCTATGTTAAACCGTTTTGATAAATCTTGTCTTGCCTTGTTTTGATAAAAGTATTTGTTAAGCATGAATGATTAGCCTAATCCGATGTATTAATGTGAGCCTTGTCTTGATGATTTCTTGAGAAGTCCCCTGGCTGGAGGACTCTAAACTTTTGCAGCACTATGTATAAAAGGATACGGTCCTTTCTTGGAACACAAGTCCCTTGTACTGGAGGACTATAAACTTTCGCAGTACTAAGTGTAAAAGTCCCTTAGCTGGAGGACCCTAAACTTTCGCAGCATTATGCATAAAAAGGATACGGTCCTTTCTTGAAAACAAGTCCCTTAGCTGGAGGACTCTAAACTTTCGCAGCATCATTTGTCAAAAAAGGCTACGGGCCTAAGTGACCTGATCTCTTGTATATGAAGGATACGGTCCTTCCTTGGAAAAGTTATTGTGTTAAAAAGGGGCTATGGGCCTAAGTATCACAAGTCCCTTGAAGTGGAGGACTCTAAACTTCGCGGCACCATCTTGTATAAAACGATTACGGATCGTACAATCTTGTTTTGCCACCAATGGGTTACTACACGTATTGTTTGTTTGGACAGCTTTTGATTATGTTTTGCCGATGTCAGTGAGCATCCCCTGAAATTTGTAAGTTTTAACAGATGAATACGGTTCATCCCTTGATTCGGTACAGTTTTGATGTGCTTTGCTTGATAGAACCTCGGCTAATGTTTTGATGGTTTTGATATGTTTTGTTTTGAACAGACTCCGGCTATATTCATGCAAACCTTTATTACCAGTACCATTCACTGAGTTTCCATACTCACCCTCTATATATATATATATGTAGGTGATGAGCAGGACGGCGGTGACGCCTAGATGTGTTTGCAAGACTTATGTTGGATTCTCGATTTTTACGTCGGCTTGTTTTGCATTCTTGTCGGCGATACTGATTCCACTCCGGCATTATGTGTTTACGTCGGCATTTTGTATTTATCTCGGCAGATCTTGAAAATCATGCTTCTTGGCTCACATTCTTTGTATTTTGTACTTGTCGGCTTAGAAGCCTTTTGATCAAGATTTGACTTGTATTTTGATAACTTGGACTGGTTGTAAGACCATATTGAATATGTCCTTTCATTTGATTTACGCACAGCTCTCATGGACCACTTGTAATTCGATTTATGGCTTCCGCATTTTTGTAAGCCTCCTATGTGTACTCTGTTGTGTGTGGATTTTGGTAAGTTGGCTTTCGGTAATCACGGATTACTGGCCATCACGGCACCATCCTCCTAGGGACGGGTTGGGGTCGTGACAGAATGGTATCAGAGCACAAGTTCCTTATTATACGTTATTCACACACTTTGAGTCCTAAAGAGCATAGGATTTCCCGTAGAAAGATGCTAGGGTTGCATCATATTGCTTGCTATTTGAACAAGGTGTGCATTGTCTTGACTCACTTATTTGTCACTTGCCTGCATGGTTATTTGTTATTTGCTTAAAGAATCACACTTTGTATACTCATAGCATCATGAGGAGAGGTAGACCACCGGTTGCGGGGTTAACGAAGCAGATTAAACGGTGGAAAGATTAGTGGAAGGTTTGGCCCATGAGTTGAGGCAAACCGAGCGGCGATGCGCTAGTGCCGCCGACCCGGCGGCGAACGACGGCGAAATGTAGTTCCACCTCCTCCGATTGCCACAGGTTCCTCCACAACCGACCTTATATGGAGATGGTACGATAGCTTTGATCGAGAATTCAAGAAGATGAAACCAGGGTTCTCTGGAGGTATTGAGCCAATGAAGGCGAGGCATGGGTTTTGGAAATGGAAAGCTGTTTGAGATTTTCCCCAGCACCGATGTTCAGAAGGTGACATTAGCTGCATTTACCTTGGACGATGACGCTCGAATATGGTGGATGACGATCAGAGAAACTAATCCTGGTTTAACTTGGGCAAGGTTTTTGGAATTGTTTTACAACAAGCATTTTCCCTCGGTGTTGAATCGCAAGGCTACGAATTCAGATTTTGACACAAAGGCGAGCGGTGGCGGAATATGATCGTGTTTTCTTGAATTGGTAAGGTTTGTACCTCACATGACCAACGATGAATACATGAAGGCTAGAAAGTTTGAAAGTGGGCTCGCACGGACGATTCAAGACCGGGTTAGCCTACTCAATATCTTGACCTATCTTAGAAGTCTTTGGACAAAGGCTGTTTTTGGTGAAACTAACGAGCAGATACCAGAACTTAGGAGAGAGTCAGCGAAAGAGGCAGAACCATGATGGTCATCGAGCACAGTTGGGCGCCAAGAAGAGGATGAATAAGGGCAGTACTGGATATCCAAGGCAGGAGAGTAATACTAAGCCGATGTGTTCGGATTGTGGGAAGCAACATTTCGGGGTTTGTCGTCGGACGACTGGAGCTTGCTATGAATGTGGAGAAATGGGTCATTTTGTGAGAGATTGTCCTAAGACAAAGGCGAAGCCCGAGAAAAGTGAGAACACCTCGGTACCGATTCGAGAAAGGTATCTGAGGAAAGGACGGATGAGGCAGGCGAGTATTTGCATTAGTACTGGAGACACTCGAGAATCTTGAAGGCTGTGGTGTCGAATGCAGCTCTCTATTTGCTCTCAAGATGCTTATGTGTTGATTGATTCAGGTTCTACGCATTCGTTTGTATCTACTAAGTTTGCCGAGAAGATTAATAGAAAACTAGAACCCCTTGAACATGTATTATCTATGTCTACTCCATCTGGGAAGGCTATGATTGTTGCATCCATTTATAGGGCATGTGTTGTCATGATTGAGAATGTTGAATTGTTAGTTGACTTAATGCCATTGGATATAGCTCATTTTGATGTTATATTGGGAATGGATTGGTTAGTAGCAAACTATGCATCTATTAACTGTGTTTCGAAGAGTGTCACATTGAAACCCCCGAATCTAGCCGAAGTTATTTTTCAGGGGAAAGGGGTAGTGCCCCCACCTTACTTAATATCATCCATGAAGGCCTATAAGTTGATCCAAAAAGGGTGTAAGGGTTATCTGTAGTATATCTTGAGTAATCGAGAATGGAAATGCTATTTTAGCAACGTTCGATTGTTAATGAATTCGTAGATGTTTTTCGATGACTGCACGGCCAATTAGTTGATAGAGAAATAGAGTTTCTTGTTGATGTCATATCGAACACAGCCGATCTCCAAGACACCATATAGAATGGCTGACCGAACTTAGAAATTGAAACTACGGTTGCAAGAATTGTTGGACAAAGGATTTATTAGGCGAGCACTTCACCATGGGAGCACCCATGTTATTTGTTAAGAAGAAGGATGGTTCACTCGCCTTTGTATCGATTATAGGGAACTCAATAAGGTCACCATTAAGAATAGGTACCCATTACCTAGGATTGATGATTTGCTCGATCACTACAAGGAGCACGAGTCTTTTCAAGATTGACCTTAGGTCGGGTTATCACCGACTTAAAGTTAAAGCGGGGATGTTGAGAAGACTGCTTTCCGGACTAGATATGGCCACTACGAATTTTTAGTGATGCCTTTTGGACTGACCAATGCCCCTGCTGCATTCATGGATTTAATGAACAGAGTCTTCAAGCCCCACCTAGATGAATTTGTGGTCGTCTTCATCGATGATATATTAATTTATTCCAAGAGTGAAGTTGAACATGAAAACCATTTGAGACTTGCTTTGCAGATTTTGAGAGACCGGAAACTGTATGCTAAGTTTAACAAGTGTGAATTTTGGCTTTCTAATATTTCATTCCTGGGTCATGTGATAAATGAAGAGGTATCTCGATTGATCCTAGCAAAGTTGAAGCCGTAGTGAATTGGCGAGGCCGACCAATGTGTCCGAGGTTGAAGTTTTCTTGGGTTGGCGAGTTACTACTGAAATTAAAAAGATTTCTCGAGATTGCAATCCCATGGGCGCAATTGACTAAGAAAGGAGCACCGTATGAATGGACTAAAGATCGAGTCGACTTTCCGAGGCGAAGATGAGACTAGTCCTGACACCGATGCTTGTACTTCCTCGGGTAATGAAGAGTTTCACATCTATAGTGATGCATCGCATAAGGGTTTGGGTTGTGTATTAATGCAAGGGGTAAAGTCATAGCATATGCATCTCGTCAATTGAAGCCACATGAGAAGAACTATCCTACCCATGATTTGGAGCTAGCGGTAGTGGTATTTGCTTTAAAGATTTGGCGTCATTACTTGTATGGAGCTTCTTGCGGGTTTTCTGAGATCATCGAGCTTGAAGTACCTATTCACTCGAAGGAATTGAACTTGAGACAAAGAAGATGGCTTGAGTTGTTGAAGGACTATGATATGCACATTCAATATCACCCGGAAAAAGCTAACGGTGTGGCGGCGCTCTGCGAAAGTCGGTTGGAAATTTGGCATGTCTAACCTTGATTTCAAGAACCAACCATCGTTGAAGAAGTAAAGGCAAGGCAAATGGAGGATGAATTCTTCGAAGGTAGCCGATGAGATTATTCTGCCGAGGTCGGGTACACTTTTGAGAATCAAGTACTCAAGTTTGAAGGGAGATTGTGTGTGTAAGCGTTCGAGTTAAAAAGGAAAATTTTCTTTGGAAGCTCATAATTCCAAGTTTGCCGTTCATCCGAGGAACACTAAGATGTACCAAGGCGTGAAACAGACATTTGGTGGCGAACATGAAAGAGAAATAGCCGAATTCGTGTCTCGGTGTTTGCATTGTCGACAAGTAAAAGCGAACATCGAGAGACCGGCGAGGACTCCTACAACCTTTCTTGATTCTGGTGGAAATGGGAACACATCTCCATGGACTTTGTGGTTGGATTGCGAAGACCACGAAGGTATGGATTGATTTGGGTTGTGGTAGATAGACTAACCAAGTCGACACACTTTTTGCTGTTAAGACTACTTTCAACGCCGATCAACTTGCCCTACTATATGTGAATGAGATTGTTAGACTCCATGGCGCCGATGTCAATAGTGTCGACGAGATCCTAAGTTTGTTTCAGATTTTGGCGAGTCTCTGAAAGCGTTTGGAGCCGGCGAGATTTAGTCTGACTTTTCATCCCAGACGGATGGGCAAGCGGAGAAGCGATTGACACTTGAGGATATGCTTAGACTTTGTGTATTGGACTTCTAGGAAATTGGGAGTGCATCTACCCTTGGTAGAATTCGCTTACAATAGGTTATCAAGCTAGCATTGGCATGGCACCGTATGAGGCTTTGTATGGGAGAAAATCAGATCACCGATATGTTGGACGAAGTTGGAGCGAGCTCTGCTTGGTCCCGGCGATTCAAGTAACAACGAGAAGATTAAACTTATCCAACAGAGGATCAAAGCGCGAGCCGACAAAAGAACTTCACGACCGAGAGAAGGAATGAGTTGGAATTTGAAGTTGGGGATCATGTATTCTGAAAGTTTCGCCAATGAAAGGAGTTTCGATTTGGGAAGAAAGGAAAGTTAGCACCTCGTTATATTGGGCCATTTGAAATTCTTGACAAGGTTAACACGTTGCCTCTGAGACTTGCTTTGCCACGAATTGAGCCAAGTCCATGCGTGTTTCATGTTTCAATGTTAAGGAAGTATATTAGGGACCTTGCATGTAATTAAATATTACGGAATCGAAGTGAATGAGAATTTGGGCTATGAAGAGAAGCCGACGTCTATTGTGGATAGACAAGTTAGGCAATTGAGAAACAAATCCATACCAATGGTAAGAGTGGAATGGAAGGAGCATTACGGCAAGGATGCCACATGGGAAATGGAAGAAGAAATGAGAATTCGACATCCAGAGTTGTTCTTGGAACAAGGTACCTTAAGTTTGGGGACCAAACTTCTCTAAGGGGGGAAGGATGTAACAACCCTCATCTTGATTTAGCCATGCTTACGTACATCTTTGTATGACCTTCTCTTGCCATGATTATAAATCTTGTTATTTTGTTACATCTTGCTTGTTAAATCTTGCTTGCTTGCTTGATCTTGTACCTTGCTTGATGTATAGCGAAGTCGACAGCTTAGCTCGCCTTTAAACCTTGTACTTGGAATTGTTTTGGAACCTTGGTTGACCTCTATCTTCACCTCGGCATGTTTGCCGAGATGTCACTCTTTAGGCGATGTGTTTAGGCCGAGGCCGAGATGTTTTGTGTTAGCGACCCTTGTCCTTGGGTAGGTGTGGCCTAGGCAGGGTGTGGCACACCAGGCCAAGGTGTGGCACCACTTAGTCAAGTGCCGACCTCCTAGCCGATGTCCTTGTTATCCTTGCGAAGCTTTGACTTTGCCGATGTCCTTACTTGCCGATGTGTTTTGCCATCTAGCTTGTTGTATCGCTTTGTCGAGACTCGTCTTGTCAATCGATCACCTTTTGAGTTAAACCAACCCGGTGATGCCACGTGTCCAGGCTGGAGGCTAAGTCGGCCACAGGCCTATAACACATCATTTTGTATCTTTTGGGTATCATTTTGGTCTCAATCTTTGTTCCTTTAGAAGCTCTAGAACAAGGAGTAAGAGTTTTAGAGAGAAGTTGAGTTCCGAGTTTGATCGTGGAAGATCGAACCGTTGGATTTGAGTTTTGAGGTTAGATTCTTGCTCTCCCTCGTTTGCTCTTATTGATCACCTAGTTGCATTGCGTGATTGAATTTGTTTTGCATGCCATGCATTGATTGAAGTTGGTCTTGAAAGAGAAAGTTAGTATTCATGTGTTCTTGATGAAAGTTGCACTTTGATCTAGAAGTTTATGACTAGAGCCATGTTATTGTGTTTGTTCTTGCATGTTCTTTTTGGTTGGGTGCCTAAGTCCACGTTCTTGAACTCTTAGCATGTTTCGTTTCGTTATTGATTTGGATTCGTGGTAGTCCGAGATCATTATGTGTAAGTAAAGCTTGTTTTGAAAATGTGATTTGCTATGTGATTGTCAGGACTTTGATCTTGCTTTGAGCCTACACCTGAAGAGCCAGGTGAGTGGTGCTTTTAATAAAGCTATGGTAAACCGTTTTGATAAATCTTGTCTTGCCTTGTTTTGATAAAAGTATTTGTTAAGCATGAATGATTAGCCTAATCCGATGTATTAATGTGAGCCTTGTCTTGATGATTTCTTGAGAAGTCCCCTGGCTGGAGGACTCTAAACTTTTGCAGCACTATGTATTAAAGGGATACGGTCCTTTCTTGGAACACAAGTCCCTTGTACTGGAGGACTATAAACTTTCGCAATACTAAGTGTAAAAGTCCCTTAGCTGGAGGACCCTAAACTTTGCGACATTATGCATAAAAGGATCACGGTCCTTTCTTGAAAACAAGTCCCTTAGTGGAGGACTCTAAACTTTCGCGACATCATTTGTCAAAAAGGACTCACGGGCCTAAGTGACCTGATCTCTTGTATATGAAGGATCACGGTCCTTCCTTGGAAAAGTTATTGTGTTAAAAGGGGCTATGGGCCTAAGTATCACAAGTCCCTTAAGTGGAGGACTCTAAACTTTCGCGACACCATCTTGTATAAAAGCGATTACGGATCGTACAATCTTGTTTTGCCACCAATGGGTTACTACACGTATTGTTTGTTTGGACACTTTTGATTATGTTTTGCGATGTCGGTGAGCATCACGAAATTTGTAAGTCTTAACAGATGAATACGGTTCATCCCTTGATTGATGCAGTTTTGATGTGCTTTGCTTGATAGAACCTCGGCTAATGTTTTGATGGTTTTGATATGTTTTGTTTTGAACAGACTCCGGCTATATTCATGCAAACCTTTATTACCAGTACCATTCACTGAGTTTCCATACTCACCCTCTATATATATATGTAGGTGATGAGCAGGACGGCGGTGACGCCTAGATGTGTTTGCAAGACTTATGTTGGATTCTCGATTTTTACGTCGGCTTGTTTTGCATTCTTGTCGGCGATACTGATTCCACTCCGGCATTATGTGTTTACGTCGGCATTTTGTATTTATCTCGGCAGATCTTGAAAATCATGCTTCTTGGCTCACATTCTTTGTATTTTGTACTTGTCGGCTTAGAAGCCTTTTGATCAAGATTTGACTTGTATTTTGATAACTTGGACTGGTTGTAAGACTATATTGAATATGTCCTTTCATTTGATTTACGCACAGCTCTCATGGACCACTTGTAATTCGATTTATGGTTTCCGCATTTTTGTAAGCCCCCTATGTGTACTCTGTTGTGTGTGGATTTTGGTAAGTTGGCTTTCGGTAATCACGGATTACTGGCCATCACGGCACCATCCTCCTAGGGGCGGGTTGGGGTCGTGACATCTAAGAGGACCCTAAAAGTTGGTGGTCGGCCAGAAATTGTGGATTTCATTTTTGAGCCCCTCCTTCAAGCTCTATGTTGTGGCTCCTGCTTCAGTGTTGCCAATTTCCGACCTTGGTCCCTTATTCTACACACATGGGAGGACACCATTGCATGGTGGTCGGCCAGAATTTTTGCCCTTCATTTTTGGTCCATGGCCGGCCGGCCAGGGTGAGTGGCTGGCCGACCAGGTGGGGTGGCCGGCCGGCCACCTCAGCTCTGGCGGCCGACTACGCTTCTAGCCCTTTCCAGCTGTCCGGATATTTTTCAAATTATCCCGGGCATCCGGGGGATATTTTGGGAGGGAAAGCTTGGGTGCTTTTCCCTCCCCTTTTACACCTTTTCTTGCTTACTTAAAGGGTTGGGCAGCTCCTTTGCTAGGGTTGGAACATTTTCTCTCAAGGCTCCATCTTCTCTAACCTCCACTTTCATAGCCAAAAACTCAAAAACCTTCAAGCTTCCTAGCTAATTCCTTCATCAACCCTAAGCTCCACCATCACCACCTCCATTCCAGCAGCAAGGGAGTGTTCTTCAGAGGCTTAGAAGCAACTTTCATCAAGGCAAGAAGAGGCAAAAGACTTGTCTTCAAGGTAAGTCTCAATTCCCTTTTTCTAGCATAATTTTCCATCAATTCTTTACCCTATTTTCTTTCAGTTTTTGGGCTCTGACCCCTACTGGTTTTGGGCTTATTTTGAGCCCCTCTACAACTTTGTAGAAGGGATCAACCTCATTTGGTGTCTCCATAATATACTTCCTTCAATATCACTCTTTAGGCCATTGTTTTGCATGCTTTATTTGCCTTATGAGTAATCTGATTTCGAGACTGATGTAAACTGTTAGTGGGCTTATATTGAGCCCCTCTTCAACATTGAAGAAGGGCTCCATCATGTTTGGCTTCTCTATCATACACTTCCTTTGAAATTCTTCCATTTTACCGTAAAATTGCATGCTACTTTTAGCCTATATGCATTTATTTTTGGAGCATGCTATAAACTGATTATGAGCTTATTTTGTGTCCCTCTACAACATTGTAGAAGGGACCAATCTTGTTTGGTGCCTCCATGAATGGCTTCTCTTTGTACCTCTCTTTGGCCATGTTTTGCATACTTCTTTGAGCTTATTTGGCCACTGTTTTCAGCCTTCATCAGGCCTATAGAGTGCCTTATTTTGGTCCATTATTCATTCTTTTTTAAGGGTCTTAGGCCATTTGATGATTGGTTTTGGTACTTGTTTTGTAATCCTCCATATTTTCCGTAAAATTGCATGCTTTGTTAGGCTTGCTTAGCTTCGGATTTCAGCCTTCATCAGGCTTAGAAAATGTCTTGTTTTGGTCCATTCTTGAATTTTTATTAAAGGTCTTAAGTTGTTTGGTCATTTCTTATGATACCTCTCTTTATAGCCCTCTTTTGGCCCAAATTTGGCATGCTATATTTAGTATATCTACACACTGAATTGGAGGCTGTCATCTATTGTAAATATACATATTTTTGGTCCCTCTTTAGTTTTTTAGAACTGATTTCTTGGGTTTGAGCATCGTACATACCACTTGCTTTGTAATTCCCCTCTTTTCCCGTATTTTTGTATGCCATTGTTGCCATATCTATGCTCACAATTTGGCCTTGTTTTGTACTGAGAAGATGCTATTTTTGGGGCTGCCTTGCTACTGTTTTAGCTTTCATGTACCAATTTTGCATGCTTAGCATAGCCGTAGGCCATTTAGTGTAAAATCACATTTAGGGATGATTTCATCGTTGATCGTCATTTCGTATCATTTTGGGGCTGTTTTCCTTCATTTAGCTACTGAGATTTGGTTTGCATGCTTGCATATCATTTTCCATGTCATTTCATGCCTTAGTGCATTGCCTCGGTTTGCGTGCTGGGCACGCACTTGGCACTCCGTTCATTCATCGGCATCTTATGTGAGTCGGCTGAGGTCCTCTCATGTTAGTGTAAGCCCGATCTGCATTTTTCATGCACAGTACATCATCGCCTCGGTTTGTGTGCCGTGTGCCTCATTTTGAAACCGGTTTATCCGATTTGCATTTCATCATCGCCTCGGTTTGCGTGCCGTGTGCACACATTTGGCGCCGGTTATCCGATTTGCATTTTGCATCACCGCCTCGGTTGGCGTGCCGTGTGCACGCATTTGAACACCGATTTATCCGGTTTGCATTTCATCATTGCCTCGGTTTCGTGCGGGTGCCGCATTTGAAACGCCGGTTTTATCCGATTTGCATTTCACATCATCGCCTCGGTTTACGTGCCGTGTGCATTTTGGCTGCCGATTTTATCGATTGCATCTCACATCATGGCCTCGGTTTTGCGTGCCGCGTGCCGCTTTTCAAAACATCTCATTTTATCTCATTTTCGGTATAGTGCATACCAGGTTGTATCTTAGATTGCATTCATGAATTTTCTCGGTTTGCGTGCCTGCGAGCATGCACTTCAAGACATCTCACTTTCATAGCATTGTGCATGCTATATCACATGTTAGCTGCATTTCATGCATATCATGCATATCGTATCGTGTTCGGGATAGGAGTTAGCGACACGAAGCAGGCACGTTTCGTACTCAGTGTGAGCGGGTCTCAATTCCCAAGTCACCAACGCCGGATTACCCATGATGGAGTTAGGTTTTATTGTAGCATTCATATACATTCATCCTATATTGAGTTGTGCAATCCGATTCCTCGGCCATCACGCATCGAGATCGTGATTGAATTAACCGAGGATCGAGGCATGCATATATTTGTGAAATACATTGCTATGCCCCTTTCCTGCTCTCTGTTGCAGCAAAATGAAGAATCAGCAACCTTTCGAAACTCGGCACGCATTTCAAGAAAAATGCCAACAGAGGCTAATCGGGGCACCGTCGTGGATTTCCGCGCAAAGGCATCCGGGCATGCATCATTTCATCATCCGGAGCAGTAGCAAGGCAGTCCCTGGCTTGCATGCCAGTGTTACTCTTTTTGTAATTAATTTATTAATTAATTAAAAATATGTAATATTCTTTTATTCGGGACTGTATATTTATTCGGACCCTCTGCGCGAGGGCAATGTTGTAATAAGGGTGTGTGCGTGTGATGTATGTCTTCCAACCCCCATTTCTTTCTCCCTTTTATTTACCCGCTTATGATGGTTAGATATAGGGCATATTTCAATTAGCATCTGATGTGACATGTTTGCATCATTCATCTGTTTTTGCACTTGCAGCTCTCTAGCATCATCTGACTGCATTTGTATTTCAATTCCAAATTGAATACATGTTAGTTGTTGTATCTCATATGCCATGTTTAGAATAGCCGAGCCTGCTATAGTTGCATCCTTGCATGTGTTGCATTAGGCATTTCTGTACATTTAGGATCATGCATGATTTCTAATCGGCTTTTGTTTTGGCTTGGAGTACTTGGTGAGTTGTTATGCTTTAGCATCCTTGCATGCGTGTAGTGTTGCCATGAATAGCATGCTTACCATGAGGCTAAATGCTTATGTGATATAAGCGCCTTGAATGCTGTGGGTGGAGGTTGAGTTATTTGAATTGGGATAATTAATCAAATGTTTGTTTTAAGCCCACTAGATAGTGGCAAAACCGTTGTTTTCTAAGCCCACCCGAGGGTGGCAAATCCACGTCTTAGCCTACTTGCGAGTAGCACCATCAAACCATTTTCAAACAAACAAACATGAGATGTTTAGTTCTAATTCAGGCGATTCAATCTATACTTGTATGCTGTGCGCATCACATAGTAACCTAGGCTAATAACTTAATAAGAACTCACATAGTTTTCAAAAGCAGATATCATGGTTAGTAGAGGCGGTCTTTGGCCAGGGCGAAGAATGCTCACGATGTGACCTTCCAATCGTACCCAAGTTCCCGAGCCAACTTTGGTGATGGCGGACACGTGGCCTTTGGCACCGAGTTAGGGTTTCCTAAATTTCCCATTTTAAAAATATTTAGGTGGCGACTCTGTTATCTGGCAAAGCAGTCCATGTTTGGCACTTCTTTCAAAAAAATCTGTTTTTCTTCAAAATAATTTGCCGGATTTGGACTCTTTGGTTCAAGATTTGGAACCACGACAAAATCGAGTCCGAACTGTAGCGAGGTCCCTCGCGGGCTTGTTACAGTTTCTGGCGACTCTGCTGGGGAGTTAGAGAACTTGACTCGAACTCATGATATCTGGTTTTGACTACACTTGTGTGTTTCTTTGCATTGCATTTGCATTGGTGCGCCTAGGACACCGTGTTTGCCATCTGCTATTCTGGCGGTTTCTGGGAGGCTTGTCTTATCAAGGCATGTCCATAAAATTTGTCGATTCACGACTCTGCCCGGCATGGAACACAAACCCCGGTTTTGCGGGCACCCTTTGACCATTCGACCTAGTGCATATTGGATCCATAGTGACCATTCCAAACTAGGACGGGGTTGCTTACCCGTTTATAGGTTGTTTGAAGCCATTGTGCGTAGTGAAACCCTAGTTCTGACGAAATAGGACAGAAACCCTACCCCAACATAGGGGTGTTTGGCTCTCCTTATACATTATGTGCTTGTTGGAGTCGTCTCCAGGAATGTATGTATCGATTGAGTTTGGGCATCAGTCTGCGGGCATCGGTTTATCGGGATATATCGAACTGCGGGCATCGATCGATTATCGAGAATCGGTTATGCGGATATCCGATTGATTTTGAAACGTGTCTGAGGATATTGACCGATGTTGAGGATAGTGTATAGACTTACCAGCGTGTTGTTGTATACCCGTGTGTGGTGTATTCAATTTAAGCCGTTATCTTTGCCGTTTATTTACAGTTATTTATTTCTTTCGCTTTATTTATCTTTTTGCTAGGGCGGTTTGTATACGATTGCTTCGAACTAATCGATACTCCCCAAGCACTTTGGGCCGAGTCGCCGACTTCAACGATCAGAGATCTAGTTGACGGACATCCAGTGTTCTACTCTTTACCCCCAGTCACCAGAAGAAGGCCAAGAAGGCACAGTGTGTCAGAGCACGAATCACCAGAACAGCAGTCTACTCTACTCTCAGACAGTCGAGTTGAGATTCCTGTTTCTGCTATAGATATACACTTATAGGTTATTGAGGAACAACGAATCCAACAATGGAGGCCATGATCGCCCGGATGAATGAAAGCATGAAACAAATGCAAGATGATGCTATGCCGGCGGAATTTTCTAAGCAATGAGCAGCTATGGCCCAACAAATCTGGTGATCACCAGATTCATGAAACGCCATCTGCTTCACACCAAGTCCCTCCTTCACTAGGGCGCCTCGGGTTCTCCTCCTCACACGGGGCCCCATTACAGCGGATATCTGGCGGCGAATGCTCTCCAAATCCCAGAATACCCGAACACCGGAATACCCTCCCAAATCCACCGAACGCTCTGCCAAACTTCCTAAACACCCAAGAGGACACGGGTCTTCCAATGGGGCTGGCTCCGCCCCCGCTTCTGCCGCAACTGTCCAAAAATATGGCACCCAATCACCCGGATTCTCCAATTGAGTTCGAGGTGGACCAGACAGCTCTGAAATTGAGCAAGTTGGAAAAGCTCTTCAAGAAATCACAAGGGGTGAAGGCCATCCTAGATATTGAGGCGGCTATCTTGGCGTGGCGTGACTTTGCCGACGATTTAAGATGCCCAGATCGATCTTTGATGGATCTGGAGACCCCATAGTTCATCTACGGTTGTTTCGGATATCTTGAGGCCAATGGGCTTAACCGACTCTGAAACTCTCACTATTTGGCGAACCACTGTGAGAGTGGCCAATGGTATGCAAAGTTGGATAATGATGTCAAGAGGCGGGATGAGATGGCGAAGCCTTCGTTGCACAATATTCATATAATACTCGGATCGAGATTACAACCGTGATCTCGAGACAACAAAGCGAGAACGAAAGAGTCCTTCTCTGATTTTGTTACTCGGTGGAAGCCAAGGCATCGATGATGACCTTGAGGCCAAGCGATAAAGATCAAATCACGGATGATTGTGCGCAATCTCCAACCAAAACTCATCTGAAAATGATTGTAGTTCCTTCCCCACCTTGCAGTTACATGATATGGGGGTGCAAATTGAGGATGCTATGAAGCAAGGGTTGATTGACCAAGATCGGGAGCAGCCCCGAAGAACATTCAACCGTAACAACAATGCGGGCGGCGGCTCTACCAATGCAAGAACGAGTGGAATGGTCACCACCAATCCCCTTCCCAACCAAGGCCATAGCCACACCTTTTTTCGATGCTTAGGAGGCGATAACCAAGCTTCAAGATACCAATCCGGTCAGCGAACCTTCTCCACTACATATGCCTTTAACCAAAGTCCTCGGGGTTCTAGTTAGAAAGGGCATCTGAAACCCTTGGGCAAGGCCCCTCCAAATCCACTCCCCCTTCCACAACCCGACCAAATATTGCAAATACCACCAGCAGCATGGTCATGTTACCGACCAATGTTACAGGCTGCGTCATGAGATTCAAGATCTCATTGACAAAAACATCATCCTACCTCCCGAGCGACCCAACGTTACAACCAACCCACTCCCAGCACATAACCAAGATCCACCCAAAAGAATCAATCTCATCAAAGCGGGGCGTGTCTTACGACCTAGTATCTACATTACTCCTCCCACCTACCCAAGGAGGTGATCCTTCTGGCAACCTTGACTTGTGCATGATGGATACCTTCATAACCCGAC
This sequence comes from Camellia lanceoleosa, assembly GCA_025200525.1. Classification (NCBI taxonomy): domain Eukaryota; kingdom Viridiplantae; phylum Streptophyta; class Magnoliopsida; order Ericales; family Theaceae; genus Camellia; species Camellia lanceoleosa. The sequence goes on from JANUSC010000091.1 coordinate 775,678, forward strand.
TGAGCCAAAAGGTGGTGACCGCGAAAATGGAGCAGGCGGTTTTAGGAAACAAAAGCTATTAAGTCTGGTGGAACTGGCCGAGAATTTAGTTGGCGAGCTTATGATCCAGTGGATATATCTTGTCAATGAGCCGATCTAATTTGAGTGTGGAGCCGGGAAGAAATTTGGATTGTGTATGATCCGGGGATAAACTTGAATCGGCGAGGATGATCGACAACGATGGAAGAGGACTTCGCCAACCTCGGTTTTCAATGACCAGAATCGGGGCGCATCAATTAAGCGGTTGAATCGAGGAGTCAACGAAGTCGTCGGGTGGTTGGATGATCAACGGATATTGTACCATTTGTGGCGGAAGGGCGAGGTCGATTGAATTGCGGAGAGCACCGTGCGAAGAATTTCGCTCGGGAACAAGGCATTTTGAAAACCGAACAGTTAACGCTGGAAGAGCAAGAAAAGAAATGGGATTCCGAGAGGATCCGAAAAGCAAAGAACCATGAGGAGGTTGAGAATCTTTGTGAGCACAAAAAGCGAACATCTTTGTGAGCATGAGGGAGGAAAATCTTGGCGCAAACAAGCGGAACAGACAGTGCTGCTAGATGCTAATGGAATGTGGTGGGAAGATGGCGACTTGTATCTACGCCCACCTGAGGCGAAGATTGGGCGGGTGGCCAACCAGACACTGGTACCTCGAAGGTGGACCATATGACTAGAAGTGGGCCGGTACTTCAAGCTCCCACCCATTGATCGGCCGAGACATCGGGGAAAGATAAGGAGGCGGAAAGCAGAGAGAGAAGCAAGTTGAAGAAGAAGGCATCTCAAGCGAGTTAAAAGAAAATACAAGCGAACATCTCCATCAGGGGCCTTATGGCTTCAAGGTGCATAGGCGGTGTCCTCTGCTATGGACATAGCCAAACTCTCTATCGAAACTACGCCGGAACAACTAGTTGGGCTAGTCTTTCCGGAGGAGGTTCCCGGCATTGACCTTTTCGGATAAAGGCGCCGCTGAGGCGTGGATCATACAGACCCTCTACATCTCTGTAGAATCACGAGGGACAAATGGATTACGGTAGTACTTGTTGATCTGGGTCCGCTATTAATGTTGCGGCGAGCGGCGTATGCAATTGGGTTAAAACTGCGGATTTCACACCGACTACTCAAGTGATCGAGCCTATGACAATACAAGTAGGGATGTCACAGGGACGGTAAAATCAAACCAAGATTGGGCTGGACAACACGGTAGATTTTGTTGTCTTGGAGCCCCCTGCATCTTTTAACATGTTTTTGGGGCGACCCTGTTTACACCAGGTGAGGGCTGTCTCATCTACTCTACATCAAATGGTGAAATACCCCTATGGAAAGGGAGTAGCCATTGTTTTGGGGAATTCATCAATCCATCCTCCTCGAGGTATCTCGCCCGATCTGGAGATGGAACACGGCATGGAAGACATGTTCATATCGGGATTTACTTTGGGTGAGGCAGGCGGTCGCGAAATATTATGGTGTGAATGAGGGTGTGTATACGGCGCTCAAGCGTCTACCTCATGAACAAGCTACAACATATTCCGGGATGGGATTGGGAAGAAGCGGCGGGAAAGGAGTTCGCATTGGCGAAGTGCCACATAACCCGCATACCTTTGAAATTTGGCTATCTACCCACCAAAGAGGTGGGCGAGGAAAGGAAAGAAATGGCCGAGCCAGGCGAAGCAGTTGGGAAGCCTTTGACTTAATCCACGAGCCCATCGGGGTACTGAGCACGCTTCGTCCGGAGAGGACTTTCCATTTTGCGGCTTCCCGAACCATGGTTCAGCGGAGAGGAAAACGTGTACCAGGTTTGAAATCTTCTTCGACTGCAATTATCCGGGGATAGCGTTGCCCTGCGAGCCAGACCCAACAACGAAGGTTGACGGCATAAAGCGGTGGAGCACGAGGGCAGAACTTGAATGGGGTAGCATGGCATGTCTCCTCTCGATCCTCCGATCGACCAAGAGTAGCAGGGGATAACCGTGGTGTCCATGATTGGGGATGAAGCAGTGCGGTGACCAGACTATCTTGGATGCATCAATCGCACCCTCTCTCACTTGGCGATCTGAGGAGGGTTCTTATCCAGCCGATTCGGGTCGGTGGTGAGCGAATCATTCAAGTCTAATGAGTCGAATCGGGTTCGCTTCATTGAGTCTGGTCAGCACTCTGGGATGTTAACCGGATGCCATAGTCTGTCAGTGTCGTCCTTTTCCTTTTCATTTGAGTCTGTTGTAACGATGAATCGGACGATTTGGATGAACTTAATGAGAATGGAATGCCTGTGGTTTTAAAGTACTTTTCGCCCCTAGTTTATTGCATTAATTCGGACTTTCAAAATTTTGATCAAAGCAGCGAGGATGAAGTTCCTCGGTTTACAGCGTTTAATTGAGCAAAGCAAGAGAGATTTGTTAAGCCATTAATTGATGAAATCATTTAGTGAACATTAGTCTTGAGGAGGACCTGGTAGTCGGATCGGGTCCACGTTGTCTTCGAACGCGGCGCTTAGTCGCTTTATTAAAAGATTTCAAAGATGTTTTCGCGTGGTCCTCACGAAGACATGCAGAATCGATCTGAGATTATGCGACATCGGATCCCCTTGACCGAGGCCCGACATCAGCGAAGCTCGAAGGATCCGCACGGATTGGGCTCTTAAGATTAAGGAAGAGGTCACCAAGCAAATTGATCACAGGCTTCCTGCTAGTATCTGAATATCCGCCTTGGTTGGCCAACATTGTTCGGTGCCAAAGAAGATGGCGGATCGGGTGTGTGTAGACTTGAGATTTGAGCAGAGCTAGTCAGAAGGGCGACTTTCCCTACCGCACATCGATGAGTTAGTGGACTTCCTGCGGGGCATGCATCGCTCTCATTCATGGATGGCTTCTCAGGGTACAATCAGATAGTGATGGCGCCGGAAGATAGAGAAAAGGCTGCATTCACCACCCGGTGGGGAACATACTGCTACCGGGTAATGCCGTTTGGGTTGAAGAATCTTTGGAGCTACTTATCAGCGGGCATAACCACAATACTACATGATATGATCCACAAAGAGGTTGAGGTGTATGTGGGCGACATGATTGTCAAGTCTAAGGAAAGAGAGGGCCACTACAGCCTTGCATAAGTTTTTCCAAAGGATCGGGGAATTGGGTTGACTAAACCCTCAATGTACATTTGGTGTTCTGTTGGGAAAAAATCTTTGGGGTTTGATTACACAAAGGGCATCGAAGTCCCTTCCAAAATCAAGGCCATCTTAAATGCCACCACCAAGGTGAAAAGGAGGTGCGAGGCTTTCGGGTAAAGTGCAATTCATAAGGCGGTTTATTTCAAAACTAACCTTGACTTGTGAACCACTTTTTGGCCTCCTTAAGAAAGGAAAGAAGTTCGATGGGACGGCCGATGTCAAGTTGCATTTGAGCAGTTAAAGAATATCTCTGAGAACCCACCCGTTTATCACCGAGAACCGAAACCGTTGATTTTGTATCTGTCAGTAACGGAGACCACGATGGGCTGCATGCTTGCACAAGAATCAGAAGATAGGGTGGAAAGTGCCATCTACTATTTGAGCAAGAAGATGCTAGAATATGAGACCCGGTATACGCCGCTGGAAAAGGCTTGTTTAGCTTTGGTATGGGCTACCAAGAAGCTGGGGCACTACCTGTTAGCTCACTCTGTAATGTTGGTTTCGCGACTTGATCCCATCAAATATCTTTTCGAGAAACTAGCACTTACGGGTAAACTAGCTCGTTAGTTCTTGTTGCTCTCAATTTGATCTTACATATGTGGCATAAGTCGATAAAAGGAAGAAGCGATGGTAGAGTTCGTGCCGACCATCCGGTTGAGGATGAAGCGATTGAATATCTATTCCCGGATGAATTAATTACGCATATTGACGAGAAACTTGGGCGATGTACTTTGGCGGCGTCAAATCGGCATGGATATGGGATAGGAATGTTGCTCATAGCACCGACAATTCCGTATCCCTCTAGCCTTCAAACTCGGTTCAAAGTCTCAAATAATGAAGCGAGAATATAGGCGTGCATTCTTTGGTTTAGAGCGACCCTAGAATTAGGGAGCAAGGCAATTTGGGCGTCATTGGGGATTCGAACCTTGTTGTGTCTCAAGCTAAAGGAGGCTGGAAAGTTAAAGAGGAAAATATGATGATGTATCACCAAACCTTGGATTTCTTGATTCCTCGGTTTGAAAAGCTAAGTTTACTCATCTACTAAGAGAGAACAACAAGTTCATGACGCTTTACAACTTTATCATCCATGATAGACATCCGTGGAGTCGAATCGTCCGATCATTATTGACCGAATTTTGCACCCTATGAGTCGATTGCAGCCATAGATGAAGCTCAGGACGAACACCCTTGGTATTACGACATCTGGAACTTCTTGGAGACAGAAGCGTACCCGCCAGGGGTAAATGCCAAAGACAAAAGGGCAATAAGAAGGTTGGCCGTTCAGTTCATCATCTGCGAGGTAAAGCGTATAGAAGAGGTCATCTGGGAATGCATAAAGCGTGCGTTGATGCGAAGAGTCGGCGTCGATGGAAGCCATCCACGGAGGAGAATGTGGAACACACATGAATGGGGTAATGTTGGTACGGAAGATCCTTAGAGCAGGGTTATTATTGGTCCACCATGGAGGAGGATTGTATTAGTTTAGTCGTGATGCCATAAGTGTCAAATTCATGCAAACCGCATGAACATCCGCCGTCAAAAGCATACAACATGACCGCCATGGCGTTTTACATGCAGGGAATTGATGTGATCGGGCATCACGCCAAAAGCGGTCGAATGGGCATGAGTTCATCTTGGTAGCGATAGATTATTTCACAAAGTGGGTTGAGGCCCAATCTTATGCGGTGTTGAAAGCTTCACACGTTGCAAAATTCGCCGAAACAACATCATCTGTCGCTCGAGTCCCAAGTGAAATAGTTTGGACAATGGTTCCCACTTCAAGAAAGAGGTGATTGACTTGTTGGAGAAATACAATGTGGCTTTTCATAAATCGTCTACTTATCGGCCGCAAACCAGCGGGCGATTGAGGCCGCCAACAAGAATATCAAGCGCATACTACGAAGATGGTGAAACCTATCGGGTGGCGGATAAGTTGCCGTTTGCTCTGAGACTCTGAGGACTTGATCGGAACTTCTCTGGGGCAACTCCGTACTCATTGGTCTATGGGATGGAGGACATTACGCCTATTGAGATTGAGGTCCGTCGTTACAGTATTGGCGAGTGCGGATAGCAGCAGATTAGCGGCAAACGATTTGAGAACTCATGCTTTTCGACAGAAGGTTGAAAGCCATACCGTCCAAGGCTATCAGCGAGAATCGCCGGGCTTTTAACAAGAAGGTTAAGTCGGGAACTTGAAAGAAGGAGATTTGGTACTCAAAGACAACGAGCTCCCATCCACGACCCGAGGGGCAAGTTCAGACCCAATTGGACTGGTCCTTACATTATCAAATCAATTTGGTCAGGTGGAGCTGTGGTTCTGATGGATCTAGATGGCTTGGAGTTTTCCTAACCGATCAACATGGACAAGTTGAAGAAATACTATCCCTGAGAGGCTAAGCTGGGCGAAAACCGAAAGGCGACCTAGGCAAAATTGAGCATAGAAAATTTGAAAATTATAAAAGCGAGCTCATAAGGTTGAAAACCCGCAAAGGGCGACCTCGGCAAAAGTTAGGCGCCAAAGGAGAGCAAAATACCCGAGTGAACCCGAGCCTGAACTACGTAAGACTTGATTCCCATCTTTGGGATACGTAGGCAGCTTCATCTTGAAGTTCAGTCACAATCTTTTCCCCGATCAACTTTGTCCATTATGATCACCTTAGCTATCTCTATTCATCAGCATTTATTGTGATCTCCGGTACAGTGCTATTCAAACTGGGGGCAACTTTCCGTTGCGGTGAAGTGTTGCGGCACCTTCCAGACTAGGGGCAACTTTCCGTTGCTATGAATTGCCCAGGCACTTTTCAAACTAGGGGCAATTTTCCAGTTGCTAGGGTTCGGTGTTGTGCATCTCAGTGACAGATCTCAGACGTGTTCAGTTCTGATCTATATCGAAAATAGTTTTGAAAAGTTTTAATAAAAGTTGACTTTGCTCAAAGTTATCTTTTCACAATTAAGACCATTTTTGGACCAAAAGTGGAGAATTTTCAATACCACAACTTTCAATTTCATTGATTTCAAAACGGAGTTCTTTTGCTCTTGCATACAATCGAAGTTGCTTTTTATTACACTCATAAAGAAAATTTGAAAGTACTAATAAAGCAATAAATCTGGGGCATAGTCCAGTCAGGTGTCCCTGCGCCCCCTTCCAGAGCTTGTTGAAGCCTCAGATGCCAACCTAGGCCCAACCTGTGCCTCCTCGTTGAGCCAATCCCAGCACTCATCAGATAAAGTGCAACTGAAGGTAGGGGCGGGGGATAGGAGCTCTCTGGTCCTCCAGGCCATAGTATGTCGGGCAAGGTGCGCGCCTCGAACTGGAAATGTAGCCGGATACTCAATCCCCTCCGGAGGGCAAGTTTGATCATGCCCAAAGCGTAGAATGCGGAATGGGAAATAAAATCTGTGATGAGTCAAGCCAACCAGGCGGATCGGTATCTGAAACATGTTATAGCTCATCGCCGGAAGGTTAAGCCAAGGACAACGGCAAGGAATGGGTTGAGCCGCCAAGTTGCACATCCATTCAAACCACCACTCCTCATCGGGAGGCGTCAACGAGCGTTGAGAAAGAAGTAGCCCAAATTTGAATAAGCGCAAGAGTCCACAACTTGCAATTTATCCATTAACCATATACGGGGAGGGATGAAAAGAGAGAATAAAGAATAGAGATGTGCGATGAGAGAAAAGTAAGATGAGGGTTTTGTGAGAAAACCGAGGCTGAGGCAGTGATGTGAGCAAATATACATGTGAGCTTGGGTGGGAAACATTACTGCAGCGATAGTGGACTCCTGCAAACTGGTTGTCTCTTAGCGGTAGAAGGCATCCAAACCTAGCAGGTGTTTTGCCAAGGTCATGGCAATGCAACTCTTTCCCTCTTTCAAGCCTTGTGCAACTTCGATCGAGACGGATGCTAGCCCTCCGGGCCGAGACAAGCGAAAATGAGATAACATGCACAAGCGGAGGGCATGTTGTGAAACCTTACCAATGATGGTTCTGCGGTCCAGGCATCGAGAATCGATGCATCGGGCTCGGGACATCCAACATGCCACTATCAATCGGAGATCGAGCATCATCATGCGTTGAGACCGCACATCCGCCTAAAGCTTGGGCATGGCCAAAGCGAGGCGAACAAGATCTCTTACGGCGTTCAGACTCCATCAAAGCTTGAAAATCTTCAAAAGTAGGACATACCTCTTGCCCGTAAAAGCTAAAGGCGTCGTCACGGGTTCCAAAACCTACCCGCGACAGGAGGAAAGGAAAATGTAGCGGAGTCGGCCAGTGAATAGTGCATTCAAGCCAAAACCGGAAATTCAACTTTCGAGCCATCCAAGAAGAAATCAAGATGTGAGATTTTCCACAAGAAACGCCTCCATTTTGTGAGAGATGGTGATGAAATGAACAAGCTCAAAATTTGAGGCTTTTATAGAGGTAAAACACTATTCATGGGACACTTATCGAAATTTTGGAGGTCACGGAGGGTGGCCCGTGACCACCTATTCTAGTAGGCCGGCCACCCTCTGTTTTCGGATGCAAAATGTGTTTAGCCCATGATGGTCTGTTTAAGCCCTCGGGAAGAAATTTGAAGCATTTCTAGGCATCGGGAATGTCGAAGGCCTTCATCTCTATCAATTTCGGATACACTCCATCGTCCGGATAACGTCATCTGAAATACATTTTGTCGTGTTTTTGCTTGCTCGAGTTGTTGTTTTGATTATCGAGTTGTAAGTTTGTCATGCATTTTGTGTTTTGAGTTGTTACCCTTTGGTTACACAATTTTGTTAAGTCTGGTTTATTAGTCGTTAACAATATTGTACTTTGCTTATCGAGTTATAAATGGCTAAGATTCTGTTATTTCTTAGTGAAGTCGGTTTGTTTTGATTTGTTCGTCGGTTCATTACGACCCGGTAAATACATAGAGGCACATTTTCATTCGATTCCTTTTTTTTTGTGCAAAATGATGCGATGCAATCTTTGAGAATTTCAAATACAACATCTTTTCAAAAGCTGTTTCATTCCATCATATTTTACAACAATTAAAGGTACAAGTTTTACAGAAAATAAAACTGCCTAACAATGTGCAAAGTGCTACAAACTACTAGCTAAAAAAGTAAAATAAAGCAAGAAATAACATCAATATCCTCGGGAACGGGAATGAGGAGGTCCTCTCATCCTCTTCTGCGGGATAATCTCTGCATCATCATCACCATCCGAATCAGAGCTGCCATCCTCCGGATCCCCCTCGGGCTCGTCTCGCTCGGGAACCAAGCCCGAACCTCCCCAGGAGATGTCTCTGACACACGGTCTGCGACCTCCTCCTCCTCATCCTCGACAATGGGTGCCCTGCGTCTGCGAGACGACCCAGCTCCTCGAGCTCCTCGGTAAGGCCTGGATGGCCCAGCTCCTCGCGGCCCAGTACCTCGAGTAGGTCTAACACCTCGACCTCTCTGAGAAAGCCCGGGTGGCCCGCCTCGTGTCGGAGCATATACGGGAGGCATCAGAAAATGAAAAGTGCAATACATCAGTTCAAACATAAAAAGTAGGTGCAAGTACAATATGTGAGTGGGGTGTGTGCCAGATGTGTTCTACACAGTCTATCAATATAGCAAAATGTTTAAATTTAGAGCATTAGCAAAAATCTGATGAATGAAAGAGAGATTAAAGGATACCTGGAAGCCCATGATGGACATCTGTGCCTCTCTACGCAGGACCATCCCCTCAAGTGAGGCCACCACCCCGAGCATCTGATCTATGTAATCCCGAGGTGGCTGCAGACACAAGCTCAACTCATCAATAAATAAGCAACTGCCAAAATGTCTGTGTGATGAATGAAAAATGGTGGAACATACGGTGGTGAGTCGGGATCAGCGACATATCGTGACCGAACATCGGAGGCTCCATCGGGATCGGGATCGAATAGTCCCATCTTGCCAACTCGTCAACTCGATCGGCATATCGGCCATCGGGATGATCGAGAGTCGGAGGATAGGAGGAATCGAACTGCCTCTACCTCTAGATGCACCAGCCCTGCTAGAAGAAGGGATGTCTGCAGCACGGGCACGACTCGAAGATGGTGCACCGGTAGGCCTCAGTGGTGGAACCCGCACTCTCGTCAAGGGGGGCATCAGATATATGCGGCGATAGGTGGCATAGTTCCCTCAATAAGATGTAATAAAGCATCGCCGCTGCATGTCCCTAATGACCTCCTCGGAGATAGCATCGGCGATCCGCATAGTGGGTGGAAGCCTGGCCGGGAGGTCTCTGAAATCATACCCCACACGGCCGGCGTTCCCCGAGAACCAAGCCACCCGGTGGTCCCTCGGCGAGGAACCTATCTTTGGGAACTAGCCGACCCTCAAAGTCTTGATTTTCGAGATCATCGCCGAAGACTGCCCAGGGCTGCCAAGTGATCTGCGGATAACCAGTGCATAAATCAATCGGAAATCAAAGAAATACAAAGCGAGATCAAAGATGAAAATGAAAAAAGCGAGAGTTACGAAATACCTCTGTCGCCCTCACCGATTAACCGAAATCTTGTCGCAGTGGAAGAGTCTCTCGAGCCTCGATAAGTGCTCGCCCTCAAACATCAATGAAAATGGAGTCATGGAGGCCACCACCTCCATCTCCGGTTAATGTGGAAATATGCATATACCCATAAATTTGGAGAAAAGCGGGATGTGAATACAATGTACTAAAAGCGACTGAGAGAGAATGCAAAGTCGCCGTGTGCGATGAACAAGTAATGAGAGCAAAATGTAAATCAAGAGGACAGAATGTACCTCCCAAGCTCTCAGTAGCCGCCAAGTAAGTCTTCACAAGGCGGTGTGACCACAACATGTAGCAAGAAAGGGTAGCCGTGCCGCCTAATCATACCTGACCGAATTCGTGAT
>JANUSC010000775.1:0-45833 GCA_025200525.1 Camellia lanceoleosa
TAAGGATAAATAATTGAAAAAACAAAGAGAAAAAGAAAGATAGAGAGACCTACCACACACCCAAAAAGTTCTTCCTTGCATGCAACCCTTTTTTCTTTTTTCTTTTTTCTTTTTCTTTCTCTTGACCTCTCTCTCCCACGTGAAGTTGCTACTTGTAGGTGGGGAAGACAAAAGATGGTTCGTGATGGTGGCGGCTGAAGACGATGGCCCGGCTTACTACGAGAAGAGGCAGTAAACATAATCTCATTAGAAAGAAGATATTGTAAAAGAAAGTTTAAATATTGGTTTGTAGTAGAATCGTAAATCTATCCTATACATCGCTCATAATCTAATTAGGGAAAAGATAGTGAAAAGTTTAAGTATTGGTTGTACTATATTAGTAAACTTATCCCACATCGTTTAGCAAAACAACGCATAATGTCCTATGATATAAGGGTGATTGAGATATCTTAATGGTATTGCCTAGGCTAAGTATGGTAGCTTTTATGCAAAGCTTGGAGAAGCAAGCTTTAGGGCACCAAAGTGGTTGGATGATGAAGTAAGAGTTGATAGTTGGCATCAAGCGGCTTGAACTTCAGGTTGTGGCCAGCATTGTTGAACTCAGACTAAGACTAAGTGAACCACGGTGAGGGGTTCCTCTGAGGAATTGCTTGGAGTTTTAAGTCATTGGACAACCACTTTTTTTTTTTATGTGTATTAAAGTAAAAAATTAATATTGTGATGATCAAGGATGGTTTTTATTTTTCATGTATAAAATAAATAAATTTGTATTATTATGATCATGGATGGATCTTTAAATTTGAAAATCTAAATTTACATTCGCACCAAAGGATCGTTCTTTGGTGATGATTACAAAACATAAAATGATGATTTTTTTCTATGTCAATGAATTACATTTGGTGGGGTTGGTAACTAACCGAAAAAACTCATTGTTTTTTCCTTTGAGATATAATATTTTTAAATTTGCATCAAAAGATTTTACATTTTTGTGTATGCCGAATTGCAGGAATGATCTAAAACATCCTTAACTTATTTTCACTTTTATTTTTTAATGAATATAACGTTTTCACATTTTTTATAACTTATTTGGTCCATATAGTCGCCAGTAGATTCTAGAAAACTGAACTTTTTTTTAAAAAAAAAATTCATCAAAAATGAAACCAAAAAAAAAAAACCACAAGTTCACGAAGATCAGCCTTAACTGCGTCCCTAGTGGCGAGTACCACACCCGATTAGAATAATTTTTCCTGGGACTAAAAAATACACAGATGGTCTCAATACTCAATACACATAAATTATCGCAAAAGTAGTGATTCACCATGATAAAACATGAGACCCAAACAAATAGTTCTGATGTCTGAAGATTCCACATGTTTCAGAGAAATAATTTGATTCCATTGATAATATAATAATTTTATCAAAAGCGGTTTGAGTCACTGAAACAACAATTTAATTTCTTCTAACAGTTCGAGGTAGCAGGGAACATTTATAAAAAATATGTAGCATGAAACTACTCACTTTAAAAACCAAATAATATAATCCTCGAATAGATGTATGAAAAGTCCAACTAATGCCCTGAGCTGCAAGTACCTAAGGAACTACATGTCACTACTAATTTAAAATACTAAAGAGAATAATAAATTAAGTATCCCGTGACTAAAAACCTTGCACTACCACAAATTTCACCCCTCACTCACGTTCTCTTAAATAATACCTAAGTTCATGTTCTTCAGAGGTCTAAATTACCCAAGGCATGGGTTCAAATAAAACTTAATTAAAAGTAACTTTCAAAGATAAAAACTTGAGTTTTAAACAAACTTCCCAATCTATCATGAAGAACATTGAAAATTACAAACAAACCCACTCCACGCTATTCAACCGAAAAAATTCCAAACCATCCAGATAACAACTAATATATCCTAAGTTTGAAGCCCAATTAGTCTCACTTGATTTGCTTCTCAAAATAATTATTTGCAATTAATTATATCTAAACAGGTTGTTTTCAGCAGCACTTTAAAAAAATTAATGGTTCTTTTTAGTATACACGGCGCTCAATGCAAGGCCAAAAATGTAGGAAACTAGACTCAGAAACGGGTTCTAATGACACTAATTTGATAATTTTGGATTTATAATTAAAGAGAACGACACTCAATTTACTGTTTCAGCTAGTTTTCTGGACAGAATTGAACGCATCAGTTTATATGGATTTTGACTCCCAAAAATTATGATAAACTCCAGATATGCAACCCAACTCGTAATTAATCTACTGTAAAAATTTCAGTTCAAAATTCATTCGTTTGATATAGTTTCTTGATTTTTAAAGTTTGTGATTCTGTGCAGAATTTTTGGACTAAGAATTATACCCAATGTTTATACATGAATTAAACTACTCAGATTTCTTAACCGTATATATATATATATATCTATATACAAAGTACATAAACCTACAACCTCTCCATCAATGAACTAAATAATTATAGAGTAAGGATAAAGAACAAAAACAAAGAGAAAAAGAGAGATGAGGCCTACCACACACCCAAAAGTTCTTCCTTGCATGCAACCCCTTTTTCTTTTTTTCTTTTTTTTCTTTTTTTCTTGACCTCTCTCTCCCGTGGCGGTTGCTACTTGTAGGTGGGGAAGACAAAAAGATGGTTAGGTGATGGTGGCGATTATGGCGGCTACTCGGAAGAGAAAGAAACATAATCTCATTAGAAAGAAGATAGTGTAAAGTTTAAATATTGGTTGTAGTAGAATCGTAAATCTATCATACATCGCTCATAATCTAATTAGGAAAAAGATAGTGAAAAGTTTAAATATTGGTTGTAGTATAATCGTAAACTTATCCCACATCGTTTAAAAACAACGCATAATGTCTGAATATAAGGATTTGATTGAGATATCTAATAGTTGCGAGCTAAGTAAGCGTTAAACTTATGACTTAAATGAGGGCACCAAAAAGTGGTTGGATGATGGTAAAGGTTCCAAATATTAAATTAAACTTACTATCATTATCAATTTTGATTTCCCAATTGTTTAGACCTTAAATTTTTTTATCGACTCAAATTTCCTTTAATTAATTTACGCATTCAATTGGACACCCATAACTAAATTTAATTCAGAACAATCACAAATCTCACTCCTCATGACTCAATCAACTCCAATTAGGACCTTAATTTTACTAAACTGAATCGAATATTTAATTACACTTTCATAGGGTCCAATACTTGAAATTAAACTGATTTAACTTATCAATTTCACCTCCTTAGGCTATTTGGACGTTCAATTTCTAATTCTAAAATAAATCCTTAATAAAATAATTTATAAATAACAAATATTAAACACCCACAAAATTATTATAATTAATTAATTTATTTATTTATTTGTTTACTTATTTAATATTATCATTTCCAACTGGATGGTTTTCTTCCTACTAAATTCTAACTAGCTTAGTACTATCAATTTAATCCATTTAGCTTTCACCACGGTATTTTGATACAGAATTTTAATCACATCAAGATAAATAATTTTATTTAAAAGAATTTAACATTGGCATTAATTATGGTGTTTTTAATATTATAATTTAATAGTTTAATAATCACTATTAATTGACTTAATATTATTATTAATAAACTAATTAGTTGCCTAAAATTCAGGTTCTTACACTATCTCACACCCAACGCCGGGATAAAGGACCAAGCTTCATTACCTCAGCCCGTAGTTTGGCCCAACATCCAAGAGATTGGACCTAACTCGGTCTATTTCAATAGTTGCACTTAGCTCGGCCTAATTTATACATAAATTACCTTCTCAGTTTATATTCAATTTTGCACATTAATTCAAGTCCTCATAGTTTTTTCATCTCCTTCTGCTTCTTCTACTTCTTCTTCTTACCCTCAACTTCAGCTTCTTATGATGATGATTACAAAGATATATCCATCACTCTCAGTCACAACACTGCCATTACTTTTTTGTTTGTCCAAAACATCTCAAAAGGAAAAACACTATGAAAATAGAGAGATTATTGAATAATTTTAAAAAAGTGATTCAATATTAAAAATAAAAATAAAAATATGAAACACACAATTGAAAAATGTCAGAGAAAAAAAAAAAAACCCCCAAAACAGTTGTTTTTAACTTATTTATGAATTAATTAATGAAAGCAAAAGCAAAAGACAATAAAACCTTTAGAATTATAGTGACAATATACCCGTGTCTTTATAAGTAAATTGTAGATAAACAGGTTTTGAGCGAGTGTTTATTTAGAAAGATATAGACAAGTAATCATGTTGTTGTAACAAAATCGAGAGTTGTGAGTTTTTTTTTTCTTCCTTCATCATCTTTAATTTCATTTTAGTGAGAATAGTACAACTATTTATGGAGATTAGAATACAAACATAAGAGAAGTTTTTTTAGATTTTTTTATAGAAAAGAAATACGAATAACTATGTAGGATTTTTATCTTTTTTATTTTTTATTTTTTTATTTGTAAATTTGCTTTTTATCTCTTGGTTTTTTTATTTGTTTTAGATTTTTGTAGAAGAGAGATAAGGATAACTATATTGGATTTCTATCCTTTTATTTGAACCGTGGGAAATAAAGATATTATGTGAATTTTTTTTTTATTTTACTTTTATTTTTTTATATAGGAGAGGTAGTGAGAAGAATTGAAAAGTGAAAAGGAGCTATAGGGGTGCCACATATTTTGTTTTCTTTTCAAAATTATGAGAATTTAAGAATGAATTTTTGAAACTTTTGAGATAACACTACATTTGCTTATAATATAGATATAGATATAGATAGTGAAACAAACTTTACTTTTTCTTCTTTCTCCCGATGTGAGATTATAAAATAAGTTATAAACTAATTAGAGTTTTACTTTTATATGGTAAAATGAAAGTTAGTCAATGGAAATTTTTAATTGTTTAAAATTAATAAAATTAGTATGAGAAATAGAGATTAAATCGATTTAATCGATCAAACCCAAAATAGTTTAGCCTAATCGGTTAGGTCAAATGACCAACCAACTTATACAAAAATTAATTAATTAAAATTTTTAAATGTTATTTTAATTTTCAAATTTAAATTGTCTTGAATTGAAGTATACACAATACTACACTATTAAGATTCACTTTATATAAGTGAAAACTCACTTCTTCTTTTTTTTCAATGTGAGATTATAAAATAAAAGTTAACAATTATTTAGTCGAAAAATTTATTTCTAATCACGCAATCTCGCTTTCAATCTTTAATCGATTAATCTTTAGTTTATTTGAATCAAACAAACCTAATCAATATATTTTGATAAAATCAGCGTTAAATTAACAAATCAATCAAATCAAAAATGATTTAGTCTAATCGCTAAGTCATAATTAATTAATTAAAACTTTTAAAATTTAAATTATATTGAATTAAAATATGCACAACACTACAATATTCAATGCAATGGGAGTATAAGATTCACTTTATATGAGTAAAATAACTCATTTTTTTCTTTTCTTTTCCCAATGTGGGATTATCAAACAAAAGTTAGTCAATGGAGATTTTCTTAATTGTTTAAAATTAAAAAATAAAGAAAATTAGTATGAGACATTGAAACTCTACTTTGGCTGCTCACTAAATGGGAAAGGAGTATAAGATTCCTTTTATATGAGTAAAAAACTTATTTTTTTTTTTCTTCTTTTCCTGATGTGAGATTATCAAATAAAAGCTAGACAATAGAGATTTTTTTAATTATTTAAAATTAAGAAAATTAGTATGAGATATTAAAACTTTCACAAGGCACAATTTTAACTTTGAGTTATAGTGCAAGTCTCAACAACACAAGGCACAATAGTTCAATTCACAAGTGCAGGCTCGGTGTTTGACTGTGACTCCATATGCATCACAAGCATGTATAATTAGAAAATGAGTTTGTTATAACAGTATGAGTTGTGGTAGTTAGTATGAGAGTTTGTTAGTTAGTTAGAGAATTAATTTGAACCTTCTATTCATATAAATATTTGTAACCATTCGATTGTTTATCAATGAAAGATATGGATCTATAGATTTCTTTTGGTTGTATAAAGTATAAGATTTATTTTATATAAATGAAACAATTCACTTTTTTTTTTCTTTTTTTGAAGTGAGATTGTAAAATAAAAAGTAAATGGAAACTAGTCAATGAGAATTTTCTTAATTGTTTAAAATTAAGAAAATTTAATAATTTTAGAATAAGCGTTTAAAGCTCCTAGAAGATTTTTCCCTAAAAACCTCATTTTCCTTATATAATATATAGATAAATCGTGAAATAAACTTTGCTTTTTCTTCTTCTTCCAATGTGGGATTATAAAATAAATCATAAATTATTCAAAGTTTTATTTTTATATGATTAAATGAAAGTAAGCCAATGGAAATTTTTTAATTATTTACAATTAATAAAATTAGTATGAAAATCATGATTAAACCGGTGAATTGGTCAAACCCAAAATGGTTCAAATTTAATCGGTTAAGTCAAATGACCAACCAACTTATACAAAAATTAATTAATTAAATCTTTTAAATGTTATCTTAATTTTAAAATTTAAACTGTCTTGAATTGAAATATACACAATACTATACTATTAAGATTCACTTTATATAAATGAAACAATTCACTTTTTTTTTCTTTATCCGATGTGGGATTATGAAATAAAAGTTAACAATTATTTGGACGGAAAGTTTATTTCTAATCAAGTAATCTCACTTTTCAATCTTTAATTAGATCAATTTTTAGTTTATTTCAATCAAACAAATCTAATCAATATATTTTGATAAAACCGCTTAAAATCAAGGTTAAACCAACAAATCAAAAATGATTTAGCCTAACTGGCTAGGTGATAATTAATAAATTAAAAATTAAAAATAAATTGAATTGAAACATGTACAACATTACAAAAGTAAACGTATAAATAAAAATAACTCTTTTTCTTTTTTTCCCCAATGTGGGATTATTAAATAAAACTATCCAATAGAGATTTTCTTAATTTTTAAAATCAAGAAAATTAGTATGAGATATTGAAACTCATACTAATTTAATAATGGGATGAGAGTATGAGATTCCTTTTATATGAGTAAATATCACTTTTTTTTTTTCTTTCTTTTCCGATGTGGGGATTATTAAATAAAAGTTAGTTAATAGAAATTTTCTTAATTGTTTAAAATTAAAAAATCAAGAAAATTAATATGAAATATTATAACTCTCATAATAAAACTCCTGACTACAAAAATTCCCTTTCCTTATATAATATATAGATTCTGTCCTTTTGTATTATTGGTGTGGTGTCCACACGAATTAATATAAGTCCCACATTAACAAGAAGCGTAAATGCATTGTGTGATGATATTTCATATACAAATAGAGGGGGCAAATTGGAATAAGGGGGTGGGATATTTATTTGTACACTTCACATCCAGTTCAACAACATTATGACTTGTTAATGACATAAATGTGTTTGCAGTATTGATTAGGCACAAATATTGATTAAACAATCTCATTTCATGGTGAGGCAAGGAATAGAAATGTGAGTTTATGAGTAGATCGAAGGAGAGTTTGTTAACTTTTCTAGTCTCTCACGATGTATTTTACTTTTTATTTTTTTAATTTTATGTTTTTAATAAAAATTTACTTTTGCGATATAAAAATAAAAAATAAAAATAGAAAAGCAATCTCATTTCATATATCACAATTTTATAATTTTTACTTTTTCATTTTCTTTTTAAATAAAAAATATCCACAAAGGTGATATAGACCATTCACTTTAAAATAAAATATCCACAAAGGTGATATTTATTTATCAAAATGACATTGTCATATCATTTTTTGATGTTTTTAATATAAATTTTATGTATGAATAACCATTTCCAAATCTACCTAACCACCCTACAATTAAAAGAAATCCCACATGTGCATCAAAAATAAAAGAAAGAGGGCTGTTTCATTGCATTTGTAGTATTATTTTATCAATTTTATTAAATTTTTTATATCTCATTGTTTTTAAATATAATGATCTTACACATATATAATATTTGTTGTATGAAAATACACATAAAATGATAAAAATAAATCCCATGATAAATATTATTTCTCTAAAAGATAATTAAAAAGCAAAAGAAAAAGAAATTATAGATGAAATTAATCCTTTGAACAAAACAAATTAGAAGAGCAAAGAAAAAGATCTGAGATACATAAAATTTTATTGCCAAAAACAAACAAAAATCAACTTTTTGGTACCACCCACCGTGAAAGGCCATGGCCAAGGTCGGGCCAAATCGAGTGAGGATTTATTAGAAAGAAAAAGTATTGTGAAAAGAATATTTTACTATAATGTCTAAATGAAACTATAGGTTTGGTTTGGGGTACATTATATAAATATATTTTATTTTTTAAAGTAATATTATCTCTTTATTTTTTCGACATCTTTTTTATAAAATGTTAAAAATACATCATTCCAAATAACCCCTAATATTACATGAAATGATAGGAGCCACCTTCTATTATTGGATGATGTAATGAATTTTCTTATTACAATCCTATAAGGATAGGATTTGAAAATATAATTTAACTCTTGATTTTGAATGAAATTTCAGGGGGTAAATTGGTCCGCTGTAGCCATTTTTGAAGAACATAAGAATGTAGTTACAAGTTAGAATATGTTTAACTACCTCCGTCACAAATTGTTTGTCTATTTTATTATTTCATATATCTTAAAAAATTATGTTGTAATTTATTTTATTTTTTTGATAAGAAGTCCTAAAAATTAAATTGTTTGATATGTATAAGATTAAATTTGAAAATTGTATATTTCAATTTTATATTATGATGATGGCGTAGTGGTGGCAGCAGTGGTGGTAGAAGTATGGCGAGTCGTGATAGTGATAGAAGTAGTGGTGGTGGCGGCATGATAGTGGTGATTGTGGGCGGTGGTGGTGGTGATAGTATGGCCTGTGGTGATAGTAATGGTGGCAGTGGTGGCGTGGCATAGTGGTGGTAGCGGTAGTGATGGCTCCCAGTAGGGCGGTGGCATGATGAAGGTGGTGGCGGTGGCATAGTGGTGAGTAGCGGTAGTGATGTGCAGTGGTGGCGGTGGCATAGTGAGGTGGTGGTGGTGGTGGTGGTAGTATTAGTGGCGTAGTCATGAGTTTATAATAGTATATATTGATACTTATGTTTAATATTAATAAATTAGGTCAAAAGTTAAGTAAGTTTCAGATAACTTAAATTTTAGCCTACATTTTAAGAGTGTAGGCACTTAAATTTTTATTTTTAGGTGATATCAATTATGATTGTCAAACAGATTTAATTAATAATCAATTAATACGTTCAATTTTAAGTAATGAATCATATTCACACAATATAAAATTTAAATCAATTCGGATAGACACAAAGGAATAACCGATTTGATCTTCCAAAATTCAACATAATAACAATCATTGGCGATTCATAAATCGATACTGATTTTTTATTTTTTCACGATCTTGGTTGACAAAAACCAATGAACCGAAAGTCGCTATGAATGTATAACTTGTCACTTGATTTTCTTTAAAATAATTTAATCTCCATGACTTCATTTATTAATGTATTATTATTTTTTTTTCGCTTTTTTATGGGTAGAGATTTCATAAAAAAAGTAAAAAAACATAAAGGCGTTTAAAATCTAAGAATAACTCAATGTCTTAAAATATTTCAACCAAATCGACCATTGGAAATACCTAAAAATATTCAACAAAATATTAGATATGAAGTGATTTCAAGTCATAGCATTATAATCCAAGCTATCCAGTTGTTGTTCTATCCTTTTGTTTCCTATTAAATGGATAGTTTAGTTTGCCCTAACAACAATGGCAACATCTCTAGAAAAGTATTCAAAAATATATAAATTAAATTTATTAGTAATGTAACTCATATGATATAAAATTTAAATCTACCTCAGTATAGATACATAGTATATGTTTCATTGACCATTGCAGATTTGCAAGCTTTCAAGATTGTGTTTTATTGATAACTTCAAGGTTGGTTGTCATTTTAATTTTAGTTTTCTTATTATTATTATTATTATTATTATTATTATTATTGTTATTATTATTATTATTATTATTATTATTTTGCCTTTATACTGCTTTTCTCACCCACTACTCGTATTGTTGTTGCAAATTGCATCTGATGAGGGGATTAGTTTTAGGTGTGAAAGTATTTTATGGAAAAACTTGAATGTTTGATTATGATGCTTGCATTTAGACACAACCACAAATTGAGATGAACATGAGATCAAAAATTTGCAAACCGGCACGCAAACCGAGGCGATGGCATGAAATGCAAACCGGATAAAATCTCATTGAAATGCGTGCACACGGCACGCAAACCGAGGTGATGATGAAATGCAAACTAGATAATGGCAGCCAAAATGCGGCACACGGCACGCAAATCGAGGCGATGATGAAATGCAAACCGGATAAAATCGGCGCCAAATGCGCGGTACACGTGCACGCCAACCGAGGCGGTGATGCGAAATGCAAATCGGATAAACCGGCGTCCAAATGCGGCACACGCGCACGCAAACCGAGGCGATGATGCGAAATGCAAATCGGATAAACCGGCAGCCAAATGCGTGCTCACCGCACGCAAACCGAGGCGATGATGAAATGCAAATCGGATAAACCGGCGCTCAAATGCGTGCACACGGCACGCAAACCGAGGCGGTGATGTGAAATGTAAATCGGATAAACCGGCAGCCAAATGCGGCACACGGCACGCAAAACCGAGGCGGCGACAAAATGGAATGAAATGGCATACGGAATGCAAATTGGGCTTACGCCAACATGAGAGGACCTCACCGCACTCACATAAGCCGCCGGATAAAGAAGTGCCAAATGCGGCACACAGGCACGCAAACCGAAGCGGTGATGTACTGGCATGAATGATGTAGATCGGGCTTACACTAACTTGAGAGGACCTCAGCCGCACTCACATAAGATGCCGAATGATAGAAAGAGGTGTTTAAATGCGTGCCCACTGGCACGCAAACCGAGGCAATGCACTAAGGCATGAAATGACATGGGGAATGATATGCAAGCATGAAAACCCAATTTCAGCAGCTAATTAAAGGGGAAAACAGCCCCGAAATGATACGAAATGACAATCAATGCATGAAATCATCCCGAAATGCGATATTAAGCCCCTGAAATGGCCTACGGCTATGCTAAACATGCAAAATTGGCACATGACAGAAAAAACAGTAGCAAGGAAGCCCCAAAAATAGCACTTTTTCAGTACAAAACATGGCCAAAATGTGAGCATAGATATGGCAACAATGGCATGCAAAAATACGGGAAAAGAGGGGAATTACAAAGCAAGTGGTATATAGAAAATTCAAACCACAAAATTTCCTTCTACAACTTTGAAAAGGAGACCAAAATATGCATATTTACAGTGAATGACAATTCCAAAATCAGTATGTAAATAGGCTCAAAATAGCATGCAGTATATGGACCAATAAGGGATATAACATGAGGTACCATAAGAAAACACCAAATGGCCTAAGACCCTTAATAAAACACAAATAATAGACCAAACCAAGACACTTTTCAAGCCTGATGAAGACCTAAAACAGAAGTTAGAATGGCCTAAAAACTCATGCGATTTTACGGAAAATAAGATGGATACAACATGAAGTACCAAAACCAAACATCAAATGGCCTGAGACCCTTAATAAAACACAAATAATGGACCAAAATATGGCACTTTTCAAGCCTGATGGAGACCCAAAACAGAAGCATGGTAAGCTTAAAGAAGCATGCAACATGGGAGTAGAACAAGAATTCAAAGCAAGTGCATGATAGAGGATGAAAACCAGGTTGAGACCTTCTTCAATGTTGAAGAGGGGCTCAAAATGAGCACAATATCAGTAGGTTTCATGCTCCAACTCAGATCACAAATAGGCTAAAAATAGCAT
Source organism: Camellia lanceoleosa (assembly GCA_025200525.1). NCBI lineage: Eukaryota > Viridiplantae > Streptophyta > Magnoliopsida > Ericales > Theaceae > Camellia > Camellia lanceoleosa. The sequence goes on from JANUSC010000775.1 coordinate 11,967, forward strand.
GCAATTTTACGGTAAAATGGAAGAATTTCAAAGGAAGTGCATGCTAGAGCCACCAAACATGGTTGAGCCCTTATTCAATGTTGAAGAGGGGCTCAAAATAAGCCCACCCTCAGTATATAGTATGCTCGAAATCAGACCACTCTAAAGCCAAACAAAGCATGCAATTTTATGGCATAAAGATTGATATTGAAGCAAGTATATGAAAGAGATACTAATGAGGTTGAGCCCTTCTACAAAGTTGTAGAGGGGCTCAAAATAAGCACAAAACCAGTAGGGGTCAAAGCCGAAAACAGTAGGCAAGTAGGGCTAAGAAATGACTCAAAATTTTGCTAGAAAAAGGATTTAAAGACTTACCCTTGAAGATCCAACTTTGGTGGCCTCTTAGCTTGAAATTGTTGCCTCTAGCCTCTGAAGAACACTCCTTGCTGCTGTAATGGAAGTGGGGATGGCGGAGCTTAGGGTTGATGAAGGATTGAGCTAGGAGCTTGAAGGTTTTTCAAAGTTTTGGCTATGGAAATGGAGGCTATGGAAGAGGGGCTCTTGAGAGAAAATGTTCCAACCCTAGCAAAGGGGCTGTCCAGCCTTTAAATAGGCACAAAAGATGTAAAGGGGAGGGAAATGGAGGCAAGATTTCTCCCAAAATATCCTCGATGGGGGAGATATTTCAAAAAATATCCGACAAATTGAAAGAGCCGAAAGCGTAAAGTCGGCCGGCCAGTGGATTTTGAAGGTGGCCGGCCACCCCACCCGTCGGCCACCCACTTATTGGCCGGCCATGGCCAAAAAAAAAGTGTTGAATTAATGGCCATAGCACCTTAGGGTCCTCCCATGTGTCCTCAACACAACCCCGTGGTTGAAAATTGGCAATCAGAAACCAGAGAGACAACAATACACTTTAAAGAGGGGTTCAAAATGAAAAAAGAATTAATGGCTGGCCATGTTTTTTTAGGGTCCTCCCATATGTGTAGAACAAGGTTCCAAGGTTGCAAATTGGCAACACTAAAGCAGGAGTCACAACATTGGATTTGAAGGAGAGGCTCAAAAATAAAAATCAAAATTGCTGGCCGACCATACATTTGTAGGGTCCTCCCATGTCCCCTGATCACAAATATGTAGCTTTGGTTGGAAGAAAATACCCCTGTGGTGTTCAACATTGGCCCTATGAGCAAAACGGGCGCCGAAGAGCTAAACCGTTATCTCGATAATTGCCGCCTCCCACCCCCAAAGGATCTTCCCGGTATTGAAACAGAGGTACCGCCAAATTTGAACAAAAACTAATGAGAAATGAACGCCGAGTCAAAACCGCACCGATCCCAAAATGGGCCGCAGTGCCAAGTGGTGTTCAAGAACGGCGGGCATTCATGACCCCTGTCTCTCGGAATGACAAAACAGAGGTTCCTGCCAAAAACCGGAGAAAACCGATGCGAAATGAATGCTCGGGACCAAAACCGCGCAGTTCGGGGTCCCGAAAACCGGCTGCAGGCACCGGAAGTGGCATACGGCCACGAGGTGGGCATCAGGGCCCCCAGTGTTCCTTGAAATGACAAAACAGAGGTACCTGCCAAAAACCGGAGAAAACCGATGCGAAATGAATGCTCGGGACCAAAACCGCGCAGTTCGGGGTCCCGAAAACCGGCTGCAGGCACCGGAAGTGGCATACGGCCACGAGGTGGGCATCAGGGGCCCCAGTGTTCCTTGAAATGACAAAACAGAGGCACTTGCCAAAAACCGGAGAAATCGGAGATGGTTGGGCGGTCCCGAACCGAGGCACACCTACCGACGGTTCAAAACCGAACCGGCCCGAATGGCAAAATGGCCTACGGCCACAAAAGTAGCTCACGGCCACCAGAGATAGTCTACGGACCACCTTTCCTCAAGAAAGAAAACAGAAAACCGAGTCCGTTCGCAAACCGAGACAAGGAATGTAAGAGGGTTCGAAGTTCGGAGGCAGGGCGCCGCCGCAACTCGAGACTTCGAACGAAAGCACAAGATGAAACATCACCGAAGCGCCAATCGGTGACGCTCGAAGTCTAAAGGTCGGTCAAAAATGGGGTGTCTACAGCTGTTCTCTTTGACAGAATCTCTAAGTCACAAGTGACGGAGGAATGTCAAAGCCCGTGAGACGATCCATTTTTGACAAGGCCAAGACTTAGACAATCATACAAGATAAACAGAGATATGTGCTCGCAGCATGCCCAAGCAGCAAAATGGGGCAAAATGCAAATGATATGCACAGAGTCGTGATCATGCAAATGTAGCAAGTCAGAATGAAGCAAGTATTGACAAATAGATGCAAGCTTTTAAGCAAGAATGTAAAGCAACAACTACATTTCATGCGCTTAGGAATGCGGAGAATCATTCAATTTCGCCGCTGCCTCACACGGAGAAGATACGATACCGCGCTGATTCGTCTGGGTCGCACTAAATTCAAATGAACCGCATATACAATATCGCGGCTCGCAAAATAGAGAAATTCAACAAGAACAATATGCTAACAACATATATTCAATGTGATTCCGTGATTCGATCAGCTTTGACACACGCAAAGGTCGGGCGAAAGTGAATACATAAAGCAAAGGTGATATAGGTAAGGTGCGCAAGAGATAGCGATGCAACGCACTAACAAGTGCAGGTGAGATGTGCAAGATAGCACGATAAAATGCATGCACAATGCAAGTAAAGTGCACAAAATAGTGCGATGCGCAAAATAGCGCGAGTGAAATGTAATGCACTAACAAGTGCAGGTGGGACGCGCAAGATAGCGCGAATGATACAGTCCACAACATAGTGCGATGCGCTAAACAACGTGATTGATTTGAAATGCACAAGATAGTGCGATGTGATATGCAAAGCACAGGACAGTGCGATTGAGGTGCACAAAATAGCGCGATGAATGCAATGCACAAGACAGTGCGATGGAGGTGCGCAAAATAGCGCGAATGGTGAACTGCACAAAATAGTGCGATTGTGGTGCGCAAAATAGCGCGAATGTAAACTGCACAAAATAGTGCGATACGCTAAACAGCGTGAGTGATTTGAAATGCACAAAATAGTGCGATGTGACATGCAAAGCACAGGACAGTGCGATGTAGGTGCGCAAAATAGCGCGATGAATGCAATGCACAAGACAGTGCGATGGAGGTGCGCAAAATAGCGCGAATGGTGAACTGCACAAAATAGTGCGATTGTGGTGCGCAAAATAGCGCGAATGTAAACTGCACAAAATAGTGCGATTGAGGTGCGCAAGATAGCGCGAATGTAAAACTGCACAAAACAGTGCGATTGAGGTGCGCAAGATAGCGCGACGTAAAATCGCACAAAACAAGGCGATTGAGGTGCGCAAGATAGCGCTGACGTAAACCGCACAAAATAAAGGCGATTGAGGTGCGCAAGATAGCGCGACGATGAAATGCACAAAACAGTGCGATTGAGGTGCGCAAAATAGCGCGAATGATAAACTGCACAAAACAGTGCGATTGTGGTGCGCAAAATAGCGCGATTGATGAAATGCACAAAACAGTGCGATTGAGGTGCGCAAAATAGCGCGAATGATAAACTGCACAAAACAGTGCGATGCGCAAAATAGCGCGAATGTAAACTGCACAAAATAGTGCGATGCGCAAAATAGCGCGAATGATAAATTACACAAAACAGTGCGAATGCAGGTGCACAAAATAGCGCGAATGGTTTGAAATGCACAAGATAGTGCGATAAGCTAAACAGCGCGAGTGATTTGAAATGCACAAGATAAAGGCGACACGCTAAACAAATATGATTGATTTGAAATGCACTAAACAAATGCGACACGCTAAACAAATACGATTGATTTGAAATGCACTAAACAACATGAAAGTGAGATACAATGTAAGTACACAAGACAAAGGCGAAGTAGATAAAATGCACAAGAAAGTGTGATAAAATGCATCTTCTATGCAAGTATGGGGCATTTTCTATGCAATATTGAAAGCAAGCATATTCTATGCATGAAACAAGTAAAGCATATTCTATGCGAATCGAAGCAAGCATATTCTATGCATGAATCATAATGATGCGCTGCACGCATGCAACAACAACGATATGAAAGCTCAGACTCTATGCAATAGAGGGACAACAAATATGTACTCGTGCCTCGACGGTTTCTTAGAGGACTTCACAACATGCTCACTTTTAAAAAGGGCACACCTTGTTCAAATTGGCAGAGATAACATCTCAGACGTAGGAGCTACTACCGCCGCTTGTTTTCGTGATCATATTCACAACTTTCCCTATTCTCCAACGGGTGACAGACTAGGTTGGTTCAAGATCCGCACTGAGGTGCATACACGCTATCTCAACCTATGGGGCTTCCATACAGATTTCAAGCCGAGGACACGCCTGGGTATTTAAACCAGACTTTAGTCTCGAAATCCTAACCTTATGCTTCTAGGTCATGCCATTCAACTCTAGTTTCCACCGTCGCAGCTTGGTCTCCTAGGAACTCATTGCAAACGCAGCCAAGATGCATCCGGCAGGGCCGGTATCAGGAGAGCACTTCGACGCCATGCCGCTTGAAGTAGACTTGATCTTGAGCTTGAGGTAGAGGCACACTCATACTGAACACCGGCAAGACCTAAAGAGGTACACATGGAATACAATCTCAAGCCATCAAGTTGGAACAAACTCAGATGTCCGAAAGTTTCTTCTTTGCTTTTGCTTTGCAACCAAACTCATAGCTTCAGATAGGTCCCGGTTTCACTGCTTACATGACCGGGTTGAACCTCGCAGCTTTATGAAAGAACAAATTTATTTTGCACAAAAGTGGAGAACGGCACTAAGACTCTGAGCACAAAACGATTTTATTTTTGAAATTGAGAGATGAGTGTTTGACCAGGTATTGAGCCTACGACTGAACACAGCAAAACGACTCAACACGAAAATAAAAGGCACACAACCTAGACATATCGAGTAACACTCGAAAACGACTCAAAACAAGAATCGAGATAAAACAAAAAGACACGACACTCGACGCACAGGAGCCTGCTTTCATCGGGTAGTGTTTCCCACCCTTTCTTATTTGGTGATTCTCACATCACTCACCTCGTGCTCGCTCTTCTAAAAAGCCCTTTTCTCACTTTTTTCTCTCATCGCACATCTCTATTCTTCAATCTCTCATTTTTCATCCCTCCCTAGGTGGTTGATGGATAAACAAAGAAGTTGTGGGCTCGTGCCCCTAGCATTCTCGCTAGATTCTCTTCTTCCGCCACAGCCTAGTGAATTCCTCCTACAGAGGGGTTGTGCTACAACAGGATGTGTAGCAAATCTGTAGCTGACATCGATTGATGATGCTTTGCTGGTCAGTTTGGACGTCATCAGATCTGTCCAGATGATGGAGTGGAATGTCTTGGTCCATTCCCATTCGTGCTTCGTGACTTGGCTTGATACCGCCGCTTGAGGATACGAGAGCTTTCTGCCCTTTCTAGCTTCAGTTGTGCCCTCTTCTGGCAGGTAGAGTGCCCTTCTTGGCGAGCGCGTTGATAAAGGGAAAAGACAGAAAACCTGACTCAACTGTGCTCCTAGTTCATCATTTTGACCATTTTTTATTTTTGCCTTCTACTAAAACAATTTTGACCAAAATGAGTTAGATTAACATGCTTGTTCAATTTTTTGATTTAAAATCATGCAAGTTAGGCTATGAGCACTGAAAATTTTCCTTTTTTGGGTCCAAGAAATGGTCCAGTTTTTGGAAAAGATGGAACAATTTTCGAGAAAATAGTCAACCTCAGTAAAAATTCTCAAAAACTAATTTTGCAAACGGCCACTGCTCAACGAGCATAGAACCCACTCTCGAGATGCACAACCTCAGATCCGGAGGAAAATTGCCCCTTGCTTGGAGAGAGCTGCATGGCAACGGAAAGTTGCCCCTTGTTTGAACGGCACCGCGGCGCATTGAATGGCAACGAAAAGTTGCCCCTTGTTTGGATAGCATCGCAGTGTACTTGTAGTCACCCTCGAGCGATTTAATACAACCTGCACTTCCTGATACGTAAGAGGCAAAGATGATCAAAACCATCACATGGACACAATTGAATTTGAATTATTTTACTACCGACTTCGTAATGAAGTTGCCTACGATCCCAAAGATGGGAATCAAGCCTTACGTAGTTTGGGGTTAAGGTACACTCGGTATTTAACCTTTCCTTTTTATGCTCTAACTTTTGCCATATGCCCATTGCGTGTTTTCAACCTTATGAGCTTTGTTCTTCTTTTTCTTTTTTTTTCTATTCTTTTCATTCCTTTTTCTTCTTTTTTTGCATTTTTCTTTTCTATTCTTTTTTGCATTTTTGTATCTTTGCATTTTTCTTTTTGCATTTTTATATATATATTTTTCTTGTCTCGCCTAACTTTTGCTCGGTCGCCTTTTCGGTTTTCGCCCAAATGAGCCTCTCAAAGGGTAAAATGTAACCACCATGCCAAATGGTTCTCGAGATTGAAGCCTCTATATCCGTGAGAGTGGTCATGTATTGACTTGCGTAAAGATCCACCTTTGGCTCTTCGAGCACATCGATATTTTTGCCCCTAGTTCGAGGAGTGCTTCGCCTAGCCTTGCAAGCTTCTTCCGATGAGGTCCGACCTTCTTGATCCGACTTTGGTGTCTCTTGTTCGAGGGTCGCTTCAACCGCCACACAGTGCCTTACATCGTGGTCGATCGCTGAACATTCTCAATGCCGCTCAAGGTTTGAAAGCCAAGGGGGTCGAGTCTCGAGGTCGAGAGTGATCCTAAGTTGCACCATCTCAAGAGCGATTCCACATGTTCGCAGGACCGCCAAGAAACATTTTTTGAAAGTTTTTAAGAAAGCGACAAATCGCTGGAAGATAATGTAGGATCAATCTGATCAAAGCCGTGGTCCTTCTCAAGACTCACGCTAACAAGCATGATTTCATTCATTAAGGGCTTAACATGTCTCTTTCTCTCAAATAATCAAAGTTTTGTAAATCCCGAGGAATTCCTCCCTCTTTGTTTTCACCGCAGTATTCTGAAAAAGGTTTTGAAAAACTTAGGTCAATACAATGACTTCAAGGCATAAGAGAGCAGTGGAATGCAATCGCCATTTCATTCAAATCCCAAGACAACTAGCACACTCAGAAGCAAATGCGAGAGTGTGGAAATCACTCGCTTCATTCAAAATCATGGCATAACTGCCTCGCGTAAACAGACTCAAAACAAAACAAAAGACAAACGAAACAAAATGGTGACGCCTGAGGTAACACCCCTAATCACCGACTTATACAACAGATCGACTCGATACAACAAGACAGACCCAAGACAAAAGAGACTGACTCAAAACAAAAAGACAGACTCAAAACAAAGTAACAAAAACTAACCCAATACCCAAGTCGAAAACACAAAAACTAGTATTTGCACATTGCTCGTAATAAAGGCGTACATCCACCATATCTAGAGTAAACGAGCATTGCTCGCAGTGGTTTATCCTCGATCACATCACATTATCCCCAAGTTCATCGACCCAAAGGCCGATAGACTTTGCCGAGCTCAAGCGAGGATGACCCCGTTGTCAAACAGATCTTGTACTGTGGCGAAGACGAAGCACATGTCAAGGTCATGGCTACCGATGGAAGGCACAAGAGTCGGCCGGTTGTGTGAGAGAGGGAGGTTCTTTGGTAATGGTCAGGACTCTAGGGCTTCAGATGCCCTTGTTCAACAAGGATTTGGAAAGCTTTTGATAAAGGCATGTGGAGGGCATGGAAGACCCTCCGACCTCGGGTTGGTACTTCAAGGCTTGTGGATTTTGTCGGGCGCACCAAGAAGGGATTGGTAGGTGCCGGCTTGACTTGTCGATCTCTTCCAAGCACCTGGATTAGACCCGAAGGAACATTCTTGGTACAACGGCCCTTCTTCCTATTGCCTCTTGATTCAAACTACCCCCAACTTGAGTGGCAAAAGTGTCGCCCAGCTTTTTGCAACAACCGTGAGGACTTGTTTTGTCCACCTCCTCGCTTTTAAAGCCTCAACAGCCAACAAAAGATGTTCATGGGGATCCATGCTCGCCTTATCTTGTTCTTTTTCCACTGCCTCCACTTTGCCAAGGGATTGGCATTCTCGATGTAGCCCGCCCCAAGACCTGGGAGCCTTTTGACATGAAATTCCCAAGATGTGGTGTGGTCGATGATGGCGCCAATGTCCCGGAGGCTAGATCGGTCACAGCTTGAAGATCTTTTATCATCCTCATCACCGGAAGTAGTGGGTTCACGGGTTTGAGATGATTGGGATTCAGTGCATCCATCATACACAAGTCCGTGCTTTTTGGAATGAACACCGCAGTTTGGGTAGATGGGTCGGGTGATGTATATGCCGGGTCATAGGTGGATGGCAAAGGTATAGATGAGATTGAGGTAGGCGGAAATGTTTGGTCATTGGGGCCTCAAGGTAGAGCTATCGTCCTATTGTCGGCGAGATTTTGGACCTCATGACGAAGGCGGTAGCAACGGTCGGTGCTATGATCAAGGCCGCCGATGGTACATACAAGACTTGGAGGGGTTATGTCCGGCCGAGTGGGTTAGGAAGAGGTTGAGGATCGAGAGGTTTGAGATGCCCTTTCCATTAGGACTTTTAGTGCGCTTAGTCGCTCATATGGAGAGGGTGAAAGTTCTCGCCTCGAGCTCTGGCCGGGTCGGCTATTTATGGCTTGGATTGGCAAAAGGGTTGGTCAGTAAGGATCAGATTGATTTCAAGGTTCGAATAGTGCTACTTCCGCATTGGTACTCCTTGAAATCACCCTCCTTGTCGGTTCACTTGTTCCGGGAATGATCCCGCCGTTGAACGATTCTCGACCAACCCCGCTCATGCAAACTCTTGAAAGTGAATAGTGGAGCGACTATCAATTTCGCAACATATCATGTTCGAGGTTTCGCACCATCATCCGTGACTTGCTCCTCTCTCGTAAGGGCGGCGATCATCATTTGTGCCGCTTTTGCTCTCCACCTCGCAACAAATTTCACAAAAGCTCTTTGGGTTTTATGGTTGCTTCAAGCTCTTGGATGGTCATCTCAACTTGGGTATTGTAGAATATCGACGACAAAGGCCTCACCAATTCTTCCCAGCTTTTGCTTCACTTTGTCCTCCAACTTAGCTGCATCAAGTGGTCGCTATACCCAACAGGTTCTTCCATACAAAGAGAGTTTCGCGGGCTTAGTCGCACTCCATCGGCTTTAGGACATCCAAGAAAAGTCGGATATGTACCATTGATCCCTGCACTGCCGAAACGGTCAATATATGGCATTTTGAATCATTCGGGAGCCGCAGACAAACAGACTCGTGTGCCCATCCTCAATGTCGGAATGGAATTAAGGCCCTCAGGCCTTCAATTGCTTCTCAAGGTTCGCAATTTTCACCGCGTCGATCAAGGTCATTAGCATCAAGGGATAACGCCTCATTAGGCCGCATCAGGGTCCGAAAACTTGGGCTTGAGCCACTTCTTCGAGGACCCGAACACCGCAAATCTTCAACCGGGCGGAAGTGGGTCAAAGTTCGGCCGGGTCCCAAAGCCGATGTAAGGTAGATGCCCCAGATGGGCTCACGGTCAATATCGGGTCTCAATTTGCATGGCGCTTCCTCGATTCAACGCCGCTATCACGGCTACAAATTCTTCCAACCTCGTGCTATCACGGGTCAGCCGATTCAACAAGGGTGATGCGATCGTGATCGACGGATCGATGAACCGTAAGCCTCGACCGCCTTTTGCCTTGCCTTAGCGAAAGAACACTGGTTGCCCTTGAATTGAATCTCTGACCTAACAAAGTCTATCAGCACTAGTCCAATGTACCCGGGGGATATCGAAGCCTTCTGAAGCTATAGTTCCAGGACTACCTAGCAAAAGAGAAAATATGCAGCATCTCAGCCTAACTTCACCAAAACAGATACGAGCAAAACCGAATGAGTGCGCTCTCTACTGAATTCTGCCCCAAAATTCCGCCTGTAAGCTGATACCCTCAGGTAAAACTGATTCCACCAAATACTGATGCCCGCAGTTCGATACCAAAATATCAATTGGTGCCCGCAGTTCGATGCTCAAACTCGCAAACCGATACATGCATTCCTCAGAGAGGCACACTCTAACAAGCACATAATGTATAAGTGAGAGCCAAAACACCCCTATGTTGGAGTAGGGTTTCGCCCTATTTTGTCGTGAACTAGGGTTTAACTATGCACGCAGCTGCTTCAAACAACCTATAAACGGGTAAGCAACCCGCCCTAGTTTGGAATGGTCACTATGGATCCAATATGCACTAGGTCGAATGGTCAAAGGGTGCCCCAGAAACCGGGTTTGTGTTCCCATATCGGCAGAGCTCAGAATCGACAAATTTTATGGACATGCCTTGACAAGACAAGCCTCCCAAGAAACCGCCAGAATAGCAGATGGCAAACACAGTGTCCTAGGCGCACTAATGCAAATGCAATGCAAAGAAACACACAAGTGTAGTCAAAACCAGATATCATGGTTCGAGTCAAGTTCTCTAACTCCCCAGCAGAGTCGCCAGAATCAGAATAAGCCCGCGAGGGACCTCGCCATACGCTCGACTCGATTTTGTTATGTTCTAAATCAACCAAAGAGTCCAACTCGCAAATCGCTTTGAAGAAAAGATTTTTTTGAAAGAAGTGCCAAACATGGATCGCTTTTGCCGATAAATGTAGTCGCCACCTAAATATTTTTAAAATGGGAAATTTAGGAAACCCTAACTCGGTGCCAAAGGCCACGCGGTCCGCCATCACCAAAGTTGGCTCGGGAACTTGGGTACGATTGGGGAAGGTCACATCGTGAGCATTCCCCGCCGCCGGCCAAAGACCGCCTCTACTAACCATGATATCTGCTTTTGAAAACATTGTGAGTTCTTATTCCTAAGTATTAGCCTAGATTACTATGTGATGCTCGCAAAGAAACAAGTATAGACTGGCTGCTCGAATTGGAACAAAACATTTCATGTTTGTTTGTTTGAAAATGGTGTGAAGGTGCTACCCGCAGTAGGCTAAAATGCGGATTTGCCACCCTCGGTGGGCTTAAGAAAATATGATTTCGCCACTATCTAGTGGGCTTAAAACAAACAATCATCGAATTGTCCCAATTCGTATAACTCAACCTCCACCCACAGCATTCAAGGCGCTTATATCACATAAGCATGTAGCCTCATGGTAAGCATGCTACCATGGCAACACTCACACGCATGCAAGGATGCTAAAGCATAAAACTCACCGAGTACTCCAAGCCAAAACAGAAAACGATTAGAAATCATGTATGATCCTAAATGTGCCGAATGCCTAATGCAACACATGCAAAATGCAACTATAGCAGCACTCGCTATTCTAAACATGGTATATGAAATGCTACGCTTAGCATGTATTCATTTTGGAATCGAAATACAGATGCAGCTTAGGCGATGCGCCGAGCCCTGCATGCAAACAGATGAATGATGCAAACATGTCATTACATCGTTATGCTAATTGAAATATGCCCTATATCTAACCATCATAAGCGGTAAATAAAAGGGAAGAAAGACGGGATTGAAGACATACATCACACTCACCCACACTTATTACAATTATGCCTCAAGCAGAGGGTCCGAACAAATAATACAAATCAAAATGAAAGAATAATACAGTCCAAATAAATATACAAATCCTAATTAATTGACAAATTAATTACAAAAGAAGTAAATCGCATGCAAGCTGTGGACCGCTTTGCTTCCGCCCGATGATGGAATGATGCATGTCCGTGTTATGGCGCTGAAATCCACTGCAATGCTCCAATTAGCCTCGCTTTTGCAATTTTTCTCGAATGCGCTGCGACCAAGAGTTATCGATTCTTGATTTTGCCGCAACAGAGAACAGAAAGGAGCATAGCAATGTATTTCACAAATATATGCATGCCTCGATCCTCGTACACCAATCACGATCTCGATGCATGATGGCCGAGGAGTCGGATTGCACAAACCAATATAGGGTGAATGCAGATGAATGCTACAACAAAACCTAACTCCATCATGGGTAATCCGGAGTGTCGGTGACTTGGGAATTGAGACCTGCTCACACTGAGTACGAACGCACTCGCTTCCGTGGTTCCGCTAACTCCTATTCAACACAATCCAATATGCATGATATGCATGAAATGCAACTAAGATACGCCTAGTATGCACAATATCGATGAAAATGAGATGAAATGAGACGCCGAAAAGTGTGCACGCGCACGCAAACCGAGGCGATGGCATGAAATGCAAACCGAATAAACCGGCATTTCAAATGCGGCACACGGTCACGCAAAACCGAGGTGATGATGACATGCAAACCAGATAATGGCAGCCAAATGCGGCACACGGGCACGCAAATCGAGGCGATGATGAAATGCAAACCGGATAAATCGGCGTTTCAAATGCGGCACACAGCACGCCAACCGAGGCGGTGATGCGAAATGCAAATCGGCAGCCAAATGCGGCACACGGCACGCAAACCGAGGCGATGATGCGAAATGCAAATCGGATAAATCGGCAGCCAAATGCGTGCTCACGCGCACGCAAACCGAGGCGATGATGTGAAATGCAAATCGGATAAACCGGCAGCCAAAATGCGGCACACGGCACGCAAACCGAGGCGGTGATGTGAAATGTAAATCGGATAAAATCGGCAGCCAAATGCGGCACACGAGCACGCAACCCGTGGCCATGACAAAATGGAATGAAAGGGCATAGGGAATGCAAATTGGGCTTACGCCAACATGAGAGGACCTCAGCCGCACTCACATAAGCTGCCGTCGGATAAAAAAGAAGTGCCTGGAAATGCGTGCACATGGGCACGCAAACCGAGGCGGTGATGTACAGGCATGAAAAATGTAGATCGGGCTTACACTAACATGAGAGGACCTCAGCTGCACTCACATAAGATGCCGAATGATAGAAAGAGGTGTTTAAATGCGTGCCCACCGCACGAAAACCGAGGCAATGCACTAAGGCATGAAATGACATGGGGAATGATATGCAAGCATGCAAACCAAATTTCAGCAGCTAATTAAAGGGGAAAACAGCCCTAAATGATACGAAATGACAATCAATGCATGAAATCATCCCAAATGCGATATTAAGCCTCAAATGGCCTACGGCTATGCTAAACATGCAAAATTGGCACATGAAAGCAAAAACAGTAGCAAGGCAGCCCCAAAAATAGCACTTTTTCAGTACAAAACATGGCCAAAATGTGAGCATAGAAAAGGCAACAATGGAATGCAAAAATACGGGAAAAGAGGGGAATTACAAAGCAAGTGGTATATAGAAAATTCAAACCACAAAATTTCCTTCTACAACTTTGAAAAGGAGACCAAAATATGCATATTTACAGTGAATGACAATTCCAAAATCAGTATGTAAATAGGCTCAAAATAGCATGCAGATATGGACCAATAAGGGATATAACATGAGGTACCATAAGAAAACACCAAATGGCCTAAGACCCTTAATAAAACACAAATAATAGACCAAACCAAGACACTTTTCAAGCCTGATGAAGACCTAAAACAGAAGTTAGAATGGCCTAAAAACTCATGCGATTTTACGGAAAATAAGATGGATACAACATGAAGTACCAAAACCAAACATCAAATGGCCTGAGACCCTTAATAAAACACAAAGAATGGACCAAAATATGGCACTTTGCAAGCCTGATGGAGACCCAAAACAGAAGCATGGTAAGCTTAAAGAAGCATGCAACATGGGAGTAGAACAAGAATTCAAAGCAAGTGCATGATAGAGGATGAAAACCAGGTTGAGACCTTCTTCAATGTTGAAGAGGGGCTCAAAATGAGCACAATATCAGTAGGTTTCATGCTCCAACTCAGATCAAAAATAGGCTAAAAATAGCATGCAATTTTACGGTAAAATGGAAGAATTTCAAAGGAAGTGCATGCTAGAGCCACAAAACATGGTTGAGCCCTTCTTCAATGTTGAAGAGGGGCTCAAAATAAGCCCATCCACAGTATATAGTATGCTCGAAATCAGACCACTCTAAAGCCAAACAAAGCATGCAATTTTATGGCATAAATATTGATATTGAAGCAAGTATATGAAAGAGATACCAAATGAGGTTGAGTCCTTCTAAAAAGTTGTAGAGGGGCTCAAAATAAGTACAAAACCAGTAGGGGTCAAAGCCGAAAACAGTAGGCAAGTAGGGCTAAGAAATGACTCAAAATTTTGCTAGAAAAAGGGATTTAAAGACTTACCCTTGAAGATCCAACTTTGGTGGCCTCTTAGCTTGAAATTGTTGCCTCTTAGCCTCTGAAGAACACTCCCTTCCTGCTGTAATGGAAGTGGGGATGGCGGAGCTTAGGGTTGATGAAGGATTGAGCTAGGGAGCTTGAAGGTTTTTCAAAGTTTTGGCTATGGAAATGGAGGCTATGGAAGAGGGGCTCTTGAGAGAAAATGTTCCAACCCTAGCAAAGGGCTGTCCAGCCCTTTAAATAGGCACAAAAGATGTAAAGGAGAGGGAAATGGAGGCAAGATTTCTCCCAAAATATCCCTCGGATGGGGGAGATATTTCAAAAAATATCCGACAAATTGAAAGAGCCGAAAGCGTAAAGCCGGGCCAGTGGATTGAAGGTGACCGGCCGGCCACCCCACCCGGTCGGCCAGCCACCTCTATAGGCCGACCGGGCATGGCCAAAAAAAAGTGTTGAATTAATGGCCGCCATAGCACCTTAGGGTCCTCCCATGTGTCCTCAACACAACCCCGTGGTTGAAAATTGGCAACTCAGAAACCAGAGAGACAACAATACACTTTAAAGAGGGGTTCAAAATGAAAAAGAATTAATGGCCGCCATGTTTTTTAGGGTCCTCCCATATGTGTAGAACAAGGTTCCAAGGTTGAAAATTGGCAACACCAAGGTGAGTCACAACATTGGATTTGAAGGAGAGGCTCAAAAATAAAAATCAAAATTGCTGGCCGACCATACATTTTTAGGGTCCTCCCATGTCCCCTGATCACAAATATGTAGCCTTGGTTGGAAGAAAATTCCCCCAGGGTGGTCAACATTTGCCCCGGAGTGAGCAAAACGGGCGCCGGAGGAGCGAAACCGTTATCTCGATAATTGCTGGCCTCCCACCCCCCAAAGGATCTTCCCGGTATTGAAACAGAGGTACCTGCCAAATTTGAACAAAAACTAATGAGAAATGAACGCCGAGTCAAACCGCACCGGATCCCGAAAATGGGCCGCAGTGCCGGAAGTGGTGTTCAAGAATGGCGGGCATCTCATGACCCCAAAGGTCTCTAATGACAAAACAGAGGTTCCGCCAAAACCGGAGAAAACCGACAGAAATGAATGCTCGACCAAAACCGCTAGCCGGTCCCGAAAACCGGCCGCAGTAATCGGTGGCATACGGCCACGAGGTGGGCATCAGGCCCCAAGTGTTCCTTGAAATGACAAAACAGAGGTACCGCCAAAACCGGAGAAAACCGATGCGAAATGAATGCTCGACCAAAACCGCTAGCCGGTCCCAAAACCTACCGCAGTAATCGGAAGTGGCATACGGCCACCAGGTGGGCATCAGGGGCCCCAGGGTTCCTTGAAATGACAAAACAGGGGCTCTTGCCAAAAACCGAGAAATCGGAGATGGTTGGGCGGTCCAATCGAGGCACACGGCCCGACGTCTAAAACCGGAACCGGCCCGAATGGGCAAAATGGCCTACGGCCACAAAAGTAGCTCACGGCCACCGTGAGATAGTCTACGGACCACTCTTTCCTCAGAAAGAAAACAGAGAAAACCGAGTCCGTTCGCAAACCGAGACAAGGAAATGTAAGAGGGTTCTAAGTTCGAGGCAGGCGCCGCCGCAACTCGAGACTTTTGAACGAAAGCACAAGATGAAACATCACCGAAGCCAATCGGTGACGCCCGAGTCTAAAGGTCGGTCAAAAATGGGGTGTCTACAGTTAGTTAGTTAGAGAATTAGTTTGAACCTTCTATTCATATAAATATTTGTAACCATTCGATTGTTTATCAATGAAAGATATGGATCTATAGATTTCTTTTGGTTATATAAAGTATAAGATTTATTTTATATAAATGAAACAATTCACTTTTTTTTTTTTTTTTTGATGTGAGATTGTAAAATAAAAAGTAAATGGAAACTAGTCAATGAGAATTTTCTTAATTGTTTAAAATTAAGAAAATTTAATAATTTTAGAATAAGGGTTTAAAGCTCCTAGAAGATTTTTCCCTAAAAACCTCATTTTCCTTATATAATATATAGATAAATCGTGAAATAAACTTTGCTTTTTCTTCTTCTTCCAATGTGGGATTATAAAATAAATCATAAATTATTCAAAGTTTTATTTTTATATGATTAAATGAAAGTAAGCCAATGGAAATTTTTTTAATTATTTACAATTAATAAAATTAGTATGAAAAATCGCGATTAAACCGGGTGAATTGGTCAAACCCAAAATGGTTCAAATTTAATCGCTAAGTCAAATGACCAACCAACTTATACAAAAATTAATTAATTAAATCTTTAAAATGTTATCTTAATTTTAAAATTTAAACTGTCTTGAATTGAAATATACACAATACTATACTATTAAGATTCACTTTATATAAATGAAACAATTCACTTTTTTTTTTTCTTTATCCGATGTGGGATTATGAAATAAAAGTTAACAATTATTTGGACGGAAAGTTTATTTCTAATCAAGTAATCTCAGTCTTTCAATCTTTAATTAGATCAATTTTTAGTTTATTTCGAATCAAACAAATCTAATCAATATATTTTGCTAAAACCATTAAAATCATGTTAAACCAACAAATCAAAAATGATTTAGCCTAATCGGCTAGGTCATAATTAATTAATTAAAAATTTAAATTACATTGAATTGAAACATGTACAACATTACAATATTAAATGTATAAGTAAAATAACTCTTTTTTTTCCCCCCCCCAATGTGGGATTATTAAATAAAAACTATCCAATAGAGATTTTCTTAATTTTTTAAAATCAAGAAAATTAGTATGAGATATTGAAACTCATACTAATTTAATAATGGGATGAGAGTATGAGATTCCTTTTATATGAGTAAAATATCACTTTTTTTTTTCTTTCTTTTCCTGATGTGGGATTATTAAATAAAAGTTAGCCAATAGAAATTTTCTTAATTGTTTAAAATTAAAAAAATCAAGAAAATTAATATGAAATATTAAAACTCTCATAAAACTCCTTACTAAAAAATTCCCTTTCCTTATATAATATATAGGTTCAGACCTATTGTATTATTGGTGTGGTGTCCACTCCAATTAATATAAGACCCACATTAATAAGAAGTGTAAATGCATTGTGTGACGATATTTCATATACCTAATAGAGGGGCAAATTGGAATAAGGGGTGGGATATTTATTTGTACACTTCACATCCAGCTCAACAACATTATGACTTGTTAATGACATAAATGTGTTTGCAAGATTGATTAGGCACAAATATTGATTAAACAATCTCATTTCATGGTGAGGCAAGGAATAGGTCGTGAGTTTATGAGTAGCAAATGAAGGAGAGTTTGTTAACTTTTCGAGTCTCTCACGATGTATTTTACTTTTTGTATTTTTAATTTTATGTTTTTAATAAAAAAAATTTACTTTGCCGATAAAAAATAAAAATAAAAAATAGAAAAGCAATCTCATTTCATATATCACAATTTTATAATTTTTACTTTTTCATTTTCTTTTAAATAAAAAATATCCACAAAGGTGATATAGACCATTCACTTTAAAATAAAATATCCACAAAGGTGATATTTATTTATCAAAATGACATTGTCATATCATTTTTTTGATGTTTATAATATAAATTTTATGTATGAATAACCATTTCCAAATCTACCTAACCACCCTACAATTAAAAAGAAATCCCACATGTGCATCAAAATAAAAGAAAGAGGGCTGTTTCATTGCATTGTAGTATTATTTTATCAATTTTATTAAATTTTTTATATCTCATTGTTTTTTAAATATAATGATCTTACACATATATAATATTTGTTGTATGAAAATACACATAAAATGATAAAATAAATCCCATGATAAATATTATTTCTCTAAAAGATAATTAAAAAGCAAAAGAAAAAGAAATTATAGATGAAATTAATCCTTTCAACAAAAACAAATTAGAAGAGCAAAGAAAAAGATACAGATACATAAAAATTTTATTGCCAAAAACAAACAAAAATCAACTTTTTTGCAGCCACCCACCAGGAAAGGCCATGGCCAAGGTCGGGCCCAAATCGAGTGAGGATTTATTAGAAAGAAAAAGTATTGTGAAAAGAATATTTTACTATAATGTCTAAATGAAACTATAGGTTTGGTTTGGGGTACATTATATAAATATATTTTTATTTTTAAAGTAATATTATCTCTTTATTTTTTCGCACATCTTTTTATAAAATGTTAAAAATACATCATTCCAAATAACCCCTAATATTACATGAAATGATAGGAGCCACAAATTTCTATTATTGGATGATGTAATGAATTTTCTTATTACAATCCTATAAAGGATAGGATTTGAAAATATAATTTAACTCTTGATTTTGACAGAAATTTCAGGGGTAAATTGGTCCGCTTGTAGCCATTTTTTGAAGAACATAAGAATGTAGTTACAAGTTAGAATATGTTTAACTACCTCCGTCACAAATTGTTTGTCTATTTTTATTATTTCATATATCTTAAAAAATTATGTTGTAATTTATTTTATTTTTTTGATAAGAAGTCCTAAAAAATTAAATTGTTTGATATGTATAAGATTAAATTTGAAAATTGTATATTTCAATTTTTATATTATGATGATGGCGGTAGTGGTGGTGGCAATGGTGGTGGTAGTAGCGGTAGCAGTAGCCGTGATAGTGATAGAAGTAGTGGTGGTGGCGGCATGATAGTGGTGGTGGCGGAGGCGGCGGTGGTGATAGTAATGGTGGTAGTGGTGGCGGTGGCATAGTGGTGGTAGCGGTAGTGATGGCCCTGGTAGTGGCGGTGGCATGATGAAGGTGGTGGTGGTGGTGACAGTGGTGGTGGTAGTATTAGTGGCGGTAGTCATGAGTTTATAATAGTATATATTGATACTTATGTTTAATATTAATAAATTCAGTCAAAGTTAAGTAAGTTTCGTATAACTTAAATTTTAGCCTACATTTTAAGAGTGTAGGCACTTAAATTTTTAATTTTTAGGTGATATCAATTATGATTGTCAAACAGATTTAATTAATAATCAATTAATACGTTCAATTTTAAGTAATGAATCATATTCACACAATATAAAATTTAAATCAATTGCGGATAGACACAAAGGAATAACCGATTTGATCTTCCAAAATTCAACATAACAATCATTGGCGATTCATAAATCGACATCGATTTTTTTATTTTTTTCACGATCTTGGTTGACAAAACCAATGAACCGAAAGTGCCGCCGCTATGAATGTATAACTTGTCACTTGATTTTCTTTTAAAATAATTTAATCTCCCATGACTTCATTTATTAATGTATTATTATTTTTTCTTTTTCGCTTTTTTATGTGGGTAGAGATTTCATAAAAAAAGTAAAAAACATAAAGGAAGCGCTTAAAATCTCAAGAATAACTCAATGTCTTAAAATATTTCAACCAAATCGACCATTGCTTGGAAATACCTAAAAATATTCAACAAAATATTAGATATGAAGTGATTTCAAGTCATAGCATTATAATCCAAGCTATCCAGCTTGTTGTTCTATCCTTTTGTTTCCTATTAAATGGATAGTTTAGTTTGCCCTAACAACAATGGCAACATCTCTAGAAAAGTATTCAAAAATATATAAATTAAATTTATTAGTAATGTAACTCATATGATATAAAATTTAAATCTACCCCAGATAGATACATGAAGTATATGTTTCATTGACCATTGCAGATATGCCAGCTTTCAAGATTGTGTTTATTGATAACTTCAAGGTTGGTTGTCGTGTTAATTTTAGTTTTCTTATTATTATTATTACTATTATTATTATTATTATTATTATTATTATTATTTTGCCTTTCATCTGCCTTTTTCTCACCCACTACTCGTATTGTTGTTACAGATGTTACTTGTTATACAGTAGGGATTAGTTTTAGGTGTGAAAGTATTTTATGGGAAAACTTGAGTGTTTGTTTATGATGCTTGCATTTAGGCACAACCCTGTGTATTAAGATACATGAAATCTTATTGGCTATCAGATTTGCTATCTCTAAGGTTTGTTTTTTTCTATCCCTATCTAATCGTGGTCGATTCTCATTATTGAATCTATTGATAACCTGACTAGTAAATCTATTCGTCCAAAAAAAAAAGAATGGGTCAAAAAATTTATTGAGAATTTGATTACGTGAGCTATCTTTTTTAATAAAAGGCGCTTATGATGAAGGAGGCATTGTGGACTATCTTGTACATTATTTGTACCGTCTGCTCATGTCGAACACATAGCCCAACTACCACCTTGAGGCATGGACAACACATAGCCCAGCCAACACCTAGAAGTATTGTCCGCTGGTTGAAAGCATGATAGCCGCAAACCGCACGGATTTATTCCTTTGATTTTCCAAGGACGCCCACAATGGAAGTGTCCAATGCTATCTTATAAATCTATTCTAAATATTATCTACAATCGATGTGGGACGGCAACACATATTTGAAACAAGATAATTGAGAATATTATCCACAATCGATGTGGGATGGCAACCCATATATTTGAAACAAATGATATAATAACAAATATATAGCATGGACATGAACTTTGTATACATCATATTAATATTTTTCCAAACTAGTGTCATTCAATGGTCAATTTTATTGAATTATTTTAGAACATTTGAAGTTATATTTTCAAATTTTCAAAACTTTACTTTATATTTCTTTTATTTATCTTGACTTTATTTTACTTTATTTTCAAATTTTCAAAACTTTACTTTAAATTTTCAAAACTTTACTTTATTTATCAAAACTTTACTTTACTTTATTTTCAAAACCATGTTGTGACGCCCAAAATTTAAGGACATCATAATAAGGTTTAAAACTTAAAATCGATTTTCGTAATTTAAAAATCCTCATCAATGTTGCCACCAAATTTACCATCACTATTATCCGCACATTAACAACCCAAAATTTAAAGTTTTCAAATTACAATTCCAATAAAACTTAAAACTTAGTCTCAAGTATACACAAAAAGAAATTAACACAATCATGAAAGAAAGGCTAGAGAAAGCTAGGAAATATAGGAAATGGTTCGTGGAATTTGGGACTCTTCAAGCTAGCCAAGGTCAATGTCACCTTGCAAGGTCTCAAGAGCCTTTCTTGTTTTTCGGCACTGCATAAAACGCCAGGCAACGAGAATGCCAATGAGCGATTTAGCTCAAGAATATACTACAACCCAAAAATACCCGCCCCGATAATAATACTCATAAATAATTATTATTGTGTAATAACAGAATAATAAGCAAGATTTAATAAGCACAATGTAAATGCTAACAGCTTAAAATAATAACAATAGATAAACAAATAAATAAATGGCAGATGGAATTAGTGGTTCATCATAAGGAATTGCATGCTCTTCTTTTTAAATTCTATAGATTCAGCTTTATCAAATAAATTTAGGTAACTCATGAGCTCCACTTCCACTCAACCGCTAAGCAATGGCCACGGCAATTCCGACTTCTTGGTCAAATATTCAAATGTTACTTGTCAGAATTACCAATGATGCCCACGCACTAAGGTTACGCATCCGAGTCGTGACATCACGGTTCCGCCTCTAAGGAACGGTCTATGTTGTGACACCCGCACCACCAACCTTATATCGCCTACACCGATAAGAGCCAAATACCTTCCCGTACATGTTAGGGTTCGCAACTCATCGCAAGAAGATTCTAAAACCGGCTCGCCCCATCACTTTTAAATTTTTAATGTATCATCGGTTCAATTTTTATGTTTCTTTACTTCGCTGAATCCACATTTTTATGCATGTGCGAGCTTTAGTTCGAGGATCACAGGATATAATGTTTATATAGCATAACACAATCCTATATGGCAACCAAAATAAATGTGATAGGGTTTCTTAGAGTCATCACAAAATTTCTTAAGAATTCACATACTTCTCCTTTCAGTACTGTTTGGTCAAAAAAAATATGAAACCTATACCAAACGATGTTCAGCCATTATAATATTTTAACTGGTGCTAGCTCATCAAGTTAGGAAAATATTTTGAGAAGAATACCAGGGCTAAAAACGATTTTAAAATGGAGGAATAATTTTTGGGAGAAAACTGGTTTGCTGGGACAGTGAGTTATATTCACCTCCAGCACAGGTGATCCGGGTTTGAAAAATAAGAAGGGCCTCAAACGATGTCAAAATAGGCATGGTCAGAACATGTTGCTAAATTTTTGAGTTTAGAACATATTTCCAGAAGAGTGTGAAGGCTGAAAACCAACCGAAGATGGTCAAATGATTTTTATAAGAAAACTGACAGATTCTGTCACCTTTTGGAAAAATTGGTGTTTCTCTCTCAATACTTAGTAAAAATTTATGAAACCAGCGGCGCTTGAAAGGTAACTTAAAAATATAACTTTTCCAATATGAATCACTTGAAAATTCATTCTGTGGAATAAATGGTTATCTGGTAAAGCCACCGTTGCTGCTGCCTTCAAACAGCAATGAACTTAAAAATACATACAGGCCATGGAAGCGCCAGCACAGGTGTCCTGTGTTTGAAAAATAAAAGGGTCCTCAAACGGTGTCGAAAAGAGGCATGGTCAGAACCGCTTGCTAAATTTTTGAGTTTAGAACATATTTCCAGAAGAGTGTGAAGACTGAAAATCAGTCGAAGGAGGTCAAATAATTTTTGTAACAAAACTGGACGGATTCTGTCACATTTTGGAAAACTTGGCATTTCTCTCTCAATACTGAATGAAAAATTATGAAACCAGTGGCGTTTGAAAGGTAACTTAAAAATCTTACTTTTCCAAGTGGTCGTGACAGAAAAATACCATTTGTAGAGAAAATGGGACCTGTTTGAAGTTATTGCTTCTGCTGTGTCGCGGCGCGACACTTAGGGAAAATATTCGCTTCGTAAGAAAATAATGTTCAATTATTTTATAAAATTTTAAATAGTGTATAACACCTACATATACTTCCAGTATACACAGATTTTAACACCAATTAGTTTCAATTTATTAGAGCCTTTTTCACCCCGATAAAGTGTAAAACAGTGAGAAAAATCTATGCTTCAAGTAAAGGGCCATTCTTATCTCATTTTACTCTTTTACAAGATCATTTCGACAATGGAGAATATTAAATATGTAAAAACAACAGTAGCTAAACCATATGTTTATATCAAGAAGGAATATGAAATTATAGCACAATGAAATTCTTATCCTATCAAAGTTTTAAACATGCATGGACTATTTTGCTATAGATGACTTAACCATGCTTAGTCTTGCATATATATTATATAAACTCAGTTAGAGGAATCTAAGGGAGGGTAGAGGTGATGTATTCTTACCTTAAGAGCCTTTTGCAAACACTACAAAAATTTGTTTTGAATTGGAGACCACCAAATGCCCTCTCCTCTCCATTCCTTTTTTCTACTCTTTTCTCCCCTTACTTTTCTTTTTGCTCAGCGGTGGAAAACACAGAAAATGGCTGGATTCTCTTCTATATGTAGGGGCTTTGGAGAATTTATTTTATCTTATTTTATTTCCTCCTCTAGGCTTTGAAGTATAGGCTAGGTTTAGAGTATGCTTAGCATGCTTGGCAGCAGCTTTATGGGGAAGAAGGCAGCCAAACATTTCTTCTTGCTTGCTTAGGAATTCTATCTTAGATGACAGCCAGCAGAGCAAAGATGCCGTGGCTGCCCCAAATAAGGCTGGAAAGGCCATCTTAGCTTACTTCCCTAGGGAGGACTTGGAGAACAAGCATGCAAGTGGTTCAATTTTTATTTTATTTTTTTTATTTCTGCCAAGCCCTCTTCTTCTTCTCTCGATTCTCTTAACTCTCTTTCTTTGTTTTTTTTTTTTTTTTATTTTTTACTTGTGTGTGTGTTTTGGCCCCAAGGAAAAAAAAAATACTCTACTCTTGAATTCACCAAAGACACACATGCACATAATTCTAGTTTATTTCCATAATTTAATTCATGTCAAGGATTGATTTAATTACATCATTTAATCTTAATAGCTTTCGATTAGCATAAAATTAGTTAATTAACTAACCTCACATCCCATATAATTTAATTAGTCAATTGACTTCCATTAGAGCCACTTCCATTAGAGCCTAATTAAATATAATTAAATTTATAAATCTAAATCAGATTGTTATTCAACTCCCTAAAGGTTCCAAATATTAAATTAAACTTACTATCATTATCTTTTTTAATAAAAGGCGCTTTATGATGAAGGAGGCATTGTGGACTATCTTGTACATTATTTGTACCTGTCCGCTCATGACGAACACATAGCCCAACTACCACCTTGAGGCATGGACAACACATAGCCCAGCCAACACCTAGAAGTATTGTCCGCTTTGGTTGAAAGCATGATAGCCGCAAACCGCACGGATTTATTCCTTTGATTTTCCAAGGACGCCCACAATGGAAGTGTCCAATGCTATCTTATAAATCTATTCTAAATATTATCTACAATCGATGTGGGACGGCAACACATATTTGAAACAAGATAATTGAGAATATTATCCACAATCGATGTGGGATGGCAACCCATATATTTGAAACAAATGATATAATAACAAATATATAGCATGGACATGAACTTTGTATACATCATATTAATATTTTTCCAAACTAGTGTCATTCAATGGTCAATTTTATTGAATTATTTTAGAACATTTGAAGTTATTTTCAAATTTTCAAAACTTTACTTTATATTTCTTTTATTTATCTTGACTTTATTTTATTTTCAAATTTTCAAAACTTTACTTTTCAAATTTTCAAAACTTTACTTTATTTATCAAAACTTTACTTTACTTTATTTTCAAAACCATGTTGTGACGCCCAAAATTTAAGGACATCATAATAAGGTTTAAAACTTAAAATCGATTTTCGAATTTAAAAATCCTCATCAATGTTGCCACCAAATTTACCATCACTATTATCCGCACATTAACAACCCAAAATTTAAAGTTTTCAAATTACAATTCCAATAAAACTTAAAACTTAGTCTCATACACAAAAAGAAATTAACACAATCATAAAGAAAGGCTAGAGAAAGCTAGGAAATATAGGAAATGGTTCGTGGAATTTGGGACTCTTCAAGCTAGCTAAGGTCAATGTCACCTTGCAAGGTCTCAAGAGTTTCTTCGCTTTTTTCGGCACTGCATAAAACGCCAGGCAACGAGAATGCCAATGAGCGATTTAGCTCAAGAATATACTACAACCCGAAAATACCCGCCCGATAATAATACTCATAAATAATTATTATTGTGTAATAACAGAATAATAAGCAAGATTTAATAAGCACAATGTAAATGCTAACAGCTAAAATAATAACAATAGATAAACAAATAAATAAATGGCAGATGGAATTAGTGGTTCATCATAAGGAATTGCATGCTCTTCTTTTTAAATTCTATAGATTCAGCTTTTATCAAATAAATTTAGGTAACTCATGAGCTCCACTTCCACTCAACCGCTAAGCAATGGCCACGGCAATTCCGACTTCTTGGTCAAATATTCAAATGTTACTTGTCAGAATTACCAATGATGCCCACGCACTAAGGTTACGCATCGAGTCGTGACATCACGGTTCGCCCTAAGGAACGGTCTATGTTGTGACACCCGCACCACCAACCTTATATCGCCTACACCGATAAGAGCCAAATACCTTCCCGTACATGTTAGGGTTCGCAACTCATCGCCAAGAAGATTCTAAACCGGCTCGCCCCATCACTTTTAAATTTTTAATGTATCATCGGTTCAATTTTTATGTTTCTTTACTTCGCTGAATCCACATTTTTATGCATGTGCGAGCTTTAGTTCGAGGATCACAGTGATATAATGTTTATATAGCATAACACAATCCTATATGGCAACCAAAATAAATGTGATAGGGTTTCTTAGGAGTCATCACAAAATTTCTTAAGAATTCACATACTTCTCCTTTCAGTACTGTTTGGTAAAAAAAAATATGAAACCTATACCAAACGATGTTCAACCATTATAATATTTTAACTGGTGCTAGCTCATAAAGTTAGGAAAATATTTTGAGAAGAATACCAGGGCTAAAAACGATTTTAAAATGGAGGAATAATTTTGGGAGAAAACTGGTTTGCTGGGACAGTGAGTTATATTCACCTCCAGCACAGGTGATCCGGGTTTGAAAAATAAGAAGGGGCCTCAAACGATGTCAAAATAGGCATGGTCAGAACATGTTGCTAAATTTTTGAGTTTAGAACATATTTCCAGAAGAGTGTGAAGGCTGAAAACCAACCGAAGATGGTCAAATGATTTTTATAAGAAAACTGGACAGATTCTGTCACCTTTTGGAAAAATTGGTGTTTCTCTCAATACTTAGTAAAAATTTATGAAACCAGCGGCGCTTGAAAGGTAACTTAAAAATATAACTTTTCCAATTTGAATCACTTGAAAATTCATTCTGTGGAATAAATGGTGATCTGGTAAAGCCAGCGTTGCTGCTGCCTTCAAACAGCAATGAAGTTAAAAATACATTCACGCCATGAAAGCGCCAGCACAGGTGTCCTGTGCTTGAAAAATAAAAAGGGTCCCCAAACGGTGTCGAAAAGAGGCATGGTCAGAACCGCTTGCTAAATTTTTGAGTTTAGAACATATTTCCAGAAGAGTGTGAAGACTGAAAATCAGTCGAAGGAGGTCAAATAATTTTTGTAACAAAACTGGACGGATTCTGTCACATTTTGGAAAACTTGGCATTTCTCTCTCAATACTTAATGAAAAATTATGAAACCAGTGGCGATTGAAAGGTAACTTAAAAATCTTACTTTTCCAAGTGGTCGTACAGAAAAATACCATTTGTAGAGAAAATGGGACCTGCTTGAAGTTACTGCTTCTGCTGTGTCGTATGCGACACTTAGGAAAATATTCGCTTTCGTAAGAAAATAATGTTCAATTATTTTATAAAAATTTTAAATAGTGTATAACACCTACATATACTTCCAGTATACACAGATTTTTAACACCAATTAGTTTCAATTTATTAGAGCTCTTTTCACCCGATAAAGTGTAAAACAGTGAGAAAAATCTATGCTTCAAGTAAAGGGCCATTCTTATCTCATTTTACTTTTTACAAGATCATTTCGACAATGGAGAATATTAAATATGTAAAAACAACAGTAGCTAAACCATATGTTTATATCAAGAAGGAATATGAAATTATAGCACAATGAAATTTTATCCTATCAAAGTTTTAAACATGCATGGACTATTTTGCTATAGATGACTTAACCATGCTTAGTCTTGCATATATATTATATAAACTCAGTTAGAGGAATCTAAGGGAGGGTAGAGGTGATGTATTCTTACCTTAAGAGCCTTTTGCAAACACTACAAAAATTTTTTTTGAATTGGAGACCACCAAATGCCCTCTCCTCTCCTTTCCTTCTTTCCTACTCTTTTCTCCCCTTACTCTTTCTTTTGCTCAGCCGTGGAAAACACAGAAATTGGCTGGATTCTCTTCTATATGTAGGGGCTTTGGAGAATTTATTTTATCTTATTTTATTTCCTCCTCTAGGCTTTGAAGTATAGGCTAGGTTTAGAGTATGCTTAGCATGCTTGGCAGCAGCTTTATGGGGAAGAAGGCAGCCAAACATTTCTTCTTGCTTGCTTAGGAATTCTATCTTAGATGACAGCTAGCAGAGCAAAGATGCCGTGGCTGCCCCAAATAAGGCTGGAAAGGCCATCTTAGCTTACTTCCCTAGGGAGGACTTGGAGAACAAGCATGCAAGTGGTTCAATTTTTATTTTATTTTCTTTTTATTTCTGCCAAGCCCTCTTCTTCTCTCGATTCTCTTAACTCTCTTCTTTTGTTTTTTTTTTATTTTTATTTTTTACTTGTGTGTGTGTTTTGGCCCCAAGGAAAAAAAAATACTCTACTCTTGAATTCACCAAAGACACACATGCACATAATTCTAGTTTATTTCCATAATTTAATTCATGTCAAGGATTGATTTAATTAAGCATCATTTAATCTTAATAGATTTTGATTAGCATAAAATTAGTTAATTAACTAACCTCACATCCCATATAATTTAATTAGTCAATTGACTTCCATTAGAGCCACTTCCATTAGAGCCTAATTAAATATAATTAAATTTATAAATCTAAATCGATTATTATTCAACTCCCTAAAGGTTCCAAATATTAAATTAAACTTACTATCATTATCTTTTTTAATAAAAGGCGCTTTATGATGAAGGAGGCATTGTGGACTATCTTGTACATTATTTGTACCTGTCCGCTCATGACGAACACATAGCCCAACTACCACCTTGAGGCATGGACAACACATAGCCCACCAACACCTAGAAGTATTGTCCGCTGGTTGAAAGCATGATAGCCGCAAACCGCACGGATTTATTCCTTTGATTTTCCAAGGACGCCCACAATGGAAGTGTCCAATGCTATCTTATAAATCTATTCTAAATATTATCTACAATCGATGGGACGGCAACACATATTTGAAACAAGATAATTGAGAATATTATCCACAATCGATGTGGGATGGCAACCCATATATTTGAAACAAATGATATAATAACAAATATATAGCATGGACATGAACTTTGTATACATCATATTAATATTTTTCCAAACTAGTGTCATTCAATGGTCAATTTTATTGAATTATTTTAGAACATTTGAAGTTATTTTCAAATTTTCAAAACTTTACTTTATATTTCTTTATTTATCTTGACTTTATTTTACTTTATTTTCTAAACTTTATTTTCAAATTTTCAAAACTTTACTTTATTTATCAAAACTTTACTTTACTTTATTTTCAAAACCATGTTGTGACGCCGCAAAATTTAAGGACATCATAATAAGGTTTAAAACTTAAAATCGATTTTCGTAATTTAAAAATCCTCATCAATGTTGCCACCAAATTTACCATCACTATTATCCGCACATTAACAACCCAAAATTTAAAGTTTTCAAATTACAATTCCAATAAAACTTAAAACTTAGTCTCAAGTACACAAAAAGAAATTAACACAATCAAAAGAAAGGCTAGAGAAAGCTAGGAAATATAGGAAATGGTTCGTGGAATTTGGGACTCTTCTGCTAGCTAAGGTCAATGTCACCTTGCAAGGTCTCAAGAGCCTTCGTTTTTTCTGGCACTGCATAAAACGCCAGGCAACGAGAATGCCAATGAGCGATTTAGCTCAAGAATATACTACAACCCTAAAATACCCGCCCGATAATAATACTCATAAATAATTATTATTGTGTAATAACAGAATAATAAGCAAGATTTAATAAGCACAAATGTAAATGCTAATGCTTAAAATAATAACAATAGATAAACAAATAAATAAATGGCAGATGGAATTAGTGGTTCATCATAAGGAATTGCATGCTCTTCTTTTTAAATTCTATAGATTCAGCTTTATCAAATAAATTTAGGTAACTCCGCTGAGCTCCACTTCCACTCAACCGCTAAGCAATGGCCACGGCAATTCCGACTCTTGGTCAAATATTCAAATGTTACTTGTCAGAATTACCAATGATGCCCACGCACAAGCTGTTACGCACTGAAGTCGTGACATCACGGTTCGCCCTAAGGAACGGTCTATGTTGTGACACCCGCACCACCAACCTTATATCGCCTACACCGATAAGAGCCAAATACCTTCCCGTACTATGTTAGGGTTCGCAACTCATCGCAAGAAGATTCTAAAACCGGCTCGCCCCATCACTTTTAAATTTTTAATGTATCATCGGTTCAATTTTTATGTTTCTTTACTGCTGAATCCACATTTTTATGCATGTGCGAGCTTTAGTTCGAGGATCACAAAGGATATAATGTTTATATAGCATAACACAATCCTATATGGCAACCAAAATAAATGTGATAGGGTTTCTAGAGTCATCACAAAATTTCTTAAGAATTCACATACTTCTCCTTTCAGTACTGTTTGGTCAAAAAAAATATGAAACCTATACCAAACGATGTTCAACCATTATAATATTTTAACTGGTGCTAGCTCATCAAGTTAGGAAAATATTTTGAGAAGAATACCAGGGCTAAAAACGATTTTAAAATGGAGGAATAATTTTTGGGAGAAAACTGGTTTGCTGGGACAGTGAGTTATATTCACCTCCAGCACAGGTGATCCGGTTTTGAAAAATAAAGAAGGGCCTCAAACGATGTCAAAAATAGGCATGGTCAGAGCATGTTGCTAAATTTTTGAGTTTAGAACATATTTCCAGAAGAGTGTGAAGGCTGAAAACGAACCGAAGATGGTCAAATGATTTTTATAAGAAAACTGACAGATTCTGTCACCTTTTGGAAAAATTGGTGTTTTCTCTCAATACTTAGTAAAAATTTATGAAACCAGCGGCGCTTGAAAGGTAACTTAAAAATATAACTTTTCCAATTTGAATCACTTGAAAATTCATTCTGTGGAATAAATGGTGATCTGGTAAAGCCAGCGTTGCTGCTGCCTTCAAACAGCAATGAAGTTAAAAATACATTCAGGCCATGAAAGCGCCAGCACAGGTGTCCTGTGTTTGAAAAATAAAAGGGTCCTCAAACGGTGTCGAAAAGAGGCATGGTCAGAACCGCTTGCTAAATTTTTGAGTTTAGAACATATTTCCAGAAGAGTGTGAAGACTGAAAATCAGTCGAAGGAGGTCAAATAATTTTTGTAACAAAACTGGACGGATTCTGTCACATTTTGGAAAACTTGGCATTTCACTCTCAATACTTAATGAAAAATTATGAAACCAGTGGCGCTTTGAAAGGTAACTTAAAAATCTTACTTTTCCAAGTGGTCGACAGAAAATACCATTTGTAGAGAAAATGGGACCTGTTTGAAGTTATTGCTTCTGCTGTGTCGCATGCGACACTTAGGGAAAATATTCGCTTCGTAAGAAAATAATGTTCAATTATTTTATAAAAATTTTAAATAGTGTATAACACCTACATATACTTCCAGTATACACAGATTTTTAACACCAATTAGTTTCAATTTATTAGAGCTCTTTTCACCCCGATAAAGTGTAAAACAGTGAGAAAAATCTATGCTTCAAGTAAAGGGCCATTCTTATCTCATTTTACTCTTTTACAAGATCATTTCGACAATGGAGAATATTAAATATGTAAAAACAACAGTAGCTAAACCATATGTTTATATCAAGAAGGAATATGAAATTATAGCACAATGAAATTTTTATCCTATCAAAGATTTAAACATGCATGGACTATTTTGCTATAGATGACTTAACCATGCTTAGTCTTGCATATATATTATATAAACTCAGTTAGAGGAATCTAAGGGAGGGTAGAGGTGATGTATTCTTACCTTAAGAGCCTTTTGCAAACACTACAAAAATTTGTTTTGAATTGGAGACCACCAAATGCCCTCTCCTCTCCTTTTCCTTCTTTTCTACTCTTTTCTCCCCTTACTCTTCTTTTGCTCAGCCGTGGAAAACACAGAAAATTGGCTGGATTCTCTTCTATATGTAGGGGCTTTGGAGAATTTATTTTATCTTATTTTATTTCCTCCTCTAGGCTTTGAAGTATAGGCTAGGTTTAGAGTATGCTTAGCATGCTTGGCAGCAGCTTTATGGGGAAGAAGGCAGCCAAACATTTCTTCTTGCTTGCTTAGGAATTCTATCTTAGATGACAGCCAGCAGAGCAAAGATGCCGTGGCTGCCCCAAATAAGGCTGGAAAGGCCATCTTAGCTTACTTCCCTAGGGAGGACTTGGAGAACAAGCATGCAAGTGGTTCAATTTTTATTTTATTTTCTTTTTATTTCTGCCAAGCCCTCTTCTTCTTCTCTCGATTCTCTTAACTCTCTTCTTTGTTTTTTTTTTTATTTTTGTTTTTACTTGTGTGTGTGTTTTGGCCCCAAGGAAAAAAAAATACTCTACTCTTGAATTCACCAAAGACACACATGCACATAATTCTAGTTTATTTCCATAATTTAATTCATGTCAAGGATTGATTTAATTAAGCATCATTTAATCTCAGTAGATTTTGGTGAGCAGAACATTAGTTAATTAACTATCCTCACATCCCATATAATTTAATTAGTCAATTGACTTCCATTAGAGCCACTTCCATTAGAGCCTAATTAAATATAATTAAATTTATAAATCTAAATCGATTATTATTCAACTCCCTAAAGGTTCCAAATATTAAATTAAACTTACTATCATTATCTTTTTTTAATAAAAGGCGCTTATGATGAAGGAGGCATTGTGGACTATCTTGTACATTATTTGTACCGTCTGCTCATGACGAACACATAGCCCAACTACCACCTTGAGGCATGGACAACACATAGCCCAGCCAACACCTAGAAGTATTGTCCGCTTTGGTTGAAAGCATGATAGCCGCAAACCGCACGGATTTATTCCTTTGATTTTCCAAGGACGCCCCCACAATGGAAGTGTCCAATGCTATCTTATAAATCTATTCTAAATATTATCTACAATCGATGTGGGACGGCAACACATATTTGAAACAAGATAATTGAGAATATTATCCACAATCGATGTGGGATGGCAACCCATATATTTGAAACAAATGATATAATAACAAATATATAGCATGGACATGAACTTTGTATACATCATATTAATATTTTTCCAAACTAGTGTCATTCAATGGTCAATTTTATTGAATTATTTTAGAACATTTGAAGTTATTTTCAAATTTTCAAAACTTTACTTTATATTTCTTATATTATCTTGACTTTATTTTACTTTATTTTCAAATTTTCAAAACTTTACTTTAAATTTTCAAAACTTTACTTTATTTATCAAAACTTTACTTTACTTTATTTTCAAAACCATGTTGTGACGCCTCAAAATTTAAGGACATCATAATAAGGTTTAAAACTTAAAATCGATTTTCAGAATTTAAAAATCCTCATCAATGTTGCCACCAAATTTACCATCACTATTATCCAGACATTAACAACCCAAAATTTAAAGTTTTCAAATTACAATTCCAATAAAACTTAAAACTTAGTCTCACATAATAAAAAAGAAATTAACACAACCTAAAGAAAGGCTAGAGAAAGCTAGGAAATATAGGAAATGGTTCGTGGAATTTGGGACTCTTCAAGCTAGCTAAGGTCAATGTCACCTTGCAAGGTCTCGAGCCTTTTCTTTTTTCGCACTGCATAAAACGCCAGTATAACGAGAATGCCAATGAGCGATTTAGCTCAAGAATATACTACAACCCGAAAATACCCGCCCGATAATAATACTCATAAATAATTATTATTGTGTAATAACAATAATAAGCAAGATTTAATAAGCACAATGTAAATGCTAACAGCTTAAAATAATAACAATAGATAAACAAATAAATAAATGGCAGATGGAATTAGTGGTTCATCATAAGGAATTGCATGCTCTTCTTTTTAAATTCCATAGATTCAGATTTATCAAATAAATTTAGGTAACTCCATGAGCTCCACTTCCACTCAACCGCTAAGCAATGGCCACGGCAATTCCGACTCCCCTTGGTCAATATTCAAATGTTACTTGTCAGAATTACCAATGATGCCCACGCACCAAGGTTACGTACTTTAGTCGTGACATCACGATGCCCCAAAGGAGCGGTCTATGTTGTGACA
>JANUSC010000776.1:0-45368 GCA_025200525.1 Camellia lanceoleosa
GAGACAAAGAACAGTGAGTGGCAACAATGAAGGGCGTAAAAGAACCACACCCGCCACCTCTCAATTCCCAAGACCTCCTCATAAATAATCGTAACGATAACCTAATCATAGCCCTACTAAAGAGTTCAGAAATGAAACCACCACAGCCCATGGCGACTAGGGATCCTTTGAAAAAGTCGGGTTGGTCCTCGACATCGGGGTAAAAAATTGTTTGAAGTATTCTGTTCGGGAGATTGACAAAAAGTGCTTCTAGCCACCTTTATGCTAGAAGACGGCGAGAAAATGATGGATGTTGATGTTGAGAGTTAAGCAAAGATGCTGATCGGGGCAAAATTTCTGGAAATCTTTTTATGACAAGTACTCTCGTAGTGCTGTCCGGGATAGGAAAGTGGCGGAATTTATGGAATCAAACAAGACAAGATGATCAGATTGAAAGTATGAGGCCAAATTCACCGAATTCACAGTTTGCGCCACATGTGATTGACATTTGA
This sequence comes from Camellia lanceoleosa, assembly GCA_025200525.1. Classification (NCBI taxonomy): domain Eukaryota; kingdom Viridiplantae; phylum Streptophyta; class Magnoliopsida; order Ericales; family Theaceae; genus Camellia; species Camellia lanceoleosa. The sequence goes on from JANUSC010000776.1 coordinate 492, forward strand.
TTATGCAAGAAGGCGCCACATTTTGAAGCGTGGGCTCGAGGTGATATTTTAGGAGAGAGTGAATGTCTTGAAGCCGAGACTTACATTGGGATATTAGGACCGGGCCATAATATCTCGAGGTACTAATATAGCTGCATAAGCCAAACCAATAACTGCATTGATCAGCGGTAAGTGTGCAAAAGGCGTGGCTTCTTCTCAAAGAAGAATTTTTCTGAAGAAGCAAAATACGGGCCTCTCTAATACTTCTAATCCTTCTCGAGACACAACCTCGCTTTTAATTACCACTTCAGGTAATATGCATCGCGGGAGTTTGGTTACCGTGGTAATGTGAGCTTGTTTCAATTGTGGTAAACAAGTATAAGGCGGCCGTGTAGATTGCAAATAGAACCGTGGAAAATTTGCCGCTGCCGCTCAACGATATCGCCCCAAAACCAAGGGATGCTACGGATCTACTCCCGGCTCATTTGAGATACCATGAGGCAAAAGGAAGAGTTTTATGGCGCTTGTCGTACTATACACTAATGCTAATACCGCTTGTCTCGTGTATTATTTCAATATGTAATCAGATGCCTTTGTATTAATTCGATTCTCGGATCAACACACTCATTCGCGTGACATATATATTTCTGGCATCTAGACCTAATAGACCCTTGTGAGTTATTGCCATATTTGTTATGTGTGTCTCCCTCCATCGGGGGAATCTATGTTATATGACTACATATATCTGCTTTTGTGACATGCATATCGAGAATGCTACCCTATATGTAGATTTGTTGTTCTTGAACTTTAGACATTTTGATGTAATTTTGGGCATGGATTGGTTAACCAAGTATTGTAGCCACCATTGATTGTGTGTAACAAAACGGGTCGTGTTTAAACCACCGTAATTGTAAAGAGATTGTGTTTGTGGGTATAGGTATAGTGCCTCCACCTTATCTCGATATCTCTAATGAAAGCATGTAAACCGATCGTGAAAGGGTGCTGTGGTTACTTTGTGCTATAATGTTGTCGAATAACTGAGAATGTTGAATTGAATAATATTCCTATTGTTAGAAAAAATTTCCTGGATGGTTTCCAAAAATGAACAATTACCGGTGGAATTGGTAGACAGGAGATAGAGTTTACTATTGAGGATCAAAAGGTGTGCACCCAAAATTTATTTCTAAAACTCCCTTACTGTAATGGCTAATGGCCAATGAAGGAATTGGAAGAACAAATGCAAGACTCGCTTGATAAGGGGTTTATCCTAATTCCAAAGACTTCTTCTTAGGGTGCATCGCTGTTATTTGTGAAGAAGAAGAAGGATGGCACTTTCTTGTTTATGCATCGATTATCGAATTGAACAAGGTAACGATAAAGAAACAAATACCCTTTCTTTTACCTCAGTATCGATGATTTATTTGGACCAACTACAGGATCATAGGTGTTCTCTAAGATTGCTTTTGAGATCCGAGTATCATCACCGGTTGTTACAGGCAGAGGATGTTGAGAAACCGTGATTCTGTAATTCGAGGTATGGTCATTTTGAGTTTCTTGTTATGTGCCATTTGAAGCGATTTTAATTCGTTCGCAAAGATTTATGGACTTAATGAATAGAGTTTTTAAACCTACCTTGATGAGTTTGTTGTAGTCTTCATCGATGATATATTTTTGATATACTCTAAAGATAGAGACCTGAACATGAACGCCACTTGAGAACCTGCTTACAAATACTTTGGGAAAGCGAAACTATTTTGCTAAGCTAAAGAAACGTGGAGTTTTGGTTGATGAAGTTGTTTTCTTAGGGCATGCGATCAACAAGGAAGGAATATTAGTGGACCTCAAGCTAGTAAAATAGAGGCAATCGTGAATTGGCCTACAATCGACTCAATGTAAATGTAAGGTTTGCAACCTTTATGGGTTTGATGGGTACTGAATAAGAGGTTTGCAGAAGGATTTTTCAAAAATAGTCCGTGCTCTCTTACCCAATCGACCATTAACGTTAAGGGCAATCTTTTTGAGTGGAACGATGAAAGAGAATCACCTCTTCATGAATTGGAAAACAAGATTGACCACCGCGACCGATTTTGACACTACCTTCGTGCACGGAAAATTTTGGTGATTTTCAATGATGCATCTTATAAAGGTTTGGGTCAGGTGTTAATGCAATCTACTAAAGGTTATTGGTTACGCCCCAACAGCTTGAGACCCGCACAAGAAAAACTACCCAACGCATGACTCTAGAATTGGCCGCAGCTTGTTTCTTGCTTTTGAAGATCTCACAGTATTATTTGGTATGTGGGCAAAGTGTAAGTTTACATTGCATCACAAGAGCCTCTAAATACTTTCTTTTGCCACGTAAAAGAGTCAATATGTTACATGCAGGAGATGGCTTCGAGCCGATAAAAGACTATGATCTAGAGATTCAAGATCACCTCAGAAAGCTAATAGCGCAAGGGCTTCGATGCATTAAAACAAAAAATCAACGCGTGGTATGGGCCTGCTTACTTATCCGAATGTAGAGAAAGTAGCTCCAAAGATTTTTGAGAAGTCCTAAAATTGAAGTGGTAATGTGTGAACAGTGGCGGATTGATAGCCATTATTATACGTACCGAAATAAGCATCATTGATGAGAAATCAAGCTAAAATGTAGAAGAGGATGAGTTCCTCAAGAAAGTGATTGATCGAATTTTAAGGCAAGTTCTGGAAAAGCGTAATTCAAGATAAGAATGAAATGTTGAAATTTTCCGAACTCAATATGTGTCCCTCGATATCCCAAACTAAAGAAGAGGAGTTTTAGATGAAGCCTGTGTCACAGTCTCAGATTTGCTATGCATCCCGTATCAACAAGATGTACTCCAGATTTGAAACAAACCTATTGGTGGCCTAAAATGAAGTATAGAGATTGCGTATCATGTGTCCAAGTGTTTCAAGTGGTCGCAAGTCAAGGCTAAACATCAAAACTAGGCTAGTTCTACTTCCAACCCTCTCCCTATTCCCTCGAATAGAAGTGTGAACATGTGACTATGGATTTCGTTGTTGGGCCTACTCCTGACTTCTCGAGGTATGGATTCCGCTCATGGGTTGTAAAGCTGATAGACCCGACTAAATCAAGAGACCCTTTTTCTACCACAAAACTACATTTCATCGCTATAGATTGGCTATTATTTATATTGATGAAATTCTGTCCTGCTTATTACGCGAGTTCCGGTGATCTATTGTGCTCGAATAGAAAGATCCTAAATTTGTATCTAGATTGTGGAAGAGTTTACAAAAAAGCTATGGGAATAGAACTACAAGGTTCAAGATCAAAGCATTCCACCCACGTAGATAGATGGGTGCAATGTGAAACGGAACGATACATACAGACAAGAAGATATAAGGTTTCGCGATGCTGCTTTAGGATTTTTCGTGAGTTGGAAAGATTATTTGCCACTTGCAGTAATTTGCCGATAATAACAGTACTTTCCACTCCAAAGATCGTATGGCACCATAATGAAAGGCTTCTGTATGGTAAAAGGTATAGATCACCTATTCATTCGCTGGATGTAGGCTCGGGATAGAGCTTTGCTTGGGCCGTAAATTATACAAGACACTTCTCGAAAATCAAGACCATTCACAAAGGCAGTATTCAAAACAGCAAACAGACTGCCATAAAAGAATTATAGGCGGATGTTCGAGAAGAACTCTTTGAGGCTATGAGGTTGGTGACCATGTGTTCATCCGTATTTCTTCGATGAAAGGCTAAGTCGCATTTGGGGAAAAATGGCGCTTATCGCCTGCTACATTGGGCCGCTTTCGTGCATTTTTGGAGAGACTGGCCTAGCATTACCTACAGAGTTGCCTTGCCACCGGATTCGGAAAGCAAATCCATAATGTGTTTCAGTGGTGTCGATGTTGAGGGGTTACCTCCCGAGACCCGGGTTACATATGTGATTGATTATCACCGGTAGCTATTGATGAGAATAATGGAATACGTACTAATGGCCGGAAAGTTAATTGGTCAATTCGCACCTAATAAGTGAAAGAATTGAGAAACAAATCCATCTCCAATGGTGAAAGTGGAATTGAAGGAGCACTATGGGACGGATGCCACGTGGGAGAAAGAGGAGGAAAATGCTGCTTCACGCTATCCACATTTGTTTCCTCGATTTATCGGCGGTAAATTAAGTTTGGAGGACCAAACTTCCTAAAGCGGGGAAGCATCGTGGATACCCTCAAGGTTCCGTAGTATGTTAATTGGTCCTTAATTTGCACATGATTAAGTGTGTTTAGCATGATTTCCAATGCTATTTTGTGAATATATGCATTTTGAAATTCTATCTGCTCAACCGTGAGGGAATATCTCGCTTTTGAATAATCATGGAAATTAATTGGAGGCCTTATCGCCACTTTTCTACTATGAACCCTAAATCGACACGCCATCGGTGATTGGCATAACTTCTTTAGAACCTGACGGTGAAAATTTAATTGGAAAAATTGATTCGGGCCGATTATTGTTGATTAAATTGTTAAATTAGTACCCAATTACTTTAGTAATATTATATCGGGTTAGTGGGTTTTGTTGGAGAGGCAAGTAACACAATTCCTCATTTTGGGTGTTTTGGAGGATCAAAAATCTGATTTTACACCTTAGTGTGAGAGAAGGCTCTGGCTCTAGAGAGTGAGGAACTCAAAATTGAAGTTTGATCATTGTAGCTAGGTGATCTTGAAGGCTAGCTCAAGAACCTACTATAAATTGTAAGGATTAAGCTCCTAGGTGAGTAATCATCCCTTCGTCTATGAGTTTGAATTTGTAAATTTTGTAAGTTCAAAGTCTACTTGTGATCAAGAGCATAATTTGAGTTGAATTTGTTAAATTAGGGAGTTATGCATGAACATGCATGTGCATAATTGCTAGAGTTTTGCATATTCATGCATGAATCATGTTGAACAAGAGGATTTGGGCACCAAACATCACATGGCATGCATAGTTTTCCTAAGTTCCATGGATCATAAGCCTTAATTGTACCATTTGAACTCAAATTGGGAGCCAAAAAACATACATGCATGTTTGATTTTTTGAAGAATGGAGCTTATATGGAGTTTGTAATATAGGAGTTTTGTCTTATACTTTAAGAAATGAGAGTTGTTTGAGAATTAGATGATGATTTTGAACGTAATTGATGTAATATTCTTACAATCTCATACAATATAATGTGTTTATATGTTTTTGGGACCAAAATTATGAGTTGAACATCTAAATTGAAGCTCAAGAACAATTTCCGGGTTTTTCCAGATTCTAGGTTCGGCCGAGCGGGAAACCGCCGATCAGAATTTCTATGCTCCCAACACTTTTTTGTAGAGTTGATGTCCGGCTGTAGCCGGATATTTAACGCCGAGCGTGAGAGCTTATAGATAGTGCCTTCTTCGCCAAGCGCGTAGTTCACGCCGAGCATGATTTTGATGCAACCAAGACTTTTGTAGGTTTTTAGGTTCCGCCGAGCGGGAAGTTGACACTCGAGCGTGAACACCCCTGTCAAATTTTGTTTATGTATTATGTGTTCTTGCTTTTCCTCGCTCTTTCACCTTAAACACTCTTAGGCATATCTTGAGCATTGTAATTGAATCTAAAGAGATAAGAATGAAGCCTCAAAGAGGAAAATGTGAATTTTGAACTAGATTGAATTGTTAGTGACCCTTTTTTATGTTCATGGCATGTAGGTCGAGTTCCAAGGCAAATCCACAAGCTTTATCATTCAGAGTAATATCTAACAAGATATTTGAAATGAGTACTATTGTCTAATTGTTTACTTATATGTAAGTTCATTAATTTGAGTGGTGGACAACGCATTGACATGAATGATTGGGGTCAAGGCCGATTGACATTGAATGATTGGGCCAAGGCCGATTAAGTATGAATGATTAGGGCTTAAGGCCGATTGATATGAATGATTGGGCCAAAGGCCAATTGATACTGCAATTATTGGATATAGATGATTGGGCCAAAGGCCGATAGATATAAATGATCGCTACTTCTAAAAGGCCATTTGTTGTAACCTGCCTTCATAAGCTGACTACTTATATATCTTCCTCGCTTGCTATTATTCATCGGGCATTTCCGCCGACGCCATTCATGTATACATGTAGGGTAAGCTAGGGACGCCCGTAACCAAAACCTCTGTGAACTTGTAGAGAAACAATTAAAGTTTTGAAGAGTCACCCAAACGCCTCACGCACGTAGACCGTTTTTGCCTTTTTGGACCTTTGTTTATAGTTTTGTTATGTTGGCTTAATACGTTGACTACTTTTGTATATAAGTCTTGGGTTTAACTGACTTAAATTGCATGATCCTCGTATGTATAGTGTTTGGTTTTAGTACATATTTTGATGTGTAAGTTATTAACATATAAATATTTGGAATGTTACAAGGTGCATTTAAGCACGGCTCTATGGACAAAGTTTTTGAATTGCTTCGTCGCTACTTCCCTTTATCTCCGATGTAGTTTTGATTTATTTGGTTGAGGTCAGTAGGGTAATCACTCGACATCGCCGCTTATGGCCTTAACCCATAGGGCGGGGTTCGGGTCACTTACATAATCTTTAGTGGATGTAATGATCGCCTTGGACAAATGGGTTAAGGAATGGCAAAGACTAATGAATTTGGCTTAAAATGAACCAAACTGTTATACATAAAGAAAATGAAGTATATTGGTTTGGGTTCGCAAGATGTTATGCCAAGTCCATTGTGTCAAGTGTTGTCTTACATCAATTCATGATGTTTTGATGAACCTCAAAGCCGCCTCTACTTCCTCTTTGGAGTTCACTTCCTATGATAGGAGTGGAGGGTGGTTGTTATTGATTGCATTTATCGATCTTTGTCCAAATTGTATTCGAGGATCATCAAACAATCAAATTGCTCATTGATGGTTTCCGTAAATGATTCCAACCTTCTCTTTTGATGCTTCCTCATGACAGAGAAATATGAGAGGGACAAACAAAGTTCGTAATAACTCTATTCCCAGACTGCTTTTCACTCCAGAGCACAAAGCAAGTGTTTTTTGCATAAAAATTAAGGTAGTACAACTAGCTCCTTATTTAGGCCCAATTTAGGGCTTCACCGAGGGAAAATGGGCTTGCCATCAATGTTTGGTTAAGGCAGGTTTTTGCGTAAAATGTGAGTAGTAGCTGAAGGTGAAACAGAGTAGACCTAGGCAAGACAGTAGAGTAATTCTTGGACGCCTGCAGGCATGTAACCCTGCAGGCATCCTGCTTGCATCAATGTTATAAAATTAATGCTCCGATTATTGTTGTAATGTATATTATTATTTTTTATTTGTGATTATTATAGCTAATTAACTTAGATAGATAGTTTATTTCTCTTTCTCATAATTATCCTTGTTGTAATAGAGTAGCTAGCAAGTTAATTCTTTGCTTATTCATTCATTCGGGTTTTGTAATAATTAGTTTAATTTAGACTTTTGGCCTTTGATTCGGACCCTCTTGCATGAGGGCCAACATGTAATAAGTTGTATGTCTTCCAACCTCAATGCCTTTTCTTTCCTTTTACTTAGTTACTTTTACGATGGTTAGTATAGAGCATCATTTTTCAAATTAGCATTCTTATGCTTTGCATCTATTGTCTTATGTGCATCCAAGGTTTGGCTTATCATACTAACCCAATATCAATGTTCAAATCATTGCTTGAATACGTGCTTATCACATGTCTTGAATGGAATCATATGCCATGTTCATAGCTAAGCTTATTAAAATTACATAATGTGTGCATTGCATTTAGTCATATTGCATTAATTAGAGCATGCATATTTTTTCTAATTATTTTGCTTTGTTTTGGCTTAGAGTATTAGGTGAGCAATTTTGAGTTTTAGCATCTTGCATCGAATGTTGTGTTTCCATGCCAAGCATACTTCTATGAGGCTAATTGCTTAAATGATATAACTGCTTGAATGCCTATGGATGAAAGCTAGTTGCTTGAATTGGGGATAGTTTGATTAATGTACATTTTAGCCCACTTTTTCAAGTGGCATATTCACAAACTCTTTAAAAATAAACATGAAATCAAATGTTCCAATTTTGGCAAAATAGTCTATACTTGTGTGTGCATCGCATAGTCGCTAGCCTAAAAACCGTAACAAGATCATATAACGTGAAATACAAATTACATCATGATTAGTAGAGGCCATCTTGATCGAGCTTAGTGTGGTGCTCAATTCATGACCTTCCTCTATCGCATATAAGTTCTCGGAGACATTTTAGTGATGACGGATAAGTGGCCTTTGGCACGCAGTCTCGAAGCTTCCGAATCCTTTTCCAAAAATATTTAGCTTACGCACTCAGAATCCGCAAAGTAGTACATTTTTGGCATTTGATTCAAAACATCAATTTTTTCAAAAATTGCTTGATCTCGACTCTTTTGTATTTTCACTATTTCACAAAGCACTTGTGAAATTAGATCTGAACCATGAGAGTCCTAATTTAGGCTAGTCGTATCCAAAAGGAGCACAAAAAGCAAGCAACGATTTGGTGACTCTGCTAGATTTAGAGAACATGACTTGAAACTCATGATGTGAAATTTTATCTACATGTATATGTTCTTGGCATTGCATTTGCATTTATGCACTTAAGTCGTGGTTTATTATCCTGCTATTCCCGACGGCTTGCTCAAAAGCTTCCGCCAAAAGGTTGGCCGATCATGGGCTCTCTACTATGTTGGAAACACAACCCTTGATCTAGATTACTACCACGCTTGATCCTCCATCTTATCGAGGTACCCTTTGACTATTTGACCTAGTTGCATATAGTGAAGCTTATAGTGACTATTTTAACTTAGGACAGATGCCACACATTTGCGGATGTCGTGAAACTTATTGTTTGAAATAGTACAACCTAAATCATGTCAAAAAATCTAAGACAAGGTAACCCTACCCCCTCATAGGAGTGTTTTTGGTTTTACTTGGTATGTGCTTTTACAAAGTGAGACTGCATGTGATGGTTCATATCAATACGAGTTTGAGAATAGAGTATGGGGATTACAAATAACTGTGTTATGACTCATAGAATCAGTCAAGTGCTATTCGATTTTGATTATTTATTTTTTCTTTTTTTTTTTTTTTTGCTAGGTAGTTTACCATCATAGCTTTAGAAAGACCCCGATATTCCCCAAGTTGTGTGGACTTGCATTGTGCTTTTGCAAAGCCTAAGACCTTGTTGGTGGCCGCCTAAAGAGTTAGTCTCTACTTCCGCTTAGTCACCCGATGAAGAAGGAAATGCATAATCAAGAATATTTAGACAAAGTACCTAACAAAACACCTATCCTGCTCACCGATCAATTCATAAGCATCTAGATCATCCAAACCAAAGAATGACATAGAATACAACAAAGAACGCAAAGGAATTTGTCACTATGATGACGGCCTGTGAGAACTATGGATACTGTAACTAGAGGATAGCTACAGATGAAATTATTACGATCTACGACGTACATCCGGGCATCCAGATTAACTGCATCCGGATCCCGCTGCTACTTCACCCAAACTCGGATCTACTCCTACTAGTAGAAAATCCCCAAATCCCAGATCTTTAGGAAATGTTTCCCCCGGCTTCGGCCTTGGTTCGTCTGACTCAAGAAGAATATTTCCTTTTGATATCAATGAAATTGATCCACCTTGGTTAAGATTGCTAGATTGGAGAAAGCATTGAAGAAATCCTAGGCTTCAACTCCATTCCTGACATCAAAGACGGGCACACCAAAGCATCGCCGACATTCGAGAAATTTAAATGCCCCACATCGATGCATTCGATGGGAGTGGGGATCCGATTGTGCATGTCCGGTTGTTTTCGAACAGATTGAGGCCCATGGGTTTGTCTAGGGCGATAAGCTTTCCATGTTTGGGAGAACCTTGTCCGATGTGCTATTTGGTATGCTAAATTGGAAGACTTAACAAAATGGAATTGAGAAGAGCCATTCTGAGGCATTTGTCAATCAAGATTCATATAACACCCAAATAGAGGTAACCGTTAGTGAGCTGGAGGCTACCCTGTAACCTTAAAGAATCATTCATCGATTTTGCTGTCTTGGAGAGCCAAGGCGTTTCAAATGATAAATGTGGGAGACCCTTAAAGAGAACAAGTTCGACTAGTGGTCTAGAACCTCGAGCTGCATATGCTACAGTAGAATGATAGTGGCACCATCGTCTATATTTGCTTCCTTACACAAGCCGGGGTCCAGATTGAGAGTGCATTTAAAAGGGCATTATCCACGTAACAAGCCAACCCATAAGAAGGCCATTCTCTTGGAATACCAATGCTAGCAATAACACTATTCTACGTACCGCCAATGTCAATATTATTGTTTCAATGACTAAGATGGTTGATCCCTTTAGCACGCCACAACCTCACATTTCACAAAACACTGCCCATCCCGAATCAAGAGTCTTTACTCATCCATATGAGCCCAAACCACACCTCAAACTATTAATGAAAAGGAGCATCTCAAGCCTCTCGATTCTCGCCCATTTCTAGACCCGTTACCCAAACATGGCCCTACCCAAGATTGTATCTTCCAAAGAACAACATGGCCATCCAGACTTGTTATCATATACATCATGAGATCCAGATCTCATCGACAACAAAGTTATGGCCCCACCTTCCAAACCAAACGTGAATAACCAACCCACTTTTGCACATAACCAAATTTCCCCACTCTAGAAACATTAACCATATCCATACATTACCCCACCTTTAGCCCTAGCACATATATTCGCCCCGCCTACCAAAATTGAGGTGGTTATTTTGGAAGGCATGTACATGTGCATGATAGATCTAACACCACAAACCCAAACCAAGCCCGTGGGCGAGATGGAGAAAGAGAAAATGCACTAAAGACAGGTCGTTTGATACCTATGTTATAGAGAAGGCTCGCCGCAGCGAGCACGATCCTAGTTTATACATTGTGGCTATCGATCAGCCGAAGTCAATAGTCATACTGCTAGACTTTCTCAACATTAATGCTATCAGGGAAGGCCGGTTAGGGAAACATCAGAATGATTAGCATGAACAAGGCCTAAATTACTTGGCTGACTTAGAAGAGGATTTATCGATCCGAGGAGGATCTCGAGGATTTGTATTTTTCAAGAGGAGGATACAAGCAGTGTTCAAGTGGGATGGTAGGACCCGAGCTAGCCAGAAACAAGCAATGGATGGTTGAGTGAGGAAGAGTCAGATGTGGAGGAACAGATATGAGAGATTGGGAAGGAAGAGAAAATTGCTACTAGTGGCGAGGCTAAGGCTGCACATCTGACTGAGAAAGAACAGACACTGGAAGAATTTTAAAGGGAAAGGATAGAAGAGATCCAAATGAAGATAGCTGTGCGTGAAAAGGAAAAGGTAAAGAAGTACCCGAAACAATGGTGGGTGATGTCCAAACTACCAAAAAGGTCAAATGGGAGCCCAGCAACCAAAAAAGGATGTTACGAAAACTCCGAAAACATTAGGATTTAGAAACCAAGACTATGGTGGAGGAATAATGGAGTGATGATAGGCACGGATGTTAGCATGCTCTAGATAGAACCCGATGCTAGCCCGACTGCGGATCAAGCAGGAGAGTGGAAGACAAAGGACCTAAGTCATGCGTACACTAACGAATGGTGGAAAGCCGATATCCCGGATGACACCTGTTATACTGACGAGATCAATTATATGACCTGGACTGGTCGGTACTTCAAACTTGCAGCATTAGACCAGCCAGAGACCTCTAGAAAGAAGGCTGAGAGATCAAAAGAGAAGGATGTTGAGGAAAACCTGGTCATGAAATGGCTTAAGAAGATTCAGGCTAACATATCAATTTGGGGGCTAATAATGGCATCCCAGGAGCATAGGCAAGCATTGCTGGAGGCAATGAACCAAAGCCAACCGCTCATCGATACCACTATTGACCAATTGGTATTTTGGTTACATCTCGGGATGTTACGCGGTGATATCTTTTACGATAAGGAGTTACCACCGAGGGTGCAACCACGTACCGCCCTTATATGTGTAACCCTAAAAGTCGAAAAAGTGGATTCCAGTGGTATTAGTAGATACTTGATTGGCGATCAATGTATGTCTAGTGAGGATCGCCATGCCATCGCTTTGAGACCGATTGACTTTACATTCACGCATCTAAGCCGCCTGCTTATGACAATACAAGCCAAGATGTTATGGGAACGCTGAAGAGCCATATCCTAATCAAATTTCCGGCCCAACATGAGGTGGAATTCCATGTCATGGACGCTCGCCACTTTTTAATCCACTCGAGAAGGCCCTAGCTATATCGTATGAGGGTCAGATCATCAACAATCCACCGCTAGTGAAGTACCCCTTCAAAGGCTGGATTACCACTATGTACAATAATTTTGTGATCCATTCTCCTAGGGAGCTACCGCGCCATTATTCAAATCATACATGGAAAGAAGACGGTTCCTTTCTAGCTTCTTCTCCGCAAAAGCCCAATTGGTCCAAACCATTATGGCGAGGAAATGGGAACTACGTGGCACAATCTATCTACATGATTAACAAACAAAGGCATATTCTTGGATCAGGATTGGGCAGAAGTGGTAGGCAGTGAGGTATTGTTGCTAAGGAGATGAGTCACAACCCTCACGCTTTCGGGCCGGGATATAAACCTACCACTGTAAATTGGCAATGAAAATAGGAGAAGTTGCGAGAAAGGCTTAAAGCAAAGAGGACTGGGAAGTAGTATGAGTTAATCCACAAACCAATACAAGGGACCTTGAACGGATATTTTGTTTGCCAAGAGGAAGACTTCCCCTTTTGTGGATTCCCAGAGCCTTGGTATGATTGGGAGACAAAGACAAGGTATCCGGGGTTCGAGATCTTCTTCGAACACCAGTTACTGTAAGAGGAGGATTTAGGTGACTCCAGCCGTCAGAAAGTACGTATCAAGGTGGACCGCAAGCTCGACTTTGAAGAGAAAGAGTTGGGAAAAGCATCGTCGATATACCGTAAGTTCTATTGTCGGGTTAAGATCGCCAACTTGGGGGATAGTTTTACTATCACAATGATCGAGGATACTCCAACAGTGGATTTCTCCAATCTTATCATGGATGTATTTGAGGCTCCACACCTGGTTTGGAAGTTTGAGCAAGGCATCATTGGCAGTTCTAGATCGAATAGTGAGTCCGGATCTAATTCTATTGAGTCTGTGGAGTCGAGTCGATTCGAGTTCCTCAGTCCGTACTTCTGAGTGGTAACTTGAATACCAAAGTCCTATCTAGGTCATCTTTTAGCTTTTCTTTTGAGCTCTATCAGAATCGAAGATCTAGACTTTTGAATGGAAATGTCAGTGAACATTGTCTATTTCTCATGCCTTGGTTTGTTGTAATAATCTTGATTTTCATAATTTTGACATAAACGAAGAGGAAGAAATTCCTCGGGTTTTGAAAAATTTGATTGATCATGAGGAGGAGAGGCATGTTAAGCCTTGTACAGATGAAATCGTATCAATTAACGCGGGTATTGAGGAAAATCCTCGATTGGTCCAGATCGGGTCCACACTGTCTTCGGAGGAACACGAGCATTTAATCGCTTTATTAAAAATATTCAAAGATGTTTTCGCGTGGTCCTACGAAGACATGCCTGGAATCAACCCTAAGATTGTACAACACCAGATCCCTCTTGACCCTGAGGCTCGGCTAGTTAAGCAAAAGTCACAGAGAGTTCGCCTTGCATTGGGCTTTGAAGATCAAGAAAGAAGTTACCAAATAGATTGAGGTGGTTTTTGCTTGTACTTGAGTATCCAACGTATTGGCCAATATTGTTCTAGTCCCAAAGAAGGATGGTAGGATCGAGTTTGTGTCGACTTCGTGGATTTGAATAAGGCTAGTCCAAAGATGATTTTCCATTGTCGATATCGGCAAGTTGGTAGACTTCACCGCCGCCATGCATTGCTCTCATTCATGGATAGGTTTTTCTGGTATAACTAGATTGGCGGCACCCAAGGATAGGAGAAGACCACTTTCACTACTCCGTGGGGCACCTATCGCTATCGAGTCATGCCGCTTGATTGAAGAATGCTAGAGCCACTTATCAAAGGGCTCAACCACCATTTTGCACTATATGATCCACAAAGAGGTTGAGGTGTATGTGGATCTATATGATTGTCAAGTCCAAAGATCGAGAGGGCCATTACACCGCCTTGAGAAATTCTCTTTAGCGGATTAGAGAGTATAGATTGAGGTTGAACACGTAAAATGTACATTTGGCGAATAATAGGAAAAATGTTAAGATTTCATCACACATAGAAGAATTGAGTTAGATCCTTCCAAAATCAAGGCTATCTTAGAAATGCCACCACCGAAGACCGAAAAGTAGGTGCGGCTTTCGGGTAAAGTGCAATTCATAAGATGGTTTATTTCAAACTAACCTTGACTTGTAAACCACTATTTGCGTCCTTAAGAAAGGAAAGATATTTCAATGGAATGATCACCGCTACCGCTTTTTGAACAAAGTTACAAGACCAGAGAATCCGCTTGTGTTATCACCACTAGAACCGGGAAAACCGTTGATTTTGTACCACAATCACTTAATTCAACCATGGGGTGAATGTTGGCATAGGAGTCTGAGACCATGGCGGAGAAAGCCATTTACTACTTGAGCAAGAAAATGCTAGATTATGAGACCCACACTCCTCGAGAAAGCTTGTTTAGCCTTGGTATGGGCTACCAAGTTGAGGCACTACTTGTTAGCTCACCCTATAATCTTGGTTTGAGATTAGATCCCATCAAGTATCTCTTTGAGAAACCAAATACCACGGGTAGGTTAGCCCATTGGTTTCTCCTCCTCTCCAAATTTGATCTCAAATATGTTATACATAAGTCGGTTAATAGCGAATTCCTAGCAGCATAACCCAAAAGAGAGGGATGAAGCTATGGGAGTACTTTTTCCCAGATAAAGATATTATGCAAATAGAGGAGAAAACGTGGATGATGTACTTTGACGGAGCAGCCAATCAATACGGTTATGGGATTAGTGTGTTGGTGATAGCACCCGATGGCTCCCATATACTCTTAGCCTTCAAACTCCAAAGCTCAAAGTATCCAACAACGAAGTTAGTAGTATGAGGTGTGTATTGTTGGTTTAGAAACCACCATGGAACTAGGGCAAAGGTTGGACATCATCTAGATTCGAACTTGGTTGTGTCTCAAGCCAACGGAGATTGATAGGTTAAAGAGAAGAAAATGAAGGTTTACCATCAGGTCTTGGATATGCTAATTCCGAGGTTTGAAAAGCTAATGTGTACCCATCTACTAAAGGAGAATAACCGATTCGCTAATGTACGAGTAACTATATCTTCTATGGTAGACATTCCATTGGGAGTCAGGATGCGTCCTATCATTATTAAGCAGAAGTACACGCCGACCTATGAAACCATTGCCGCTGAAGATGAGGTTTCGCATAAGAACCCCGGTACTACGATATTTAGAATTTCTCGAAAATGAGGTGTATCCGCTTAGAGCAACTACCAAGGACAAAAGGGGAATACATTTTAGCCATCCAATTTATCATTTACGAGGGCAAGTTGTACAAAAGAGGCCATTTGTGAATGCATAAACCGTGGTATTGAAAAAGAGGAATCATACGCCTTATGGAGGCTATTCACGGAGGAGAGTGTGAGTCTACATGAACGGTGTGATGCTCGCCGAAAAATCCTTAGAGAAGGCTACTATTGGTCAACCATGGAAGAGGATTGTATTGGTTTTGTTTGGCGCTGCCACAAACGCCAAATTCATGCCAATCGCATGAACATTCCGCTATCGAAGCTCTATAACATGACTTCACCATGGCCATTCTTTGTTTGGGGGATAGATGTTATCGCCAGCTACGCCTAAATGGGTCAAATAGGCATGTGTCTTCTTTGGGTAGCAATCGACTACTTCACGAAATGGGTGGAGGCCTAGTCTTATTCTCAGATGAAAGCATCGCATGTGGCTAAATTCATCAAAAACAACATCATCTACCTAAGATGGAGTTCGAAATGAGATTATCTCCGATAATGGGTCACTTCAAGAAAGAGGTGATAAACTTGCTTGAGAAATATAATGTGGCTTTCCATAAGTCATCAACCTACAGGCCACAAACCAATGGAGTTGTCGAGGCTGCGAACAAAAATATCAAGAGAATTCTGCAGAAGATGATGGAAACTTACAGGAACTGGCTAGATAAATTTCCATTTGCGCTCTGGGGCTACAGAACTTCGATCCAGACATCTACAGGGGCATCCCCTTATTCTGTTACCTACGAGGATGGAGATTGTTTTGCCGATTGAAATTGAAGTGTCGTCTCTACGAGTCATGGCTGAATGTCAGATAGCGAAGGTGGACTAGCAACGGAGTAGGTTCGAAGAGTGAATGTTGTTTGATGAGAGAAGACTAAGGGCATTGTATCATGTCCGTATTACCAAGATTGAATTGCCGTGGCTTTAACAAGAAAGGTCAAGTCTAGAAATCTAAGAACGGAACATGGTACCGAAGACAACCTGCTCCAATCCATGACCTTAGGGGCAAGTTCGTAATTCCAATTGACTGTCCCTATCATCAAATCTATTTGGTCGTGGGTGGTTATTCTCATTGACTTAGATGGCTTGGAGTTCTCACAACAGATCAATATAGACAAGTTGAAGAAATACTACCCCGAGAGGCCTACTAGGCCGAAAACCTAAAAGCGACTCCAGGCAAAAGTTAGAGCAAGAAAATTATAAATAAAGAAAAATTGAGCTCACAAGGTTGAAAACCCTAAAGGATGACTTTGGCAAAAGTTAGAACGCAAAAGGAGAGAGTTAATACCGAAAGTGAACCTTAACCTAACTACGAAGGCCCGATTCTCATCTTTGGGATACATAGGCAACTTCATCCCGGTTCGCCGTAGCTATCTCCAACTCAATTGTTCTGTCCATTTTCCTGATCAGGTCATCTTTGTTCATCATCTATTAGTTCGGTTGTAATCTTTGTTTTGGGAAGAAAAGCTGATTACATAAAGCAAGAGCGTATGATATGCAATCAAGGGCAATTATGTTCTTCGATTTGGGATTTTACATCTTGAGAATTGATTCTGTGCGTGTTAGGTGGTGATCGTTTCTGAAAATTGTTTTGAAATTTTTTATTAAAAGTTGATTTTGTTCAAAATTTTACCCTTTACAACTTGGACCATTTTTGAGACCGAAAGGAAAATTTTCAAGATCAAGAATCTTTAATTTTATTGATTTCAACACAAGTACATTCTCCAACTATTTGATTTAGATCAAAGTTGCTTTTACATTTTAAAACTTGAAAAGAGAAAATCAAAGCAGTAAAACTAGGGGCACAGCTAAGTCAGGTTTCACGCCAAAGACGCACTCCAACCTCTCGCTTCTCGAGCTGTTTAACACTCTCGAGCAGGTTGTAACTAAAACTAATGGCAAGGGCTAGAATCTCTCTCGTCCTCCAGGTCGCGAGAAACTGGGGTAGGCGGAAGGTATAAACTGGAAATGAAGTTGTGTATTCCATTCCATCATCTGGATATATCTGATCATGCCCGAATTGATGTCTGAACCGGAGAGGGAAATAGAATATACAATGTGTGAGGCCAATTAACTCTACACCCGACTGTCGGGACATGTTGTAGCTCATTTCAGCCAAATTAAGCCAGGGGCAACGCCAAGTTATGCCAGCCACAAATTTGTTGCACATCCAATCACACCACAACCCCTCTGAGGAAAAATTGACCAGCCGTTGGCAAAAGAAGTAAGCTCAAGGCTAAGTACTTGGGGCAAGGGTCCACTACTTGCAGTTTATCCATCAACCATGCCTGGGGAGGGATGAAAAATAAGAGTGATTAAAGAATAGAGAGTTGTACGATGAGAGAAAAGTAAGGAAGAGGTTATAAAGAGAAAAACAGAGAGTAAGTGTTGAGTGATATGAGAATCATAAATTTGAAGGGTGGAAAATAATATCTGGAGAAGTAACAAACTCCAGAAGCGTAGTCTCCTCGATGAAAGGCATCCAAACCCATCAAGGTTTTAGCCAAGTACAAACCCATGCAACTCTTACTCTTTTCAAACATTGGGCCACTTCAATCAACCGATGCTATCTCCACTAAAACTAAGGGCAAGAAAGAATTGCGCAAGTAGACATAAATAGAGAGCATGTTACCAAAGGGCCTCACAAAGGAGGTCACCTCTGCTCCAATAGTGAAGAATCAATGAACTAAGCCGTGATGCCTAGCTCCCATCATGTGCCAAAGATCGAGCCTCACAGAACGTTAGCCCATACATCCATCCCAAAGCTTGGGCATGGCCAAAACGGGTTGCAAAGATGATTTCTTTGTTAAGGCTGACTCCATCAAAGCTCAAAATTCTCAAGTGTTGAACATAGCTCCTGTGATCCAAAGCGAACACATATGTGATCGAGTTCCAACATCGAACAAATGAGAAGGAGGAATGGAAAGAAAATAGAAGTGCAAACAAACTTGAGAAAAAGAACGTTTAGGGCGAAACTGCAAAAGTTTACCTTTTCCGAGCCATCCAAAGTGGCTACCTAGTCTAGAAGCCTATTGTTGAGCAATGTTTCCATCGTGATAGTAAAATACCAAAGACTTGCTATTCTGCCAAAAAAACAGCATAGGAGCACCATTTATAGAGGTTGAGAAGGAGTAAGCAGCATGACAATTTTGGTAGCACTCACTAACCTCATATTTAGGCCTAGCCATGCCTCATCGAAGCTCGCTGCGTTTACTTAGGCCCTCCGTCAAAATGGTGGCTCGATCAAGGAATTGCGTAAAAAGCTGGTTTTTGTCTTCATGCATCAAGTATGTTTTGAGTTTTGTTTTGTTTGTACCAAATGTTTTTTAGTATTTTCAAGTTGTTTTCATTTTGTTTTCTTGTTATCGAGTTGTATTTTACATTTTGTCCAAATTGCGGGTTGTTATTCAATTCAATGATGAATGCAAGGGCAGATGTTCGTTGTTTTAAGTCTTGTGCAAAGTTACTATGCAAAGGTTATGTCATTCATCACATGCCATTCATCACATATTATGCAAGGAGATCATTCAAACTTGTCTTTTATAAGCTAGCTGATCCAACTCGATCATTGTTTTACAAAATAGCAAAACAAAAGAAAATCCTTTAAAAACAAAAGGCTCTAAGTTGCCTTTAACTACAAAGCGCCCCCTCCTCCTCGAAGTCGTACTCGGCGACTCCTCAGAGGTGAGCGCCGCCACTCTACCTCTCCCCTTCATTCCACTTATTGTGCCCGCCGCCTCTTCCTAGTTAGAGGAGGTCTCAATGTGCAATCGGTGTTGGCTCAAGCTTAAAAGAAAGAGAGAGTACAACCATCGAAGAAATCAACAGAGTTATGAGTGAGACTGCTATGATCAGAAACTAATGGCAAAGCATACCTCACCCCATAAGTAACTAAAGTGGTCTCATTTATTCCACACCATTAGAAGTAGTCAATAATCGTCAAGGAGGTCATCTGATATGCCCCGGTACTGCAATGGAGAAGATTTGACAACAAATCAAAATAACAAAGGGCAAAGTAAATGTAAAGCAACGAATGGGCGTAAACAAAAGAAGTGTACTTGCTCGACACCGTGAGTGAACACCAACTGCGGATCCTCTCTCAATGTGCTCAAGGGGGATTTGCTTAATCACCCCTGGCCCGTCATGTATACGACCAATCGTAATCACAGAAAACTTGGGAGTGGAAGTAGCGGCAACAGCACCTCTAGCAACAGCAGTAGTAGCAGCAATCTCTAGAACAGTGCGAACCACGCCTAGGGTAAGAGGCACCATCACCCCAACCTGAAGAAAGTGGTGAAGTCGCTGGCTCATGATATCGGCCACCATCCTCTCCCACCATCGTGAAGTCAATCTATGACCGGCATGAAGATCATCCACTACCTCATATCGAGGAGGAGGATGTGAATGTCCAGACCGCC
Source organism: Camellia lanceoleosa (assembly GCA_025200525.1). Taxonomy (NCBI): domain Eukaryota; kingdom Viridiplantae; phylum Streptophyta; class Magnoliopsida; order Ericales; family Theaceae; genus Camellia; species Camellia lanceoleosa. Next base: position 20,442 of record JANUSC010000776.1, read on the forward strand.
ACCCCTTGTGTTTGGCGGATGAACCTCTCTCATATAATAAGCTCGGTCAAGCGCACTCAAATAGAATCAGATAGCGAGGCGCACTATGTAGCAACGTAGGTCGCCTCTATCGCTCGAGGGATACCCGCCAGAGTGGCAATAACTTATGGAAACAAATGTCGATGTCAAGGATCTAAGCAAAGATGAATAATAGTGTAGTATAAGAATAACGACAATATGGAAACATGGTATGGAAATGTGAAGACTAGTATTTTGTTACTTGATCCGCTGGCGATGGTGTCAAAGAAACGGCGAAGTAGGGAAGTCTCGGGTTCATGCAGAGGTGGCGCTCGAATCGGGAGTTGTAGTACCGGGAGCGGGGTACTGACAACTCAATCTGCCTCACCAGGACCGGAGCTAGAGAGGTGAAATATGTGTAGACCCATAGCTGCAAGTAAACAATAGATGGATGAAGTAAATAAGACAAATAAGAAATGCAAAGCAAAGATGAGCAAGAAATGTAGAATTGAACAAAATGCATAGAAAAGTACATGGGACATACCTCCCAAACCCTCCAGTAACCACTGAGAGAATCCTCCTTGTGACTGATATAGAACTCATATAGCAGTACAGGGTTGCCAGGCCGGCCCCACCCCAGTCATACTTTGTCACCTGTGGTAGGTGCACCAATGCTCGATATAAACCCACAATGTTTTCCCTATTGGCAAATAGGCTAGTACCGAGGAGATATATAAGGAAGTCGCGGGTGTACTGGGTGACCTCATCTAGAGTAGCAGGTTGAGAATTAGAGAAGTGATTATAGAACAAACTATACCTCACCATCCCATGACTGGTGATATCTGGGATCGCCTAAGAAGCCGACGACGACTCTTCACCAGCCACATCAGATCACATGGGATTGGGCCGCACCACCCAGAGGCTGCTGAGCATCGAGAAATCGATGAAGTCGTGGTCACCTCTAATCGACAACAAGTGGAACGAGTTCAGAGTGTCCCACTATCCATCTATCATGGCCCCAGATAGCAATGATTTAGCCCTCATCCTAATGAGCCTCGAGAAGGTCCAAAGCCTACTGATCAACCAACAGGACCTCCTCCGCAGAAGCCTCTCATACCCACGGGACCAGATATGGATCTATAACTGCCAATCCTCCTAGCTATCACTTGTAAATGGGAGTGCATGTAGAGTTAATGAGTGTTTTGTTCATAAGATTTCAACATATGTACAAAACAAAAGGAAGTTGCTATCGTGGAGGTATCGATGCATGTGCTCATGCTCTCATAGCAGATGTCCTCATCCTATCCTAGGGATGAGGCCTCAAATCTCAAAATACCGCCTAAGGATGGAGCATGTGTGCGGATCGATAGATGGTCAGATCAAATGGCCTATTAATGAGGGAAGGAAACACTGGAGCCGCTTTTTACCACCAATTATATCTCACCAAGAAATTTTAATACCGGGCGAAGTGGTCTGGATGGGAACTTTGTCATTAGCTATGAAAAGTGGAAATAGTGAAGAAAATGTGAAAGGATGAGGAAATGAGTAAAAGCCCCAAAATCAAAGCCCTAGAGAGAGAAAGTAAAGAAAGGGTGGAAAATCAAAGGGGAAACAAGAAAAGTGTGGGCAAACGTGAGAGGAATCAAGAGAAAACTCAAAACTCCACCAAATTAAGATTTGTTCGGCTCAAAGCGTAGAGGAGGGAATGGGTTTCAAAGCAAAATTGCAAGGGTTGTTGGGTAACTCAAGGAAAGGGGAAATCTAGAGAGGAGTGGAGGTTAGAAAGAGAGGGAGGAATTATGCCAAGGTAGTGTGCAAAATGAAGGTTGGATTGTGTTTTAACAATCGTAATGCGGTTTTCCAAATCGCCTTCGCCATCGGCTCAGTCATTACCGGTCTTGACCGCCGCAGCTTTTATCGAGGCCCAAATTTAGTGTGAACTCAGTTTTTTTTTTTAACTTTACTTTATTTCTTGTATTATGGAGCTTTAATCTGAAAAACAATAGAAAGAGAAAGAAAGAAAGCAGTGAAAAAAAAAAGAGTTGAAAGAAAAGAAAGAGAAAACAATGAGGAACAAAAAAAAAAAAAAAAAAAAAAAAAAAAAAAGGGAACGAAGGAAAATAAGAGAAGAGAAAAAATGAGCGGGTAAAATATAAAAAGGAGAAGGAAAGGAAAAGAGAGAAATTTTGTTCATTCTACTTTGTTTTATTGTGTGAATGCATAATTTGATTTATTTGTTTCTTGATTTAATTTGTTTAAACTTATTTATTTAACTCATAATGTGTTTTGTTTGGTTTAAGACTTTTAATTAGTTTAAGCTGTTTCGTTCGCTTGCAAATTGTTTTGCCTAAATCGTAATATATTTTGTTATTTCCTAAGCGCACGGTATTGTATGAACAGTTCATCTCGTGAGGAGTTCTAGATAAAATCATTCGTGCCACAAAGAAAATCATCATCCATTTTACAACCAATTGAATGTGGTGTGTTGTGTTCAAATTAAAGCCCATTGTTTTTAACACATTGGCAAATTGGCTTTCATTTTATTGCATTACATTTTGATTATTTTGATTTTACGTGTCTCTTGTGTAGATTCCGCTTACTTCTAATTCACGCTCATGCATTGTGTCTTGTTTGGAATTATCTCCATAGATCGTGATTTTTCAGGCCTTCCTAGAGGGAGGGATAGTTTCGCTACCAAATTCTCAAAATTTGTTTGTTCATTCATTGACCCACCAATCTTTCTTCCTCTCGCGGCGACGTTAGAAGTGCTCGGTTAAAATGACAAGTGCGCCTGCTCATTCACACCAATCTTTCCTCTCGTATGGACGATTAGAGTGCTCGGTTAAAATGGCAGAGCTCGTTCGCTCACACCAATATTTCCTCCTCTCAGATGCGACGCTGCTAAGAGTGCTCGTTAAAAACATCGGGTGTGCCTCGGTGTTCAAACCACATTTCTCCTTTTGTATGCGCGTGAGGATTGTCTAAATCTAAGAACATCGGTGTGCCTGTTCACACCACCTTTTCTCCTCTCGCCGGCGACGCGAGGATTGTCCAAATCAAGAAAACATTGGGTGTGCCCGGTGTTCACACCATCTTTTTCTTCTTGCGTGCGCGTTAGGAATGTTTGCTTTGGTTTAAAACATCGTGCGCTCGCTTGTTCACACCACCTTTCCTTCTATCGCGGAGACGTGTTAGATCTCGGTTTAAACCTCTAAAAGCGCCGATGGTTACGCTCTCCTTCACCCTTCCCACGCTAGGCGAGGGCCTTATTTTCACATCATTTCTACGTGAGCTACTTCAAGTGGTCGGCCGACCACTTTAAGTGGTATCCCAAAAATAAAAGTAGTCGGCTATGGTGGGAGAAGGTTAGCAGCATGAAAACAAGCAAATGGTGTGGTGGCCAACCACTTTGATGGTCCAAAGATCGGTGAGACCAAATTGTCGATCGTAAAACCGCTGGCAAGAAGGAAAGTGGTTTATGGAGAGAAACTGGCCCCCCACCCTTGTACCACCTTCCAAACAAGGAAAACAAGGTTTGTACCAAAAACAAACCAACACGGATGCAAGACGAAATTTCGGGAGGCAAAGCGTGTAGCCGGGAGCCTCGAAAACTAGCTGACAAACACCAAAAGTGGTTCACGACCACAAAAGTGGTCTCCCAGACCACAGGGCCTTCTAGGCCAAGGAATTAAGGTGTGGTTCAAAACCACGCCAAATGGAGAACGCTATGGTCCCGAGACAAAAGTGCCAGTCAAGGCTCCAAAAATCGTAAACTAGTCTCTGCTGGAAAAGTGGTTTACGACCACAAGAAGGGTTTACAAGACCTCTTCCTCAGTAAGGAAAACAAGGCTTGGTCCAGAAACCGAGCCGATGCACAAGGGTTTAGAGGCCCAGAGGCAAGGCACTGACCAAAACTCCGAAACTCGAAGGAGCACAACATGCACTATCACCGAAAGTGCTCAATCAATGATGTCTGAAGTCTTAAAGTCGGTCAAAAATGGGGTGTCTACAGCTTCTCTTGACGTAACTTGGAAGTCATAAGGACGGAGGAATGTTAAAGCCCAAAGATGACCTATTTTTGACAAGGTCAAGACTTAGACAAACAGCAAGATAACAAAGAGATGATTCTCAAAGGGGGCAAATGCAAATGACATGCACAAAGCCGAACATAACTTATGATCATGCAAAGAAAGTTGTAATGAAGCAAATATACGCAATAAATGCAATAGTTTAAGCAAGCAACATACAAATCAAACTACATTACATGCAGAAGGATATAAGAGAATTATACAATTCGCCACGCCTCACGCTGAGTACATACAATACCGTCTGCGCGCTCGTCGCTACTTTTCAAATGAACCGCATATACAATATCGCTCGATCAAGACTAGCCTCAAATGAACTGCATATACAATATCATGCCTCGCAAAAGAAAAAACTTAACAGTACAATATAGTTAGAAGCACATGTTCAATCATTACATTAAGATGCAATTCCAATGCGAGATAAATGCGGCATACATAATACCGATGGAAACATGCATAGTAATGCAAGTGAAAAGTGCATAACAATGCAAACTTAACGAGCATAACAATGCAAGGTAAACGCATGACAACGCAAATAGTGCATAACAATGCAACAAGTGGTGTGCATAGCAATGCAAGAAAAGTGTAACTTTAAAAGCATGTTTGAAACAAAATGTCGAGTAAAGAAGTACAAACCGAAGAGAGCGACTCAACCAGAACCTCCAATTTACCTCTCAAGGGGTCACAACGTACTCAAAAAGGATACACCTTGTTTTGATGAGTAACGATGAGCCACGATCGAAGACATGAATTGAAGTTCATGAGACATTTTTTTAGCCGAAAAGTGTAATTTTTCTTGTACTTTCTAGAGCCGAGGACTCCAATCACACAGGAGAACAAAGGCCTTTGGAGACCACCTGTGAGGGATGGCCGACCACTTCCAGGCTAGAGGCCGACCTAGCTTGTTGACCACAAAGTGGTTTGTCGACTGTAAAATCGTCAAGCCAACCAGCTTTATGAAACAGGGTAGTTTTGTCTTTTAATGCTCGAATCTTTAAGTACACAACTCCAAATTAGTTTTGCTCACACCTCCAAGGTCGAAATCAACTTCTCTTCCTCCATAGATCCTTTTCTCTTAGATCCGCAGCTTATACATCGCTTTCCAATGCCCCACGCGAAGTTGTTTCGCGAAAACTTTCGATTTTCTTCATTTTGAACCGATTAAAATTTGTTTTCGGAGCTTCTTTCTCCATTTTCACCACTTAAGGTATGTTTGTCTCAAAGTTTAGCACCTTTTCTTGGGCGTTGACTTTTCTCTTCCCGAGAGTTGACTTTTGTTGACTTTTTGCAATTTTGGCTCATTTCACTCATTTTTGCATCATCTTGCAGATTTCTTTAGATGGCCAACGATATTCCGTATGTATGAGCTTTCTCCATATGTAGAGGACGAGCTTGACATTATACCGCTGTTCTCCGAGGATTCGGCCGCTTGGACCCGGAGGAGTATGACCCACAGGAGCACATTCTACCCCCTAGCACCTTCCATCATTTCACGGACTTCGCATGGCAGACTGCAGCCGCTTCGGAGCCGAGTCCCATCTATCTCATCGCCGCATGAGGTGTGTACTTTACTTTTGCATTTCGACATTCCATGTTTTCGCTTATATATCATATCCTGCCGTTTCAACATATTCACATACACAACACTCCACTCATTCTGAACACACGGTTCATACACAGCATTCTGCTAATTTGGCACACAGCTCACCACACAACACTTTGTTAATTCAGCACACAACTCATTTTAGCACACAGCACATTTTGGGCACACAACTATACTGCTCAATCAATATACAAATATAGGAAAGCATTCATAATTGGCACACTACCATAACACCGCTTCAATCAACACACAGCCTATAACACAACATTCTGCTTAGTTGGCACACGTGTCATAACACTGCCAATCAACACACACTCATAACACAACATTCGCTTAATAAGATAGCACAATGCTCAATCTGAACACAGCTCATAACACAAGATACATTTTCATAACATAGCACACCGCTCAATCTAAACACACAATACCATACCACAAGATACTTTTTATTGTCATAACATAGCACACCGCCAATCAACACGTAGTTCATAACGCGATATACTTTTCATAATATAGCACACCGCTCAATCTAAACACACACTTATAACACAAGATTCGGTTTATTGTCATAACATAGCACAACGCTCAATCTGAACACGCAGTTCATAACGCGATATACTTTTTCATAACATAGCACACTACTCAATCTGAACACGCAGTTCATAACACAATATTCGGTTTATTGTCATAACATAGCACACCGCACCATGTGTACACACAGCCATAACGCCATATACTTTTTCATAACATAGCACATCGCCAATCTGAACACGCACTATAACACTGTATTCAGTTTATTGTCATAACATAGCACACCGCTCAATCTGAACACGTAATTCATAACGTGATATACTTTTTCATAACATAGCACACTACTCAACTTGAACACGCAGTTCATAACACAGTATTCGGTTTATTGTCATAACATAGCACGCCGCTCAATCTGAACACGCAGTTCACAACGTGATATACTTTTTCATAACATAGCACACTGCTCAATCTGAACACGTAGTTCATAACATAGTATTCAATTTATTGTCATAACATAGCACACCGCTCAATCTGAACACGCAGTTCACAATGCGATATACTTTTTCATAACATAGCACATTGCTCAATCTGAACACGCAGTTCATAACACAGTAATCGGTTTATTGTCATAACATAGCACACCGCTCAATCTGAACACGCAGTTCATAACGAGATATACTTTTTCATAACATAGCACATTGCTCAATTCAACACGCAGCTCATAACATAGTATTCGGTTTATTGTCATAACATAGCACACCGCCAATCAACACGCAGCTCATAACGCGATATACTTTTTCATAACATAGCACACCGCTCAATTTGAACACGCAGCTCATAACACAAGATTCGGTTTATTGTCATAATATAGCACACCGCTAAATCAACACGCAATTCATAACGCGATATACTTTTTCATAACATAGCACACCGCTTCAATCAACACGCAATTCATAACACAAGACGGTTTATTGTCATAACATAGCACACCGCCAATCAACACGCAGCTCATAACGCGATATACTTTTTCATAACATAGCACACCGCTTCAATCAACACGCAGCTCATAACACAAGATTCGCTTATTGTCATAACATAGCACACCGCTCAATCAACATGCAGCTCATAACGCGATATACTTTTTCATAACATAGCACACCGCTTCAATCAACACGTAGTTCATGACACAAGATTCGCTTATAGCACATCGCTCAATCAACACGCAGCTCATAACACAAGATTCTATTTATAGCACACCGCCAATCAACACGCAAATTCATAGCACAAAGATTCGTTATAGCACATTGCTCAATCAACATGCAGCTCATAGCATAGTATTCGGTTTATAGCACACTACTTAATCAACACGCAGCTCATAACACAAGATTCGATGAGAAGCACACCGCTTCAATCAACCCGCAATGATAACACAAGAGTTCGGGCTTTATAGCACATTGTTCAATCTCAACACGCAAATTCATAGCACAATATACCTTTTCCTTGGCACGCAATTTCATATTTTTCATTTTGAACACACACCACACTTTCAAATTTGAACACACAAATTTCATACTTTTCAACTGAACACACAACTCATACTTTTCAATCAACACACACTATACTTTTCAATTTGAACACACAAACATACTTTTCATTCCGAACACACAAACTATACTTTTCATTCTCAACACACGTACTTCATACTTTTCAATCAAACTCAATACATCTATTCATTTTGAACGCAGTATCCTCCCGCTTCATACGGTTATGGTCAATCCTCGTGAGGGAGTGGTATATGGAGCCCCGTGACGTTGTCCGATATATTGTGGATGAAGCAGGTTTGGCCTATTCTCAGGTGTGATTGTCGCGCCATCCATCAAGCAGACCTCCGGCACACTTGTAGAGATGGTGGGACACCACCAACTCTTCCATTTTTCACCACCAGGACATGACGATGACCCCATATGACTTCTCCATGCCGACGCCTCGACGGCAGCCGCCGATCCCATACGATGCGATAGGGGTGAGTGGAGGTCGCTTGATTTATTCGCCAGAGCTCCGCCCACCGACGATAGATCATCGTGCAGGTCGTACACCTAGTTCTCCGAGCGGTATAGGGGGACTACGTCCATGACCATTGAGGCCATACAGTAGTATGCCCAGGGATTTTTGATGTTCCTCCTCATGACCACTCTATTCTTCGACAGGGGAAACACAATGGGCTTTATCTTCTTAGTGCTCGTGACCTATCATGTGTCCGACTCTTTGATCGTGGCGCCGCCTCGCTATCCTTTATTGCTACATGAGCACGACCTCATGAAAGCGGGGACCATAGTTGGAGGCTATTACAGCCTCGGAGGTACATTCTCGCCATCTTGATTTACATTACTACCTTTATTATCTCAGACACTACATATTGCACACATTACATTCTCAGACTCTACATTCCGTGACTCAAAGATTCTCGCATTTTCTATACATTCTCAGATTCGTGATTCGCACTCAAAGATTTTGTATTCTATATATCCTCAGATTCAGATTCTCAGACTCAACATTCTCAGATTTTCTATACATTTTGTACCGACACCACCGCCTTTGCCTTTCACAAATTGTGGGTTTACGTACTTCCCGACATCGCCTCTCGAGCTCAAGGTCCAATCACCTCTTGAGATCCCCTACTCACACAAATTTGAGGGTCTGCGTACCAGCCTTAGGAGACTCGCCTACCTCCCAGCTTCTTCAATATTGTATGGACGAAGGTGATCCGTAACTTTCAGCTTCTTCATGCTTTCGCTTTTGATTCATCTTGCATATTTATGACATCTAATCAATTTATGCACTTGTTACCCGCAGGTGACCTGGCAGCCTTGGATTGACATGCTAGTGAATCCTCGATTTTTGTTTGTTGGGGCATGGGGCTCCTCCCAATATAGGGTCTTGCTTGAGGGACTGGTCGGCAGGGCCTGGTTTCTGAGAGCGCTTATGCACCGCATTTACGGGCAACTCTAATCAGAACATCCCCTCATTGCCTCCACCAGAGATGCGGTCCGCAGGGGTCTCACACCCTAGAAGGCAGAGGACCTTATGTTGGGTATTGACGCGGTCCTTTTCCTGGAGGAGGGGGATTGCGCGACATATCGCCATATGTACCTGATGCCTCCGTTGTCAGGTGTCCGCACTTCTGGAGGAGAGTTGTTGACATGCCTTCCTAAGTCGCCAGCCGAGACATTCTTCGACCAGGGCCGCACATCGAGAGGCGGATCGAGGATGCCTCAACTTGGCAAGATACTGGATGGCTGATCTTCGACCGGGCCGGGTAGTGGCAAGATGGGACCCCATACCAGATTCCACTGGAGCCTCCCCTGCCGGATCATCGATATATCAATGACCCTGACTCACCACCGGTATGCTCCACAGTTTTCATTTATCACTCAAATATTTAGAGATTCATTCATTCATTGATGAATTGAACTTAGGTCTCGCAGCCTCGTGGAGTATACCGAGGGGTTACTGAGTGGTGGCCTCACTCGAGAGCGTGGTTCTACGAGGGAGACGCCGCTATATGCCCCCATCCGGTCGCACTTTTCAATTTCCTTGCATTTATCATACTGATGACATATGGAAACCGAACATTTCATCGCATTGATTCATTGCATGTGTAGAGCACATCCATATATCACATTCACACTATATCCAGATGCACCCACTCTATGTATCATTCTCCAGATCTCGTGATCGATATACATATCGATGATGCATTCAACCGCCCTTTTCAAGTCCCATCTCGCAGACCGGGCCATCCGTGCCTTCGACGTAGTAGAGGAGTCTCAAAGATGCGTCGGGTCGCAGAGCACCTGTTAGATAGGATACGAGTCTAGCGAGGAAGAGGAGTCAGCACATCCACAATCAGAGACATCTACAGGCAGGGATGATGACTCTGGTTCCGATTCGGAGGGCGGAGGTGACACCGAGGAGGCTTCCGAGGATGGTGGCTCCGATTCAGACGGAGATGCCGACGATGGTGGCGCGGAGGTCGCCACCAAGAGGGTGAAGAGGGTCTCTCGGTTTTGGGCTTGATAGCATTGATGCAGTATGTTCCTACTTTATTTTTTCTTTTTACGTAGTTGTAGCACATTGTACGCTTAGGCGCTTTTATTTTCTTCAAAAACTTGTACCCTATCGTAAAATGTTGTAAAAGGAAACATGATGGAATGAAAATGGCTTTTCATTCAAAAGTGTTGTATTTGTATTCTAAGTATCGTGATCGCACCATTTTGCACAAAAATGGAATTGAATGGAAATTGAACCTCATGTATTGCCAAGTCGTAGTGAACGACATTATCAACAAACTAAAACAACTTAACTCACTAAGAAACAAAACCTTAGTAAGTTTACAACTCGATAAGCAACGAGCAACAACTCGATAAACAAAGAACAACAACTCGATAATCAAAGAGCAACAACTCGATAAGCAAAGCCTAATAACTGAAGAGCTTAATGCATTTTGAGACAAACAAAGCAACAAAATGCATCCAAAACAGAGGTAAACTCGCACCTTCAAGATTTCAAAGACACAAGAAACCTAGAGACTCCTTCCGAGACAAAAAAGTTGCAGTGCCGCTTTTTGCTCATGGTCGACCATTATTGTCGACTAGTTTTTTGGCCTATAACCCAAAAAAAAAGTAGCTAGTCGACTAAAAAAGTGGTCGGTCACCACTTAGCCTCGAACCTCCAGCTCGACACTTGTCTTCCAAACAAAGGTTTTTCCTCCACAAAGGTTCCAAACTGTGGTTCCCTATTTCTAATTCAGCTTTTGCACCAAAATGGAGTATGCTTGTTGAAAATCCGACAAATTGATTACTACCTTGGATGGCTTTAAAAGTTGAATTTCGGGGCTTTAGCATAAATGCACTATTTACATTGAGTCGCACTCTGTATTTTCCGCTCTTTCATGCCGCGCAGGTTTTGAATCTGTAACACATGTCTTTGGCTTTGGCGCAAGAGATGTGTCCTACTTCGAAAAACTTCCAAGCTTTGATAGAGTCTGAATGCGAGGAAGAGATTTTGCAGCAATTCCGCTTCGGCCACATCCAAGCCTTAGAACGGATGTGCGGGCTCACTATGCATGACGCTCGATCTTTGATTTGTGATGAGGAGTTGGACATCCCCAGCTTGGTTTATCGATTTTCTGATGCCGGTGACCGCGACGATCATCGGGTGGTTTTCGACACGCCCTTTGCTTATGCCTGCTGCCACATATCTTGCTTGTCTCAGGCTCCAGAGGATCTAGTGTCCGTTTGATTGAAGTCGCCCAAGGCTTAAAGGAGGACAAGAGCTGCATTGCCATGACACTGGCTGAGACATTAATGGGCTTGGATGCTTTTCATCGCCGAGACGACTAGTGTTGTGAGTCAACCCGCCCCAAGGGTTAAGGACATAACTAGCCAAGAATCATGAGATTACCTACCTTAAACCTAACCAAATGTATTTTAACAAGAGTTAATGGAGGCCAAACTAAGCAATTTAAAACTTTGTCCATAGAGTCAGGCTTACATGGCACACCATAACAAACCATACATATGCACATTAATAACTCACATCAAAATATGTACTACACAAAGCTCAGACTAATAGGATCATATAGGTCTAAGTCACCTAACAAAACTATATACAATATATTCAATGACTTCGCCTATATGAAAAAATAAAATGTAATGACAAAAGGCGAAGACGGGTCTCAGCGTATTTTTAAGGGCCGACTCTTCAAAACCTTTGTTGTTCCTCACAGACTTCGGGCTGGGTTTGGACTTCTTGGCTCACCTACAAACACATGAATGAGCCTCGAGCGATAGCCCAAAGGAATAATATCAAGTAAAGAAGTTATACAAACAATATGTAGAACAACATGCTTGAAACGCCTTGGGCCCAATTCATATTTCTATTTAACATATATATACGCAATTTAAGTCAAGGACTGTGGTTCCAAAACATACCGTCCTTGGCCCATTTCTTCCATTCGGCAAACCCTTTTGGCCCATTCAAACTTTCATGTCAAACCGCCTTTGGCCCATTCAGACTTTCATGTCAAACCGCCTTTGGCCTATTTAAACTTTCATTATCGTCAGATCGCCTCGCCCATTCATTCATGTCAAACCGCCTCTCGCCCATTCATTCATAAGTCAAACCGGCCTCGCCCATTCATTCATTCGCTTATGTCGACTAGCCTTCGCCCATTCGCTATTCATATCAAACATTTGTCCGTATCCAAACTAGCTAACTTATAAGGCTTATAAGGAAATAAGCGCTAGACAAATGACAAGCTTCAAAATATCGAGATTACTCACAAGGATCGGGTTGGTTGGTTTGCCCGAGCTCAACCCTACACATTCCATGAACACAAAAGGGACACAAACAATTCGATCCGCTCTAAATTCAGATTTTCCTCTTTAGGCTTTATTCTTATCTTTTAACTCAATTACAATGCTCAATGCATGCCTAAGAGTACTTGGAAGTGAAAGAGAATGTAAAATGAAACACGTAATGTCTTTTCAAAATTTCGTAGAGTCCCCGCCGAGCGGATTTCGCCGAGGACCCTTGAGGTCCGCAAAGTACCGATATGTCAATTTACGCCGATTCGAACTCCGCGCCGAAAGGCCTCTACATGGTTCCTCGCCGAGCATGAATTTCCGCCGAGTGGACACTATGTCTCGCAAAAAATACCGGGAACACGAATTTCACGCCGAGCGGCGCTTCGCTGAAAGGACATCAAAATTCCGAAAATCCAACATGTTCTTGAAGCTTCAATTTGATGTTCAAAGGTTCCAAATGCATGATTTTGGCTCAAACTTCACATATATACATATACTAACATGGTATAAACATCAAATTATGACATAATGAAGCTCAATTTCACAATTTAATCACATGCATGTCTCAAATTAACTCAAGCTCATCATCAACTCACTAGTTTCAAACATGCAAGACTCAAACTCCCATGATTTGCACTTGCATGTGAAATATACACAATATCCTCAACTTAATTGGTGAAAAGATGATCAAATACATGGTCATTATCCAAAACTCAACATAGATTACATACTTTATGCTCAAACATGGAAATTTATGGCAATTTCTACATACATGTGTTCTAAGACTTCAAATTCAACAAAACCAACTCAATCTCATCATAATCAATCTAACTCACGTTTTGACCATTAATCAAACTTGAATTCACCATTTACAACATTAAACTCATGAATTCCTTACCTAGGAGCTCAATCTTCCAAACTATAGCAAATTCTTGAGTTTAATCTTCAATTTCAAAACCTTGAGCCAAAATTACACAATTCTCCCTTTCTCTCTATAGTCGCGCCTCTCTCTCAAGGCAAAAAATCTAATTTTTGAGCTCAAGTGTATCAATTAAGAGTATAGTGCCTCTTTACATAAGTTCCCACTAGCATCAATTTAATAATAATAAATAATTACACTAATTCACTAATTAAATCAATTTAATCTAATCCTAATCAATTTCCAATTAAATTTCACCGTAGGCTCTAAAATTACGCTAATCACAATGGCGTAATCAATTTCGTTTCGTACGATAGGGCCTTCAATTTAATTTCCAAAGTAGACAATCAAATGTATATTCCCACGTGAATGAGCAGAAATTCAAAATCACATATTTTCACATAATGGCACACAAAATCATATCAAACACATACTCATATTCATGCTAAGGACCAATTAGCATACTACGTAACAAGGATATTACAACTAGATTCACTAGAGTCCACTATCGCCGCAGTAATGTTTCCACTCTATCTCGCATATATTGCTCACATCACTTGGTTCAAAGTTTTTTCTCACAAAACCCTTTTCTTACTTTTCTCTCAATATACACCTCTATTCTTGAATCTCGCTTTCATCCCTCCCCGTGATATGGTTGATGGACTAATTGAAGGTTGTGGACCCATGCTAAGCATACTCAACGCTATTATTTCTTCCTATGATATCTAGTCGATGTCCCCGATGAGGGATGGTGATTCGAATGGATGTACCATCCGCTAACAAGATTGCTTGGCGCTGTTCTTGGCTCACTTTTATCATGATGAGCACAAAGATGACCCGGCCAAATGATTCAGCTTGATCTACTTAACAGACTGTGGTCTTTTACTCTGCTCGATTCCTGCACCACTGGCCATGATCAAACTTATCCGAAGAGAAGATACAAGACTCCACCAGATTCCGGCCCGAGGCGCAGCTAGCTCAGATGCCACAAAGATGGAGGACGAGAGAGCTCGCCCCTGCTCCAGCTTCAATAGCGCCTCGATGAGTGCGAGCTTAGCTTGTCGAGGAGGCGCAGTTAGGCCTACTTTGGCATCGAGGCTTCACCAACTCGAGGGGACGAAGAACACCAGACTATGCCCGAATTTATTGCTTTATCAAGATTTTCAAGTTTTTTATGAATGTAATAAAACCAACTTCAATTTGGATTCAAGAATAGGAGAGCTCAGACCAAATCAATGTAATTGAAGGTTGTGGGTACTAAAATTTTCCGCTTTGGTCCAAAAATGGTCTAAGTCGAAAAAGATTAATTTGAGCAAAATCAACTTTTATTAAAACTTTTCAAAACCATTTTTGATATGGATCAAAACTGGACACGCCTGAGATCTATCACTGAGATACACAACCCTGGATCCTATCAACTGGAAAGTTGCCCCTAGTCTGAATAGCACTGCATTGGAGACCACAACCGAGCTTTTGAATGTAGAATAGACAAAGATGACCAACGTGATCACATGGACAAAGTTGATTGGAGAAGTGTTTATGTATGGACTTCAAGATGAAGTTTCTACGATCCCAAAAATGGGAATCAAGCCTTATGTAGTTCAATTTAGGTTCACTCATGTATTAACTCTCCTTTATTTTGCGCCTAACTTTTGCCAAGGTCGCCTTTTCGGGTTTTCAACCTTGCAAGCTCAGCTTTTATTATTTCAAATTTTCTATGCTCTAACTTTTACCTAGGTCGCCTTTCGGTTTTCTACCAGCAAGCCACGCAGAGATAGTATTTCTTCAACTTGTCCATGTTGATCGGTCAGGAGAACTTTAGGCCATCTAGGTCCATCGTAATGACAAATTTCTACCAGATAGACTTGATGATGTAAGGACCAGTCCACTTAGGTCTGAACTTACCCCTAGGGTCATGGATGGGAGCTCTTTGAGCACCAAATCTCCTTCTTTCAAATTCCCGACTTAACCTTCTTGTTGAAAGTCTCCGGGCGATTCTTCGTTGATAACCGAACATGGTACAAGGTTTTCACTTTCTTTCATAAAAAGCATGAGTTCTTCGAACTCGCTATCGCTAATCATTTCATTTATCCGCACTCACCAATACTGTAATGACGGAACCTCAACTTTGATAGGCAAAAAATTTCCATCCCATAAACCAAGGAATACTTGAGTCGCCCCAAAGAGAAGTTTGAATTGAAGTCCCAGAACCCCAACAGAGCAAATGGCACTATCCGCCACCCCAGAGGTTTCCACCATCTTCGCAGAATGTGCTTAATGTTCTTGTTGGCGGCCTCAATCGCTTCCATTGGTCTGCGATCGATATATGGATGACTTATGAAAAGCCACGCTATACTTCTCCAACAAGTCAATCACTCTTCTTAAAGTGGGAACCATTATCCTAAATAATCTCGCTCGACCCGTAGACACAGACATGATGTTGTTCTGATAAACTTGGCAACCCTCGATGCCTTCAACACCGCAGAAGATTGGGCCTCAAGCCACTTTTGTGAAGTAATCTATCGCTACCAAAATGTACTCATGCCCGCTGACCCTTCTGAGAGCCCAATCATATCCTTGGTATTACTCTCCCAGATCGAAAACGGCCATGGCAAAGTCATGTTGTACGCCGACTACGGATGTTCCTGTGGTTTGCATGGATCTCGACATTTGTGGCATCGCCAACAAAGCCAATACAATCCTCCTCCATGGTGGACAAGTAATAACCCCTGTTTAAGGATTTTCCCAAGAAGGCCACCCCTGCTCATGTGCGCTCAAGACTTCTCCTCCATGGATGGCCTCCATCAAGCGCTTGGATTC
Organism: Camellia lanceoleosa; assembly: GCA_025200525.1. Classification (NCBI taxonomy): domain Eukaryota; kingdom Viridiplantae; phylum Streptophyta; class Magnoliopsida; order Ericales; family Theaceae; genus Camellia; species Camellia lanceoleosa. The sequence goes on from JANUSC010000776.1 coordinate 36,765, forward strand.
TTTAGCATCAACACATAGTGCATCCCAAGATGACCTTTCTTGTACAGTTTTCCCCCACATACAATGAATTGAGCAGCCATTCTTCGAATTGCCCTCTTATCTTTGGCATTTGCCCTCGTGGATACGCTGCTTTCTAAGAAGTTCCGCATATCGTAATACCAAGGATTCTCATCTTGTACCTCATCTATGGTAGCAATTAGCTCAGAGGTCAAGACAAATTGCTCGATGATGATCGGACGATCTAGACTCCAAAAGGGATGTTTATCATAGAAGATAGAGTTGTTAATGAATCAATGAACCCGTTGTTCTCTACATAGATGGGCAAAATTCGCCAAACCGAGGAATCATCACGCCCAAGGTCCGTAATAGATTCTCATCTTTTCTTCTTTAACTTTCCAATCTCGTAGCTTGAGATACAACAAGGTTCGAAGTTCCCGATGACATCCAACTGCTTTTGCCCCTAGTTCTAGGGCGCTTCTAGTCCAACAATACATGCCTCATATTCGCCTCATTGTTTGATACTTTGAACCGAGCTTGAATGCTAGAGGTATACGGAATTGCTCGTGCTATCAACAACACCCCTATCCCATACCCATATTGGTTTGACGCCCACAAAGTACATCATCCGTGTCTCTTCTTCAACATGTAGAATGGCCTCGGGGAATAAGTACTCAACCTGCTTCATCCCTTCGACCGGTGATCACTAGGGATTTCGCCATCGCCTCCCTTTTCGACTTGGCGCCACATACTTCAGATCAAATTCTGAAAGGTATAACCAATGGTCTAGCCTACGTAAGTGTCGGTTTCTCAAAGAGATATTTGATGGGATCTAATCTCAAACCAGATACAGAGTGAGCTAATAGGTAGTGCCGCAACATCCTCGTAACCCATACCAAGGCCGCAAGCCTTCTCCAAATGGAGTGTAGTGGGTCTCAGAATCCAACATTTTCTTGCTCAGATAGTAGATAGTTTTCTCCACTTTGTCCTCGGGACTGTGCAAGCATGCACCATTGTAGTTTTAATCATCGAAGATACGTAATCAACAGCTTCCTACCAAGTGGTGACAACACGTGGGTTTTGTAAATATTGCTTGATTTGCTCGAAAGTCGCCTGCATCGGCCATCCCATTGGAACTTCTTTTCCTTTCTTCAGAGACCAAAGAGTGGTTCACAAGTCAAGGTTAATTTTATGATAAACCGCCTTATGAATTGCACTTTACTCCAGAAGCCTCGCGACCTCCTTTTCACTCCCTGGTGGCATTTCTAAGATGGCATTGATTTTGGAAGGGTCGATTTCGATGCCTCTTTGTGTGATCAAGAACCCCAAGATTTTCCCCGCCAGAAGACCAAACGACACTTCGAGGATTCACCAATTTATACTCCTCGATCCTTTGAAGAACTTCGCAAGGCTGTAGTGGTCTCTTTCCTTGGACTTGACAATCATGTCGCCCATGTACACCTCCACCTCTTTATGGATCATGTCATGTAATATTGTGGTTCCAAATTGATACGAGCCCCAACATTCTTCAAATTTCAAATGGCATCACCCTATAACAATAGGTTCCCGACGGTGGTAAAAGTCGCTTCTCCTTGCCTTCTAGTGCCATCAATATTTGATTGTAGCCCTAAAACCCATCCATGAACGAGAGCAACAAGATGCCCAAGCAGTTGAAGTCCACTAATTCATCGATATGCTAGAGGAAAGTCGCCCTTCTGACCTGCTTTTGGTCAAACTCAAGTCCACACATACCAATTCTACCGCCTTACTTCGCACTGAACTATATTGGCCAACCAAGTTGGGTGTTTCAATACCGCAGAACCCCGCGCCAATTTGCTTGGTGACCTCTTCTTTGATCTTGAGAGCCCAATCTGGCGATGCTTCGAAGTTTTTCTAATGTCAAGCCTCTGGTTAAGATGGATCCGGCATGCATAATCTCAGATCGATTCGTGCATGTCTTCGTGAGGACCACGCAAAAATATCTTTTGAAATCTTTTTAACAAACGACTAAGCGCCAAGGCCCTCAAGACAACGTGGACCCAATTCGACCACCGCAGTCCTTCTCAAGACTAACGTTAATTGTGGTGATTTCATCAACCAAGGGTTTTACAAACCTCTCCTCGCTTCTTGACTAAGCAAATATTTCAAAACCGGAGGAATTTCTTCCTCATCGCTTTCATCAAAATTTTGAAAGTCCCGACACGCACAAATCAAGGGCACAGAAAATACTAAAGGCCACAGCCCATTCCATTCTATTAATCACTTCTACATCATCTCGATTCCTCTCATACAACAGACTCAAAGAAAAAGAAAAGACAACCTAGACAAGATCAGGCATCCGGGTTGTCACCCTCAAGAATACCAGACTCGCATCAGACGAGCCGAACCCGATTCCACTATACGACTCGAATTAGATTCCGGCCACTACCTTACCCTGTCGCCGATAAGAATCCTCCCGATATTGCCAGACAAGGGAGGGTGCGACGGATGCATCCAAGATGTTTGAAGATGGGCTCACGTACCGCTTCATTCTCCGATCATGGACACCGAGAAGTTATCCCCAAGCACTCATGTATGATCGGAGGATCGAAAAGTAGACAAGCCATATCCCCATTTCAATCTCAGACCGCCGAAATCCTCCTCGCATTGCTCAACCTCGCCAGGGTCTGCTCGCTTCTCAAAGAACATCATCCCTGCATAATTGCAAGTCAAAGAATATCTCAAACCGCAAGAATCCGCCTCTACATTTAGCCATGGCTCGGAAGCCGCAGAATCGGGAAGTCCTCCTCTCCTGGATGAAGCGTCTGCTCAAGGTACCCTCGATGGGCCAGGCACCAACTCATAAGGCTTCCTACTGCTCGCTCTTCCACCATCTCTTTCCCTTTCTCACCAAATTCTCCTTGGTAGGCAGATAACCTAAAACCAAAGGTATATGGTTATGCGACACTTCGCCGATGTTGCAACTCCTTTCCGCCATCGCGACCCTAATCCCATCCCGAGGATATGTCAGAGTTTGTTCATAAGGTAGACTGACAGTAACGACATAGATCCCTCATCAACATCTAAAATGTTCTCATAAACCCGAGCCTCGGCCAGGTGTAAATCCCGATAGGAACACATCCTCTCACCATGTTCAATTTCCAAAACGTGTAGAGACCTGTAGTGGCGGATGGATTGAAGAATTCCCAAAAATAATGGCCACCCCCTTCCCGTGAGGGTATTTCAACTTCTGATGCAGGGTGGAAGAGATTGCCTTTACCTGGTGCAGCCATTGTCATATGCCCGAATCACCTGGTCAGTGGGTACAAAGTTCGCGGGCTTTAACCCGATTGCATATGCTGTCCTTGACGGGCACACGTTGATAGCAGATCCTGTGTCAACAAGAACTACTAGTATCCATTTATCTCTACACTCCACAGAGATGTAGAGTGGTTTGTTATGTTTTGCGCCTCAGCAAGAGCTCCTTCTCGCTGAAGGTTAGCGCCGAAAGCTCTTCCTAAAGACCAACCCTACCAAATGCTCAAAGTGCAGTGTCGATTGATAGCTTGGCTCGGCCCATTGCAAAAGGACAAATGCCTATGAACTCTTGAGGCCATAAGCAAATTCCCAAATGGAGATGTCTCGCTTGTATCTTCTAAGCTGCTTCAACACGGCCTCCTCCTCGAGTAACTTTTTTTTCTACCTCCGCCTCCTTGTCCTTCCCTGATGCCTCTGCTGATCTAAGTGGTAAGGGCTTGAAGTACCGCCCACTCGGGTCATGTGGTCCACCTCTCCAATATACTGTATCATCCCAATCAAGTTGTTCCCCAATTCGTCAGATAGGCGTAGACATAGGTCGTCATCCTCCTACCACATTCCGCTAGCTATTGACAAGCAACTATCTGGTTCTCATATAACTGCTCTCAGGCACACGTAATATTTCGCTTCCGTGCTCACAAGACATCTGCCCCCACCAGGCTTTGGCCTTCTAACCCTCTCTAGATCTTCGATCTTCTTGCTCAAACTGCTTTAAGCAGTAGCTTGTTGCTCAAAGATCCTCTCAGACTAAACCGCTTCCGATCCTCGAGCAAAATTCTAACACCTGTTTCCGCTGTTCATTCGATCTCCTACCATTCCGACCAATTACTAATGTCCCCGCTTTCTAACGGACTCGCTCGGGCCGAGACCGCCAACAACATCCCGCGGCCACTAAGCCACCCAAGAACTCCTCATCGACCCTTCCATGTCGAACCGCTTGATAGTCACATGCCCTCAACTCGCTCTTCAAAGAATTGCATATTTGTAATGTCATCCTCTAGTTCCGCCAGTCATCTAGCCCTTGACAGGGTCCATCCTCTCGAGCTACACAGATTCGCCCAACCGAGCTCTACTATTGGTTTAGACCGATCCGCTGAAGTATTGTAATCGCTATTGTAATTAAAATTTGCACTCTCAGTTCGACCGATCATTCAGCCTCGCCCTCAAAAGTCAACCCAATTCTATCTTCGATGGTCACCACCATGAGTTCAAAGTTGGGTTCTGGAGATGTCCAACATGCACAAGTCAAGGTCAGTTACGAATAAACACCTCCAGCCTTTTGGATAGGGAAGAGGTGATATATATATGCTAGGGTTCATATGACACAACCCCAGCTTGGATGAAGGATGCTTGGGAAGTGGAGCTTGGTTATGTGGTGGAGGGTTGCAGACATTTGGTTTCTCCTGAGGCACGACATTTTGCTGCCAATGAGATCCCGAATCTCATGATGCAATCAAAAGCACCGGTTTCAGGACCATGTTGTTGGTGAGAGGCGCAGATTTCACGCAAGTTACGGAAAGAGGAAGTTTTTTTCGTAAGGGCCGCATTTAGGGGTTTCTGCGTCTTTCTGATCAAAACCCCAAAGCCTTAGACAAAGGCATGTATAGTGGGGTGAAGGTTCTTTGGCCTCGGGGACATATTCGTCAGCTTACAGCTACTCGACACATCGGTAAAGGCGTGTGCAAGGGTTTTGGGAGGGTTGGTGACCATTCCCACATCTCAAGATCTGCAACCAAGAAGATCAAGCAGTGCCTACATTCGTACTACACGGTTGAATGCCCTTTGGTCGCCGCTCTCATGGTCAATCGAATTTGTTTCATTGCGCCCTCGATCCGCACCCCAATCTCATATAAATCAGAAGGTGGATAGGAGAGAACGATCATCTTTTGCATGAGCTTACCGGAGGTTGCACAACCATCCGAATTCAAACTTTGTCAATGGGCCCGATGGTCATCATCGAGGCTTTAGCCTCCAATGGGTCACAAAATCTGAGAAGTTCTCATTCGCCTTGCCTAGTGGTCTCGAGATCACGAAGTTCTCGACTCCTGATCTATGTATTGTAGGAGTATTGAGCTATGAAGGCCTCAACCATCTCCTCCTAACTTCTCTTAATGGAGTCCTCCAGTTTTGCATACCAAATGGTTGCTACACCCCACAGGGGTCGGCCAAACAAAGAAAGCTTCTGTAATCTAGTGAGGCCCATTGCCTTAAGATGTCTGAAAACAAACAAGTAGTGCACCATAGATTCTAGACCCATCAAAGCGGCCGAGCAAAGATTTTAAACCTCGTCTGGCAAAGATCACTACCGAAGTCAGATATTCATCCTCTATATCCGGAATGGATTTCACACCTTGAGACTTCTTGAAAAGCTTTTCTAGCTTGCTCACTTTCAATGCCGCTGATCCACCTCGAACTCAAATGTTGAATCCACTAGGTTGGTGGGCGCTTTAGATAGTCGTAGGATTGGGGCGGAGTCGGCCCCATTGAACGTCTCAGATTTTCTCGACATTGGCTCGCTTTCCAAGTATTGGAACTCTTAGCGGGAGAGGAGCCGGGTGCGGCAGATGTCCGGTTTGTTACTATAGCCCGGCAATTAACTCGCATGTTGGGCTACTACTGCTGACGATGTACCACTTTCATCGGGCGAGCAAGATTCAAGCATGGCTTACATACTTTCTTGGAGCTAACGATCATCTCTTCCAAAACCAACCATATTGTCTTGATCTAACTAAACAACCTAAGATATTGACTTTGCAAGAGAAACTAAGATCTCAAATTTCGACTGCTCAAGGACCGCTGACTGCAACCTTCAGACGATATATCAAGGCTTCTTGACTCTCCGCTAGCAACTGGGGTAAAGAAAGAAACACCGCTTGTCCGCTTCATCAAATCCCTCGGATCAATTAAGTCTTTGACCTCTAACCCAGAGTGCCGGGAATATCTCGCTTGGTCGATGCAATTGTGCTAAACTACCATGCAAAAGATAAATAAAGCATATTAAGGAAACATACAACTAGCATAACGGCATAAATAAAGACAAAGACACGCTTGACATGACAACATGCTGGCACTTATAAGTCAATACTCGTTTCGTCAAGCCATCAGGCCCAAATGGCTGCCCCTAAATCTAATATCCTCGATAAACCGATTCCCAAACACTAATGTCTCAAAGTTCGATACCTGCATTTGCAAACCGTTACATGCATTCTCGTAGAGGCACACTCTAAAAAAGCACATAACAAGCAAATGAGAGCCAAAACACCCCTATGTTGGGTAGGTTTCGTTGTCCTATTTTTGTCGTGGGCTAGGGTTTCACTACGCACACAAATGATTTCAAAACAACCTATAACCGGATAAGCAACCTGTCTCTAGTTTGAATGGTCAATATGGATTCACATGCACTAGGTCAATGGTCAGTGGTGCCTGCATAACCGGGTTTGTGTTCCCATCATGGCAGAGCCCATAACAGATCAACCTTATGGCACACGTATTTCAGCAACTGCTCAGAATAGCAGACAATAACACGGTAATTCTCAAAGCACCAATGCAAATGCAATGCAAAAAACACATAAGTGTAGTCAAAAACAAGATATCATGAGTTCAAGTCAAGTTCTCTAAGTCCCTAGCAGAGTCGCTTAAAATCGAGACGTGTTCGAGGACTTCGAGTTCATGCCGCAAAGGCGCCAAATTGCTTGTTTCTAGCTACTTCAAGTTTGGACTCATGTTACGGTTCTAAATCTAATCTCACAATGTGCGATGTAAGATCGATAAATCACCAAAGAGTCCAAATGCAAATCGCTTTTGGAAACTCGATTTTAATAAAGAAGTGTCAATATGGACTGCTTTTGCCGCATGAGTCGCCATCTAAATATTTTTATTTTTGGGGAAATTTAGGAACCGATTCAGGTCAAGGCGACGTGGTCCGTCATCACCAAAGTTGTCTCGCTCGAACTTGGGTATGAGAGGAAGGTCATGCAATGAGCACTCGCCGCCCGATCAAAAGATCACTTACTAAGCATGATATTTTGTTTTTGAAAACACATGTGCTCTTATTCCGGTTAATTAGCTAATCTTACTACGTGATGCGCACAGCATACAAGTATAGACTATATCGCCTCATTTGGAACAAAACATTGCATATTCGTTTGAAAATGGTTTGGAGTTTGCTACTCGTAAGTAGACTAAATCAGGGATTTTAATGAATTGTTCCAATTCAAGTAATCCAACCTTCACTCACAGGCATTCAGGCAGTTATATCAAAGAAGCAGTTAGCCTCATGGCAAGCATGCTTTCATGGTAGTCAATAACACACATGCAGTATGCTAAAGCATAAACACTCACAATGTATTTCGAGCCAAAACAGAGAACTAGTTAGAAATCATGCGTAATCCTAGTTCATGTTAGGATGGCTAATGCAACATATGCAAAATTGCAGCTAAGATATGCTCAGCTATGTAGAATGTCATGTGAAATGCAACTTAATAACATGCTGTTGAACACGTATTCAAGTAAATGTATTGAAATACAATGCAAATAGCATGATGCGCCGAGCCCGATGCATGTAAGATAGATACATGGATGCACGCATGCGAAGCATAAGATATGCTAAATGAAATATGCTCTAAAACTAACGATCGTAAGAGGTTAAGTAAAAGGGAGAAAGAAATGGGGGTTGGAAAACATGCATCACACACATGGACGCTTATTACAATTGTTGGCCCTCTCGGACGAGAGGACCTAATAAGAAGCTAACTCAGTTAATCTAAGCTAATTAAATCCACTATTACATCACAACTAAAACTAATTAACTCAATCCTAGTTAACTAACTATTACAAAAAACAATTACAACTAAACGCACTAACTACTTAAATACAAGCTGAAGTCATAATAACTAGCTAATCACATTAGCTAAGTAAAGCAAGAAAGGGGCCCTCAGAGGGGTAAGGGTGTATGTATGCCCCGGTTACCTCGTCGAAATCCAATGCGATGCCCCTCGATTTGCCTCCTCGCTTTCATTTGTTCTCTAAAACCTTGCACCAAGCTCTTAGATAGCTTCCAACAAAACCTTAAAATCTGCGGGAGGGTGGCCGACCGGCTGGGTTGGTGCATGCAGCCACTTGATCGGACCACTTTTTTGCCATCAAGAAATCAGAAAGTGGGTCACCAGCCTAGTTTTTCTTAGTCAGTCGATCAGCCATATTAAGTCGTGATTCCTCCGGGGCTTTTGTCGCGCAATGAGAGCAAGAAAGGTAATGGGCAATGTATTTGCATAGGTATGTGTGCACAACCACCTCCCTATCATTTCATAA
>JANUSC010000777.1:0-45171 GCA_025200525.1 Camellia lanceoleosa
ATTGGTACGCAAATGGGTTTTACAAAATCAAGACTCATTACGATGGCTCTATGGCCCTGGCTACAAAGCTCGTCTTGTTGCCAAAAGCTTCAACAATGAGGCATAGTGATTATATGGAGGCCTTCTACTCCATTGCTTGCTCAAAACGGCTTATACGTTCGCCCGGTTTACTTCTTTATTCTTCTTTCGATCAGCGGGAGCTCTTTTTCGAGATGGATGTCAAAATGCTTTCCTCAATGGTCATCTTCTTGAGGAGTGTTTTCAAGCATACAACCTCACACAGGTCCACTTTTCCACCTCGCATAAGGTTTGCAAACTCTAGCGTGCGTTTCTTTTTACTTTTACCTCAAACAAGCACCCCAGGGCTTGGTTTGCTAAAGTTCGATTCTACCCATTCATGACTTCGGGTTCACTTCTAGCTCCCTATGACTCTTCGCTTTCATTTTATCCAGGACTACTCACTCATGGTACCACTCTTCTCCTTCTATATGTGGATAATATGATTATCACCGGTAATGAAACGCTTGTTGGTATTCTCCACACCTCAAAACGGTTTTCTTAGCCGTCGGTTTGAAATGAAGGACCTTGGTACCTCTTAACTACTTCCTCGGCCTTGAGGTCTCCCTTCGTGATTCTCTTTGGTTCCTCATTTGTAAATGCGAGCGCCAAATATGCATCCGATCTTCTCATGCGTGCGGTCTTTGGCAGTTTACCTGATTGCAAAAACTACCTCTACTCCAGGTTGATCCTGGCTGATTCGTCTCACTTTCACTCTCGATAGGGGACTTTCCTCTCGGATGCTACTGCTGCTGCACTCTTTTATCGCCCGGTACTAAATCGGTAGTCTTGTCTATCTCACTAAAGTGACTCTGGATCGACATTGCATATCTTTGATTTCATATTGTTAGTCGAAGACATGTCGCTCCTCGCCCCTCACTATACCGCTCTACTCCACATACTTTGATATCTCAAAGGCACCTTGTTCCATGGCCTTCACTACTCGGCTTCCTCGTCTCTTGAATTCATGCTGCGTGCCTTTTCTCACACGATCTTGATTAATTTGGGGATCCTCTGGATCGCCGCCTCCACCTCTGAGGATTCTGTTTGGGATTCTCTTCTTACTTAGGCGTAGCAAGAAACAATCCCATCGCCCGTTCTATACCGTGTTTAACAATCTGAGCTCTTCGTCACTACTCAGAACTTCTCGGCTTCATTGGCTCCTCACCGATATGGGTGTTTCCTCATCTGGTGCTACTTTCCTGCTCTCTTTATTGTGACAATCGAGTGCCATTCATTGCTCACAATGATGTTTTCATGATCGCACCAAACATATTGAGATTGATTGTCATTTCATTCGACATCATGTTACACGTGGTACAGTTCATCTTCTTCCTATTGCTTCCACCGATCGGCCTGTGGAACTCCGGCCGATATTTTCACCAAGGCTCATCCTCCTCTGGCGCTTCCGTGATCTTGTTTCCAAACTCAACTTGGTCGATGCTACCCTCCTTGAATTTCTTGGAAATTTTGTTAATATATATCTCATAAAGATTAGTGTGCCAGATGTAAAGTTAGCTTTTGTATCATTATGTTTGTAACCTTTGTATCATTATGTTTGTAGCCTTCGGTGCTCTATTAGCTTTTTCTACTCTCTATAAAGAGAGCTTATTCCTCTTTGTAATAACACATAGAGAACACATCAATATCTTGACTAATTCATCTCTCTCTCTCTCTCAAACTAGTGTTTCTCTTTCATTTCTCTTTCATGATTACTTATTGGTTCACTTTTACTTCTTCAAAAATAAAAAAGTATTCAAAAGTTTACTTACTTTTGGTTTGACGTTTAAGAGAATGCATCATAGAAGCCCAATTCTGCATTTTATACCTCCAACCTCCACCACACCCCCCCCCCCCCCCCCACACACACATGCACACAAATAATATATATATATATAATGGAACGAAAGGGAGGAAGAAGAGAAGTGTTCATCTGACAATGTATTAAAACCTGAGAACATTTAGTCATGTTCATAACGCAAGGTGTCCATTTTGAGGACTTTTAGCAAAAATTCCTTAATAAATATGGTATCTAAACCCTAATTTTGAACATTAAATATGAAGGAATGGATGCCTAACACTGAATTGCTTGTGAAAATGCATTATTGTCATGTTTTTTCATTCAAAAAGAACCAAAGAACCACTTCTGAAATATTGTACATCATTCTTCTTGTTTTTAATTTATTTATTCTTTTCAATTTTTATTTTTTATTTTTTTTCACCTACAGCTTGTCATTTGTAGAAGATAGAATTGCAATGCTTTTTAGAGCTTTTGGTTGCAAGGCTATTAACTGACAGTTCTAACGTGCATCAGGCTCTTCATGTGGCCAATATTGGAGACTCAGGATTTATTGTAATAAGAAGCGGTGCTGTTTTTGTGAAGCAAGTTCTTCACCGATGCTTTTATGAGTTCAACTTTCCATATCAGATTGGAAGTGGAGATGATCTCTCAGACCTTGTGGAGGTATGTTGTATGAAGTATCGATGCATGTCCAAGCATCCTCTAAAAAGCTTCTTCTTTTTTTTTTGCTAAAAAGCCTAGGGTTATTTACACGAATCCCTTAAACTATTGAGAAGTATCACTTTGACCCCTATACTATAAAGTCACAAATGAACCCTAAACTATTGAGAAGTATAAGCTTTCCAACCAAAAAAGCTACTGTTTGTAGGAATCTATGCTGCATTGTGCAAAGATATATTACCCTCCATACTTGTGGTTTGGTGCATTGGTCACAACCGTGCAAGGGTGATATGGTAATTTAAGCACACAAAGCAAACGTTTGAAATGACCCATAAAACTATTTCCTAACAAAAATTAACTTTTCAGCAATTACTAAATGCATAAGCTTTTTTAGCTTCTAAAATCAAAAAGCAAAAAAGCTACTAAAACACAATTGCCAAATCCCTAGTAAATGTTTGGAGAATGTTAATTTATAGGATTGACATAGGCAATTTACAAATGAAATTTATTAAGCAACTAGAAATGGTCAATTTGTAATGTTTTACATTTGCATTCAGGTATACAGAATTTATTTGGACGAGGGTGATGTGATTATCACTGCAACTGATGGCCTTTTTGACAATCTATATGACCAAGAAATAAGTTTAGTTGTCTCCAAGTCACTGCAAGCCAAATTAAAACCCGAGGTGCTTCAAAAACACTTTCTTGTTCACATTTTCTCGGTGTTTTTTCTTTTGTGTGTGACTATCATCTTTTATTTTTTTCTGTTTTCTGTGTTTTTTGCCCTCTCTAGGAAATAGCAAAAGTGTTGGCCATGAGAGCACAAGAGGTAGGGAGCACAAAAAGTTTGTAGGAGTCCATTTGCTGATGCAATCAGGCAGCTGGATATGTGGGATTTACCGGTGGCAAGCTTGATGATGTGACTGTTATTGTTTCTTTGGTCCAAAAAAGATCGAGCCCTTGCATTGAACAATTTCGATCACATTTTCATCTTCTTCTTTTATCACAGAGGGAATCTTTTTGGTATGTTGACTGCAACCTCTCCTGTTTTGTCTTATTATGTGGTGTATATATTCTGTTTTCTTTTCATATGTGTAAATTATGTAATTGTTTGTTAGATTTACTCTACCAAGTTCCATTTATACCCCTTTTTGTTTACCTAATATCATGAAATGAATTTTAGCAATTAAATCATATTTGAAGGCCTTAAGACTTCAGGTCTTATACCATTTGATCAACTTTTGAGCTGCCCTTGGCATTTGTTTTTATAAGAGGATTTATAGTTTGGTTTCTTTAGTTTGGTTTCACTTCTTTGGCACTCTTTCTGAATTTAAGCTCCACAAATCTTATTTTTATGGAATTTTGGACTTCGAAAAAATGTGTTGAATTCTACAAGCTTATCATAATTACGCTAGATTCTTTTATGATTTTTAATTCATATAACACTTATCACTCTTTTTATCGGTAATTTATTAGTCGATAGGTAGGAAAATAAGGTTTTTTTTTATATTGAAATATATATTTTATTCTTTTGTTTACATACAGTTTACATTAATTATAATTATTTTAACCCTACTTAAAAGGAATTGGATGTAATTATGTTAAACTTATAACACTTGGTCTTTTGATATCTCAATTACTTGTTTTGATTAGCAAGATTAATAATGAGGGGATTAATAATGTATGGCCATATTTGATTCAAAAAACTAATAGTGAGGTATTAATAATCTGTTAAATTAGTGTGATATTCACTATCCAATTTAATTAATATGATAAATTATCCATTAGATTAATAATCTCACCTCTACCCTATTACTAATAATCTTACAAATTTGTTGCTGCTGATTAATTATTCATTAGATTAATAATCTTAAATCAAAATGTTAGAACAAGCGAGGATAATTGGGCCTCACGAATTAATAATTCTAATCTTATGCTTTAATTCATCTAATCAAAATGCCCTATGAGATTAGTATATGATTGATTATCTAGTTGGATTAGTGAGATACATATTTTCCCTTGTTTACGTTTGTTTTGTAATATATGTGAAAATATATAATTCTAGTAACATGTATGTTTTGTGTTATTAGTTATAATATTTACAAAATCAATCGATTTTGTTATATAGAATTAAAAGAGAGATAGGGATAACTTTCTATAGAACAAAACACCTTTTGAAGAAAAGTAGTTCATATGTAGAAAGTAAGCATTAGGTCCCGTTTGGGGAAGCGGGATAGTAATTTTTAGTTATTTGACTAAAATATGAGTTAAAAAAAAAAATTAGTATGTTTGGGATGACTTTTAACTTTTTACGAAAGATGTGCAAAAGTAGAGAAAAAAGAATTTTTAACTTTTTAGTATGAGTTATTAATTTTTTGATTCTTTTATGCTGTGTTTGATTTGAGAATTTGGAGAGAGATTTGGAAAGGGAAAAGGAAAATGTGTGTGAAACTATGTGAAATTTAGGCATATTTTATTCTCATTTCACCTACTTTTTTCATTTTCCTTTCCAAATCCTTCCTCAAATTCTCCAACCAAACACAACATTAGTGATTTTTTAACTTTTTGGCTAAAAACGATACCTTAATGTCATTCCACCGAAAAATTTATTTGGGCCCTCTGTCACTAACCACATCACAGCTCATCCCAGCAGCATATATGCTCCAACTCTCACAATCAGGGGATATGATTGCAATAAAATAGGAAATTTAAGATTCAAATTATTTAAATTAAAATTATGAAAATTAAAGTAAAAGTTGAGTTAAATTAAGGGAAAATATCAATGAAGTGTAGATTTATAAAAATATTTTTAAATTAATAATAAACTTTACATATAATAAAATACAAAGTCATAAACTTTTCTATTAGTTAGTAACTAATTTTTAAAAATACAAGTGCAGTGTAATTGCCCTTCAAATTAAAGGAAATAACTATGTAATTTATTCATAAATTTTGTATCAATGGCCAGGTGCAAGTTGACTTTATAAAAATGTTATAATAATTATATTTATATATCAAAAATTATTTATAATTATTATGTACCACAATTACATTAGTATTGTCTATTATTAATATAATATTGATGCAGTACATAATAAATAAAATATGATAAAAAATATAATACTATAGTTCAATTTGACGCTTTGTTCATTAGTGCATAACACACACAACCCCCATGTTATGTTGGTCATCAGCAGGAAAAATTATTATTTAATCCTAGGGTGATCGCCAGACTGGGTTGGCGTGGTCTAATAAGTGATTTTGAGGCTGTTCATGTTCGCCTGACTCTAATATTAGGCATCTATAATCAATTCAAATCTAATCTTAAATAAATTATAACTAGCCTATTACCGTGCTTACGCATGCGAGATAATTATAGATATTTATATTTATTTTAGATTTTTTTAATATATAAATTATGTTTTTAAGATTTTTTCTTATCACTAAGTAGTGTATGAGGGAAGTTTGAAAAAATCTTTGCGATGCTATACATGAATTTTATCTATAATTATTTATATAAGGAGATTTTAAGTACTGATCAGGGAATTTTGATCAAATTAATAATTGCAGGCATATGAAAGATATGTGGATTGAAAAAGATTAATAAATGCTAATCCGGGAGATTTTAAACAAATCAATAAATCTTTGAGTTTTTTTAAATAAAAATTTTAAAAATTCGATTGGGATATTGAAACTTCCATAGGCCTTGGGGTTTAAAAATCCCTTTGCTTAATATATAGTATAGATATAGATAGATAGATAGATATATCTTTTTATTTTTATTTTTATTTTTGTGTGGTTTCTATTAGGGTTTTTTTTTTCAATTTATTTAAGATGGAGTTGTGGGTATCTTTTTTAAAATTTAATTTATCGTAGTTTTCATTTGTTTTAAGTATTATTATTTAGGTAAGTTATGATGTGAGTTAGATATATGATAGACATATGAGTTTTATTGATTTCAAGTTTATTTAGATAAAGTTTAAAGATTTTTTTAGTTTTTTAGTTTTTTTGTTACGTTATAATATAATATATAAAATATAGGTGAATATCTACAACTTTAATAGAAAATGTTATACGATTTTTTGGGGAAGAAAATGAATGCAAGTTTTAATATTTTTTGAAAATTTGTAGAGAGATTAGGAGGAGAGATTATGAAATATTTTTGTTATAAAATAAATAAATTAGTCAATAGTTTTTTAATTTATTTTTGTAAATTAAAAATCAATAATTTTGAAAAATTGATTAATTTGTCCATTAAGTAATTTAAAATTTTGATAGATATACATAAGAAAAAATACATAATTATATTATTAAATCATAATTCAAATTTAGATGTTATATCTTTTTTAAGATCTATAGTTAAATTCTTATCCTTTTTAAAAAGAATTTTTTGTGTATAACTATGGTGTATGGGAGAAATTAAAAAAGAGTGTTGCAATAATTATGAGAGAAGTCAAAAAGGATTGTGGGTTGAGAAAAATCAATAAATGTTGAGGTTGGGTTGGGAGAAGTTAATCTTTGAAATCTTTGAGGTTTTTTTTTGAAATCAAGAATTAGAAATTAGGATTAGGAGATTGGAGCTCCTATCGATTTTTGGGGGAAAAAATAAATCTGCAAGTTTTAATTTTTTTTTGAAAATTTGTAAGAGAGATTAGGAGAGAAAGATTATGAAATATTTTTGTTATTAAATAAATAAATCAGACAATTGTTTTTTAAATCTATTTTGTAAATTAAAAATCAAATAATTTTGAAAAAATTGATTAATTTGTCTCATTAAGTGATTTAAAATTTTGATAGATATACATAAAAAAATACATAATTATATTATTAAATCATAATTCAAATTTAGATGTTATACCTTTTTGAGATCTATAGCTAAATTCTTATATTTTTTATTTTTTATTTTTTGTGTGTAACCATAGTTTATGGAAGAAATTGAAAAGGATGTTGCAATAATTATGAAAAAAAAGTCAAAAGGGATTGTGGGTTTGGGAAAAGTCATCGAGAGGTTGGTTGGGAGATCAGAAATCGATAAATGTTAGACGCATGCAAGTCAAAAGCAGAGTACGCCCAGAGAGGTTTTTTTTTTTAAATCAAAAATTAGAAATTAGGATTAAAATTGGAGCTCCCACGTTGGGGTTAAAAACTCCTTTTTGCTTAATATATAGTATAGATTTCAAACTTCGTTTATTGGATTATATTATAATAATGTTATAATAATTATATTTATATATCGAAAAAATTATTTATAATTGTTATTTACCACAATTACATTAGTATTGTCTATTATTAATATAATATTGATGTAGTACATAATAAAAAATATAATACTATAGTTCAATTTGACGCTTTTGTTCATTAGTGCATAACGCACAACCCCCATGTTATGTTGGTCATCAGCAGGAAAAATTATTAGTTAATCCTAGGGTGATTTTCACCAGACTGGGTTAGCGTGGTCCAATGTCTCTTCAAGCTCGCCTGATTCTAATATCAGGCCTCTATGATCAATTCAAATTTAATCTTAAATAAATTATAATTTTTAAACTCGTTTATTGGATTATATACATAGGCTGTGAAAACTTGTCTATTGAGCTATATACATAAACTATTTAAAAAAACAAAAAATTAAAGGTGTGTTTAGTAAATATTTTGTTTTTCAATTTTAGATTATATTTATAAAAATTTTAAAAACTATCATAAAACTTATTTGATAATTTTTTTTGGTTTATAAATAATTGTCTCAGTTTATAAATTTGAAAAAAAACTCAAAAATAAGTTTACGTTAGTTTTTAAATAGAAATTTTAAAATTTGGCTAACAAATTTTTTTTCAATTAATTTTTTTCAAATAACTTTTTTTAGGTGACTTTTTTTTTCTCAATTATAATGTGTATGATCCTATTGTCATAAATAATAAAAAAATAAATATAAATATTTTAGGCCTAAACAAACATATTTTTTTAATTTATATTTTTAAAATTTTCCAAACATTTATTTAAACCAAACGCACTTATAATTTAATCTTTTAAAATAAACAAAAAAAAAAAATACATTTATAAAATTTTTATAAACATAAATCCACAAACCTGCTTGCTTATTAAATATTACTAAACACTATCTAAATATGTAGTACCTATTATTTTTTCATAAATATACAAAGGTCTATAAAACAAGATGTCACGACCAGCTCCCCGTACCCAAGGGTTAAGTATCGTGATGGCCAGTAACTGAAATTACCTACGGCCAATTCATAAACAAATCAATAAATGCAAGCGGAAGTAATATTTAAATGAGGGTACCCAAATAATCATCGGAGCGTCTATTTTTATTATAAAATTATATTGACCAAAAAGGCCGATATTTACATATAACAATGTCATAAAAGTGTTGTGTATATACATTAGCGGTCGCATTTAAGACTTTTCAAAAGTATTTTGATTGCACATTTCACGAAAATTGGTAAACAACTATAAGCACATGGCAAAGTGAGAAATATTATCTTAGAGTATAAAGGGACACGAAATAGCAATGGATAGTTAGTTAGGCCAAAATATTTAAGATAACTTAGTCGGAACAAATAATCTTTTAAATAGCAAAAGCTGAGATTATGTAAATAAATAACCATAATCGCGGTAATTTGGTAAACAAATCATTTAAGTGGATGGCTAAAATATAGAAATTATGTAAGTAAATGACCATAACTTGATGCGAAGCGAGGAAAAGCGAAGTCATTGAAGTGATAAAGATTAATCAAAATAGAGTACAGTTCAAGAGGTGGCTCGTCACCCATTCTAATTGGCTTCCACAATAGTATATTAGCTCCGCACAATACTTTTGTTCAAGCACAAAAGCAGTCTGCAGTTCAAGAGGTGGCTCGTCACGGATTCTAGAGTGGCTCCACGTAGTGTATGACAGGCATACGACCTTAGCTCCATACGACCTTTCTTTCCGTCTGAAGCGAAGATATTCAGTCAATGGATCCATGATGACCACAGGCTACCAAAGTGATGACGAAAGCAGAGAAGGCCACAAAAGTACAGTAAAGCGAGCCAATGGTTATTTAAGTTCCAAGGCGTGGGACTCAGTGGTGATACTTCTGAAAACATAATTGTATATAAGGTTATAATAAATATTCTTTAAAAATAAAACAAACGTATCCATGTTTCGTTTTAGCAAATAGGGTTAGGAGAAAATAATCCATAGCTGGAATAATAATATAGTTTATAATAATTTATAAAACATAACTTATATAAAATAAACTATGGTAAGTTAAAACATCGTAAAAATACTTTATGGTATTTCAGTATAATATGACTCAACTTAACTTTACTCTTACTTTTTTCTTTCCACTATCAAAGATCATCTCAATTTCTATTTTTTTTCTTCCTTTCTTTTCTTTCTTTCTCTCTTCTTTTCTTTTCTCTCATTTCTTTCTTCTCTTTCTTCTCTTACTTCATTCTTTTCTTCTCCAGGTATGACACGCCTCACTTTTTTTTTTTTTTTTTTTTTTTTTTTTAGAGGATCAGGCGCGTGCAGTGGCAGATTCAATAATAAATTTATAGATTCGTTCTTATTGTATATAAATATTTAAGATAATTATACTTTGATCTAATATTTTAATATAATTATATAAATAAATTAATTTTTAATTAAATTACATTTTATCAAATACTAACAAAAATTAATTATTTATTTTATTACCACCTATTATTATTATTATTTATTTATACTTTGACCCTAAATTCTTAATAATTATATTATTTTACAAAATTACACATAATAATATATAATAAATTATATATTTTCTAACTGAGATTAAATAATATTAATATAAATTATCTAAAATAATTAAAAATTTGAATTGTTACACAAGAAGCTGCATACAAACAATTAAAAAATTAAAGTACAGGCCTAGAAAGATGAAAGTGAATTCAATCTTTTTTTATTTATTTTTGTTTTAGAATTTTTATAAAAAAATGTACGTTTTAAATTCATCTCTCGACAAGATAGGCTGAGAAAATTTTTTAAAAAAAATTATCATAATTTTAGAAAAACACTTAAAAATAAAAAAATTCAAAAGAAGAAGTGACTTGTCCAAAATTTGCAATTTGAACACTTTTGACTCAAAGTGCCGTGACCATGCTATACCTCTCTCTAGCTTCTAAAAATCAAAGATGCGCCGCGTAAAAAGTTGACATAAGCATAATGTATTCTCATAGGATGAATGGTGAGGTGGGGCTCTCCTAGTACTAATTTCTAGAGCTATTCACCTTCTTTTCTTTTGAGTTTTCAAAAAATAATTTTTTAAGTTTTTAATTTATATTTTTAAAAATATTTTAATGAATTTTTTAAAATTTTTAGATTTATTTAATCTTAATATATTTTATAAGTAAAAAATTGTTTAAATTTTTTTTAAAAAATTCATTAAATATAATAAAATACAAAAAATATATTGAATTTTTATATTTTTGTATTTGATGATTTTAAAAATTTTTCTAAATATTATACTTTTTAAGTGTGTTTAAATTAAGTATATCTAAAAAAATAAAAAATTCACTAAAATAAAAAAAATACAAAAAAAAATTTAATTTTTAAAACTAAACACAGTAATTAAAGTTTAGGGATTATTTAGGGTGTCCTAAAATAAGTGTACTTTTTGTCTTTTTGGACTAAAAATTGAAAAAAAAAATATGGATGTTTGGATTAACTTTTTAACTTTTATGGAAAAATGTGTATTAAAAAATGTATAAATTGTAGCCAGTGTGTAAGGAAAAAATTAGGATCGTGGCACCATATGGGGTGTCATCGTGTTAGTAATTTTTTGACTTTTGGTGAATAATAATAACTTTTAATATTTTGAGTAACTTTTTGATTATTTATGAACTTGCTAAGCTTGGCCTTAGTAATATATTTATTCAAATTCAATATATATTTCAAAAATTCTTTATAGAATATAAAATGCTTGATTTGATTGGCGTAAATCTTGGCCTAAAGTTCCTATAATTGTTGCATTTAAATAGGAATAATTTATAACTTTTTAGTTCACATATTGTCCCGTGTCTTTATCTTTTAGATTATCTTATAAAAGTGGAAGTGGGTTAGCTTTTTGGTTTTAGTTTTTTAATTTATTTTAATACGGTTTAAAGTTTTAGTTTAGGAAGAGTTTTTGTTTTTGCCTCCCGTGGAAATTAAGGTTAGCTTTTTGGTTTTTTTAGTTTTGAAATTTATTTTTAGTTTTTTAAAGTTTAATGCGGGTTTAAGTTTAGTTTAGGAAGAGTTTTTGACTTTTTGACTTTTTGGCTTTTTTTTTGTGAAGAAGTTTGGGAAGAAGTTTTTGACTTTTTGACTTTTTTGGCTTTTTTTTTGTGAAGAGGTGTAATGATTATGGGTTGGATGTGATGTTTTTGTTTTTGTGGTACTTTTATTTTGTCTTTTTAATAATTTAAAATAAATACAGCAAACTTGTGGTAAAAAAGCTATTTGTCTTTTGTGGCTAAAATAATACAAAAAACTGGCTTTTGACTTAGCAAGCGAGCACCTATGTATTTTTACGTTAAGAAAATATTAAAACCCTATTACGGGCCGAAATTGTTATTTTTTGTAAAATAATATTTAAAGATAATCTAAACTCCAAAACATAATTAATTGAATAGTTCATGAGTGATTTAAGAATTTAAACAATTCTTAAATTATTATACAAATTATTGTAAAAAATTTAGGCCAAGTTTGGCTAAATTAAAAAGTGCACTTATTTAAATCTTTTTATTTTTTTTTTGAATTACGCGTCGTCAACCCAATTTCTCTACTTTTCTGTATCATCTGAAGAAAAGTCGAAAAGAAGTCTTGGCTTATTTAGTATTGAGTACGCGTCAATCAGCATTCATATATAACTTTACTACTGCATGTCTGAAAGTCAAAGAGTGCCTTTTATTTAGTATTTTCAAACTTGTAATTAGCCAATCAAACAAAGTGTCCTTTTAGCCTTTGGCATAAGTTAAACATGACTTTTAGTTAAAATAGTCATAAAAAATAAAATATATTATTTAATTTAATAAAATAAAATATCATATTTAAATTATAATTATTTTATTTTTTCTCTTACAAATATCAAAAATTAAAAATTCAAACCTACATTCCAAACGAAAATAATTGCAACACCACACATGGTGTGCTGCTAGTGCACTTGTCATCATATATTTGTAGGGTCCCACTGATGTCATACAACATATGTGGTGTTGCTGATATTATGCCTACTCGAAAAAGATTAATGCTTCGGATCCACTGGGTTGGACCTCCAGTGTGTGGTGGCGTGCTGAGATTGGTTAAAAAAAAATTATTTATTTATTTTTTTTAAAAAAAATTTCGGACAGTGAGGGCTCGCCACCTCACTGGGAATGTGACCCCACTGAGATCTGCAGCAGGACTGAATATGACGTCGCTCATATTATGGCACTTTGGTGGAAGTTATATACAAATTAATAAATTACATATATATTAGGGGTGAATACAACTATAATGTGTGTAAATACATGTAATTGAAGAATGAAAAGGATAGATAGTTAACATTTTGAGAATTTGAATAAGTTTTTTACATAGGTAATCTTCAAATTGTTGTGGACATTTTTTAAAAAGTAAAATATATGATATTTACTTTATACGAGTTGTTTTAATTTATGATTTTAGTAGGTGTTATTTTAAAATTTAAAATTTCATTACCATATGTCACACTTATGAGTAAAGAGGGTGAAAACTTTGTTATTGTGTATAATATTTTTTATTTAATGATTTCATTTACATACATATCAAATTTTTATTATTATTATTATCATACCAAGTCTACAAAAATTTAATTTGTAACATTTAGGCTTGTTTAGCATAATTTTGTGTAACTGGGTCATGCTTTTCCCACTCAATTTATCCAAATATAACACTTTATTTTATCTCATTATAATTTCTAGAACAAATATCGTGGGGTATATTTATAATTTCTTTTGACAATTAGTATTTTGAACAAATATGAGAGATATATTTGTAATTTATTCAAAAAAATTTATGTGTAATTAATACACAGGATTTATTTATATGGACTTTACTTTTATTATTTTTTGTTATATAATACAATTTAACACAAAATTAGGATTTGTTTGGAAAAGTGACTTTTGGCTAAAAATGAGATGAGAAAAAATTGAAGTGTTTGAAAATAATTTTTTAGGTTTTTGTTAAAAAAAAGATAAAAAGTAATACTTTTACCGTTTTGACTAATTCTACCAAGAAATAATATTATTTTGTATAAATTACAAATATATCTCTTAAAATTTGCTTAACATATGAATTATCTCATGTAATTTTTGGAAATTAAATCTGCGTCCTTTAAAATTTCAAATTTCATAACAAATAGCGTATTTTATCAATAAATTATTAAGTTAATTAACAACTTTAAATAATGTTAGAAATATGTTTCAATTAATAATTTAAGTAGTTTTATTATTGTATGAGAGAGTAATTATAAATTTTATTT
Organism: Camellia lanceoleosa; assembly: GCA_025200525.1. Classification (NCBI taxonomy): domain Eukaryota; kingdom Viridiplantae; phylum Streptophyta; class Magnoliopsida; order Ericales; family Theaceae; genus Camellia; species Camellia lanceoleosa. The sequence continues at coordinate 14,035 of JANUSC010000777.1, forward strand.
TTTTAATTAATTTTATTAAATATTTTTTTTTATGATAAGATATTTATAATTTTCAAATTATAAAAGTAATTAATATTTTACATAAGTCTCAAAATATATATTTATAATTTATCCTATTCTTTTCGATCAATGTGTGGTAGCTTGAAATTGAAGCGGCTTGAATACCTGAGTGCTAAGCAGATGTCGTTTGGCGAAAAAAAAAAAAAAAATTTTCTTTCTTCCTCGGCTGGTTTGAGAGAAAGATAGAAATAAAAGGCATTTAGAGAAAAAGAGATGGGCGAAGAGAGAAGAAGTGAAGCTTGATCTTGGTTGAACTACAACCTAACCCACCGCTATGGATAAGAAGTGAAGCTTGATCTTGGTGAACCACCAACCCAACGCCACGATCTTGGTGAACCACAACCTAACCCACCGTCATGGGCGGAAATCATTGAAACTTGATCTTCGACTTGTATGTTTTGATTTTTGATTTTTTTTTTTTTTTTTGATCTCTTTTTCTTCTTCCTTGGATTTGAGGAGAAAGAGAGAGAGAGAAAGACGTCTGTGGACATTTTGAGCAGGATGAAGAAAATGAAGGAAAAATGGTGGGGAAAATAAGAAGAGATGGGGAAAAAAAAGAAAAAGAAAAAAGATTTTGAGTTCAAAGCTGCTGGAAAGAACATAGGGAGAAGAATAAGGAAAAAGAGAGAAGGAAGGAAGAAGAGGAAGAAGGAATGGGAAGGAAAAAGAAAAAAAATAAAAATAAAACTCGAGCCATTCGAGCTATATTTTTTCGAGCTACGTAGTGGGATAGTCCTTTTCTATAGCTAAGAAGGTGTTTTGAATGACCTAAATAAGTATATTTTTTGATTTTTTATAAAAATAAAATAAAAAATAATACAACTCAATATATACACACTGTAACGCCCTCAAAATAATAACCCAACATACACAATAATAAGATACATTATTGGAGTAAATAAACCACAATTCATTCATCAGAATATTTCTAAATAAAGACATTACATGTAACATCAAAATAAATGCTCTGGGGCTTACATCTTGCCAAGCCAACACTTGGACACAAAATTATGAGTTCTAACTCAAATACAAATAAAGCCCTAGGCGAATGTTTACATGTAATTGAGATAAAAAACAAATAACCAAAATTAAGGCTTCAAAGTCCAATTCCTTCAAGCTAATTCCTTGGAGTAGCGAATCTGGACTGAAAATGATGTTCCATATAGAGTGACCACGGCAGCATGCCCCCACCCGGTTAGAAATATACTAAACCAAATATAAGCATTGAATAAAGCAATAACACTTAATAGATGGTTAACCATGATAATTAGTTATATCAATATACAATCTTAAGACACTAATGTCTATGACACTTATCAATATCCATTATTATCAATGTGGCTCGAACACAGCCAAACTTACAGCGGTGAACTATATAGCATATTCACATTGCTTCCAATATCAACAACACAAATGAGACTAGGGCTCATATCAAAACACTTCATACTTCGATTGATACACATTTTAGTGTTGTATCAATAAAACACTTCAATATAAATAAGCACACATAAAAGTGATGCTAATGGAGTCCATCCCTATCTCCTCCCAAACAAAATTGGTTTGAGGTCCATCCCTATCTTCCCTAAACTGTGGAGTACATCCCTATCTCATCTGCAAATAATGTATGTAAACACATAACATACAACACACAATCAATACACATAATGTTTGTATTAATTCAACAGTCAAGATTAATGACTTAACCAATGATTAGTTTCAGTTATCCTAATCCACATGCAATGTCTACAACAATCCAGAGCTATCATCCACTTGAGTAGCCCAAAACAATTATTTCTAGACTTGAAATAAATAAATCAACAATTAAATAGGCGAGTGATTTCAATTAACCAACTACCCCATTTAATCAATAAATTCTTCAATCTCATGAATTTAACTAATTTCTAATGTTCCTCAAATTAAATATACAATTCAATTTATTTAAACAACTAGGGTTTTTTCCAAAATTACCAAAATACCCCCAACATATTAAAATGCTAGAACTTAGGACAAACGTATATATTGGAGTAGAAATCCTACCTCGAAGAAATAATCCAAAAAAAAGCGAAGATGATGACCCAAACTCAAAGTGCTCCAACTCCAAGATTGTTCAGATTAAAGCTGAAGCCCTCGACCCACACTACCTTTTTTAATAAAGCAACTAGGGTGAAACTCACTCTAAATAGATCAAACCTAAGAAAAGGTGAGTTGAGAGAGAACTTCGGAACTAGGGTTTAGAATAAAAAGAGGATAAAAAAGCGATTAAATTCGGCTTTGTCTATTTAAAAGCTGGGCCAGGCTCGCTCGGCGAACATGGTCACTCGGCGACCCAGACACAAGAAAAGACTCGCTCGGCGAAAAGCTTCGCTCGAGCCAAGAATGCAATGCTTGGTCTGCAACCGAAGCATGCTCGGCGGCAGAATGCTCGCATTTCGGCGAACTTCAACATACACCTCGCTCGCTCGAGCGAAGAAACCTTGCTCTCGGTCTATACTAGAGCCAATCGCCGCTCGGTGAAGAAACCTGGCTCGAGCCACGAGACAAAACTCAATCCTCGCTCGAGTGACCAAACCCTCGCTCAGCGACCAACCCAAAAACTAAGCACAACACTTGGTTTGGGACCCAGCCAACTGTAACAAACACAACACAACCCATAACTTAAGAATAGGGATTTAAGGACAACAACGATTATATAATGGCGGAATCTCTCCCAGACCCAAGTCCGGATACAATAATCAAATAGGAAAATAAGGAATTCGCTATACACACTTTTTATTTTATAAAAAAAATATGCCTAAAACCATAGGCGTGGCAGAATTCCCTTTACAATAACGATAATGTTAGAAATATCAATTTTTTTATTAAATAAATTACCAAATATCTTACGTAAGTATTAGATTTAATATTTTATGAATTCTACACCCATATAAAACCTTTAATAATTTATTTAATAAAAAATTTAAGACTTATAACCTTTTCCTTTCAATATGTGCTTGTTTGATAGAGTTTAATTTTAAGCCGTTTGGTATGTTTGGTAGAGCTTAAAATCACTTTTGTAAGCTTAAATTAAGCCAAAAAAAATGATTTTGAAATTTGGTAGCCTTCGGTGCTTTTGGATTGAGCTTAAGCAGGAAGCTAAAAGTTGAGGAGCAAATTACTTAAATGCCCTTAGTCAATCTCAACTATTACCAAAACCCAACTATATAAACCCCATATTCTCAAACAATGTTCACTTAGGAGAGAGAGAGGCGATTTCTAGTAAACAAACGAGAGCTCTCTCGAACTAGAGGTGGTAGTTAGGGCACGATCTGTGCAGTCACCGCCTCGCAGCATGACCATTGATGGGCGTGATCGCGATCTGAAAACCTAATCTTCCATGATCTTGTGACTTCACGAGATAGCGACAGCCAATCGAGCTCTCTCTCTCTCTCTTAAGTGATCACGGTTGGACAACTAAGCTAGGTTACAGTTAGGTAATGCGAGTGAGCTCTCTCTATCTATATCTCTCTCTCTTCTCTGTTCACAATCTCTCTTTCTCTTGCGCATCTCAAGCGTTGTTTCCCGGCGACAGCGGGCGACGGTGAGCCATCTCGACTGTAGCCAACATTAATATAAAAAATATATATATAAAATAACAATTTTTATATTTAAATCATACCAAAATAATTTTATATTAAATAACAAATATACGTAATGAAATATAATATAAAATATGTAATGAAATATATATTAATTGGTATTAATTTTAATAAATTAAACAAAATTAACAAAAGAAAGAAGGGAAAAAAAAATTGAGTTGGTATATTTTGTAACAATTTTAATAAATTACAAAATATCAATTAATATATATATATATTTTAAATTTCTGGAGGTTTTTAGTGTTTTTTAATAATAAAAAAATAATAATTAAGTATTTTAGTTATTTATGAAATAAATTTTATATTAATTGATACTAATTAATAATTTTAATATTAATTGATGATAATTAAAGCCATTAATTGACACTAATTAATTTATAATGAAAAAAATGAAATAATTTTATATTAATTGATACTATTAATGAAAATAATAATTTTTGTAATACTAATTATATTAACTTTTATTTGGTGGTTTGGAATGATTTAAATAAGTGTATTTTTGACTTTTTATAAAAAATGTGCGAGAAAAGTAAATAGGTAATGTGATAAAAAAAATAAAAAACATAAAAAAAGCGTGTACTTATTAGTACACTAAACAAACCCAACTAAAAATTGACAAAATAATCATTTTATATCATATAAGAGGCAAAAAAGAATAATTACATAAAGTTATTTTGCGACTTATCAACCAAATCTTATTTTACTATTTAAATCTATAATTCTATAAATTGCATCAAACACATTAACAATTTACTAGCCTACCACCCATACTATGCGGAGATAATTATAGATATTTATATTTATTTTAAATTTCTTTTAATATATAAATTATGTTTTTTAAGATTTTTTATAAAAAATAATTTAACAATCTTATCACTAATCATAGTGTATGGGAGAAGTTGAAAAGATTATCGCGATAACTATACAGATTATCTATAATTATTTGTATAAGGGAATTTTAAATCTTGTCGAGATTTTGACCAAATCAATAAATGCAAGCATGTGGAAGACATGTGGGTTGAAAAAAAGTCGATAAATCTTGATAAGGGATTTTGGAAATCAATAAATCTTTGAGTTTTTTTTAAAAATAAAAAATTTAAAAAATTCAAATTGCGATATTCAAGCTTCCACCTTGGGGATTAAAAACTCATTTTTGCTTAATATATAGTATAGATTATTTGTATAAAATTTTAAATCTTGATCGGAAAATTTTGACAAGAATCAATAAATGCGAGGCGTGTGGAAAGACATGTGGGTTAAAAAGTTAATAAGAGATCGGGAATTTTGACCAAATCGATAAATCTTGAGTTTTTTTAAATAAAAATTTAGAAAAATTGATTGGGATATATTGAAACTCCCACAAGTCTTGGGGTTAAAAACTCCATTTTACTTAATATATAATAGCATATCACTCGTCTTTATGAATTGTGTTTATAATTATCTATATATGTAAAATGTGATTTTTAAATATATATATAGTTTTAAAATGTTTTCTTTTTCATTTTTTATATTATATTAAACTTTAATATTTTGATAATAATCATATGTGTTGAACTTTTTAAAGAGAATTAAATGTCTTTTTTTTATTATATTATATTAAAATTTAATATTTTGATAATAATCATATGTGTTGGACTTTTTAAGAAATTTTTTTTATACTTATTCTTAATGCATTAAAGTGTTATTATGAGGATAAGACTTGGGAGTTGAGAGAAGTTAATAAATACTAAGATTTTTTTTTTTAAATCAAAAAATCAAGAAATTTAGATTATATGTGTTTGATTTCAAAGAATTTTTTTATGTTTGTTCTTAATGCATTAAAGTGTTATTATGATGTAACACTTGGGAGTTGGGAGAAATTAATAAATACTAAGATTTTTTTTTTTAAAAATAAAAAAATCAAGAAATTAAAGTGTTATTATGAGGGATAATAATCATATGTGTTAAGACTTTTCAAGGAATTCATACGTGTTAAATTTTAAAAGAATTTTTTATACTTGTTCTTAATGCATTAAAGTGTTATTATGAGGGTAACACTTGGGAGTTGCGAGAAGTTAATAAATGCTAAGATTTTTTTTAAATCAAAAAATCAAGAAATTTAGATTATATGTGTTGGATTTCAAAGATTTTTTATACTTGTTCTTAATGCATTAAAGTGTTATTATGAGGGGTAAGACATGGGGAGTTGAGAGAAATTAATAAATGCTAAGGTTTTTTAAAAAATCAAAAATTCAAGAAATTTAAATTGAGAGATTGGAGCTCTTACAAAATTTGGGAGTTAAAATCATTTTACTTAATATATAACTAGCCTATCACCGTCTTATGTGGAATAATTATAGATATTTATATTTGTTTTCATTTTTTTAATATATAAATTAAATACATGGGGTTTGGTGAGGAGTTTGAAAGAATTTAATAAGTGTTTATTTATTTATTTAAGAAGCATTTACACAATAATTACATGGGTCTCTTAGGGATGCAAAAAGTAAGGAAATTAGGATTTCATTTATTGCGTTATTCATTTAATAAGTGTAATTATTATAAATTAAGTGTTTATTGTAATCAATAGTGTAATTATTACAATCTTTGAACCAATCATCAATCACCAAGTCAATTTTTTTTAAAAAATATTAAAAAATCAGGAAATTAGGATTTTTTAATATATAAATTAAATACATGGGGTTTTACTGGAGTTTGAAAGAATTTAATAAGTGTTTATTTATTTATTTAAGAGGCATTTACACAATAATTACATCGGTCTCTTGGGAATGCAAAAGTAAGAAAATTAGGATTTCATTTATTCGTTATTCATTTTAATAAGTGTAATTATTATAAATTAAGTGTTTATTGTAATCAATAGTGTAATTATTACAATCTTTGAGCCAATCACCAATCACCGATTCAATTTTTTTAAAAAAATATTAAAAAATCAAGAAATTAGGATTGACATGTTGAAACTTTCACAAGTCTTGGGTTTTAAAAGACCCTTTTGTTTAATATATAGATATAAATATAGATATTTACAGTTATAAATTATAATTTGTTAACTTATAATTTAAATCTACCAAATGCAGCCACTGACGTTTTGGTTTTGTATTTAAAAAATGAATAATACTATATGCATTAATTAATGTGATAATTAATTATGTGATATAATTTAAATATTTTTTAATATTTATAATATGATTAATGAATAAGGTCAATAATAATATTATAATTAATATATTAATTAATACCACGTTAAAAAATTTGAACTAGTTTTCGAGAAAAGCTAATTTGCAAATTTCAAAAAGTGCTTTCCATCTCACTATCTCTCTTCACGTGAACAAATGGAATTTCCAACACGCGTCCACCCTGCGTGCTCGCACGTCTCTCTCTCTCCTCCCTCCCCCAAAAAGCAACTCCATCCTATCTTTCTCTCTATCCATTTTATATTTTTATATTATTTATGCATTATTATAGAAGTGAAGCTTTTTCATAAAGGATCATATTTTCGATTTTTTTTTATATACAAAAAATATCCCTACTCTCATTTAGTTCAAGTTTAAAAAGATAAGAAAAAATTAAAAAATTAAAAAGTTACTTAAAAAATTAAAAAGTTAATACTATTATTTAAAAGTCAACAATTACGATTGCATAACTTTCAATCTCATTTTTCTTTTACAAATCAATTTTTACAATTTTTTAATACACATTTTTTCATAAAAAGTTAAAAAGTTAACTCAAACATTCATATTTTTTTTTCTCAATTTTTTAGACCAAAAAAATAAAAAATGCACTTATTTAGGACACTCCAAACAATCCCTAATATGGATAATTATGCATTAATTTTTTTTTAAAAAATCTCTTAACTTTTATTTCAAATTCATTTCAATTTTTTTAATTTCAAATTTAATTATACAATTTATAATTTTATTTTTTAAAGTAAAATAATGATAGGCACACATGGCGTGCACCATAATTTCTAATTTATATATAAATCTACACCTGAAATGATGTAAAATGTTACATTTTTTATTTTTTATTTTTCAAAATATTCTCTTTTAAATTACATATAACTTCTTATCACAAGAAATTAAATTTTAAATCAATATATATATATATTTATAATTTTAACAACATACTTGGTACCTGTTTGGAAAGTTAAATTTGGGCTAAATTAGCTAATAAAGATAAAATTATCTAAGAGCATCCGCATCAATCTCAACAAATTTTGAGTCAAATTATAAATTTTTTTTTTACTTTTGTTGTTTTAGCTAGTCACCTTTTTAGTATTCATTCCATCAAACTCTCTATTCTAACTCAATCTTATTATAATATTAATTTTTTATTGTATTTGTTATTATTTATTTTTTTATTAAATTGATGAGATGCCACCTAAACAATTTTTAAAAAATGCTAAAAAAAAAAAATTTCCGTTGACCGGCAGTTGACCGGCCGGTCGACCGGCTAGACTAATTTTGGGTATTTTTCTTCTTCTGCTACAGGCATTCACAGGACATCCGGTAGGATATCCGGGAAGACATCCTGGTGGACGACTAATTTAATGATTTTGGCCTAGTTTTGCTCTAAAAAATATAATAAAAAATCATGTAGCTAATGAACAGTAACTCAACAAAGTTGTTGAATGCTTTATGGAAATTAACAAAAGTTAATTTAGAAAAAATTGTTGAGACTAATGGATGAAGAATTTTTATGATTTACTAGCTATATTTTAACTTTTGTTATTTTGCACTCAATTGATGTGGATGTTCTAAAATAGTCAATAAGATAAAATAGTATATTTAAATTATAATCATTTTTTTTTTATAACCATCAAATCAACTATAAAAAAGGCAAATATATTCCCAAAATCAAGCTCCAAAAAATTAACTAAAACAACATATTTTCAAACAAAACCTTATCAAGTCTTAGTTTAGCATTGGTTTTTTAGTGACTTTTTTGTGTTGAACTTTTTAACCTCATTTAATTTGGTTTTTGACTTTTATGAAAGCATTATAATGATTATAGTTTAAATGTGACGTTTTTATTTTATTAGCTTATATAACTAATTTTGTCTTTTGATATTTTTTTGGCAAAAAATCTAAAACCACACGAAACTCAAGTGTACAAACCACTACTCATACAAATTTTATTTCTAAATTATTCTTGTACAACTACACCTATATAATTATTCAAATTTTGATAAGATTAATAATTCATCCATTGAATTTGTTTAGCTTAAATTTATCTGAATAAATCTCTTCCCATAATAGAAACTCTCATGTGCAAATAAAAAATTATAGATAGAAAAGTATTGGCACAAAACGCACAAATTTGAGACATAGCACAATCACCCATATAGGGTTATTTTGACAAGTTAAAAATCAACTTTTGATATTTTGGATTTTTTTGAGTCATATTATCATTTTAATTTTTATACATTTTTTCAAAAATTCAAAAAAATTAAAAAGTTGATTTTTAATTAATTTTTCAAAATAACTCATAATAAGAGAAATTATAACTCAATATATATATGTATATATATGATTTCAAAATAAATTTTAAATAAGTGATAAAATTAGAAAAAATATCAAATCAATAGGACCGTCAAAGATTATTTATTTTTTATGATGGTATAATTATGTGCATAATATAAATTTACAAGTCATCGCTATGGCCCGTTTGTTTTGGGAGATAGAATGGAAGGATTAATAGTGAGGGATTGATAGTGAGGATTGATAGTGAGGAATTGTTAAATTATTTTATATAAAATAATAAAACAAATAAAAAATATAAAAATTAAACATTATATTTAAATTTTTTTTCCAATATATAAAAATAAAAAATAAAAAATTTCTAATCCTCACTATTTTTCTATATCTCTCTCATCATACCAATCCCTCCTAAGGGTATTAGCGATCTGGGGTAATAGTCACGAGGCTTTCTCTGCAAACAAACAAGAGGCATTAGTAATCTTGGTATTACTAATCCCAATACCTCCTATAGCCCAAAACAAGCGGGGCCTATGTGTTGGAGTTCTATCAAAAAAAAAAAAAAATCATCTCTAATGTAATAACTTATATTACTGATTTCATATTTCCTAAAACTTATCAATTTCTTAAGTTATTAATTTTTTAATATTGGAAAGTTATACATTTTAAGAGTTTGTTATTTTTAAACATAATCGATTGGGAGTTGAGGTGGTTGCTTTCTGCGAGGGCCTGGCGATCATTGTTGTGCGATTAATTAGGTCATTTTAGATCTATTTTGATAATTCAAATCGTTCGTATTTTAGAATCATCAAGTAGAACATACTTTGTAAAAATCAGTTAATCGGATATCGTTTACCCATTCATCCACTCACATTTGTATTGAGTTTAATACTTTAAATTACAATTGTTATTTATTTTTATAAATACAAATATGGCGGATAAATGGGTAAATAATATCAAATTAACTATTTTATAGGTATTTCCTTGATGTACGAAATATAAACGATTTGAATTATCAAAATGGGCAAGGCAATTAGCCCAATTCTTTTAATCAATGTGTTTGGTTTAAGTTTTCTAGATTAAGTTTTTTGAAAATTGAATTTTTTGATTTTCGTATTCTTTTGTTTTTAGTGAATATTTTTTAAATTTTAAACATTGTTTTTTACTTTTTTAAATGCACCTTAGTTAGATGTATCTAAAAGTCAAAAATTGTGAAAAATATTTTAAAAATTAATAAATACATAAAATATAAAAATGTACTAAATTCTTGTATTTTTTATATTTTTGGTATTTAGTAAATTTTAAAAGATTTTTTACAATTTTTATTTTTAAATATATCTATGTTAATGTCTTTAAAAAGTAAAAAATTACTAAAATATTAAAAAATTCAGTAAAAATAAAAAATACGAAAAATAAAAACGTAAATTTTTTAAAAGTATTTTCTGAAATGAAAACAAACAAGCTGAATTATTTTATTTTCTCTTTTATAATTATCAAATTATTTATCAACTTTAAAATAATTAAAAACTCAAAAATCAATTATATATGATGTTCATCACAATCCCCAAGAAACCCTTTTCTCATCCCCTCTCTCCTCGCTGCCCAACCACAACCACAACCACAACCAGAGAGAGAGACTTCCGGAAACCCCTCACCGATCCTGTCTCTCCTCCAACAATGTCGACGAGACAGCTACCACCACTCTCCTCTTCTCCATCCTCTGCATCGGCTTCTTCTCCGTTGCACCTCCGCTCACTCCCACTCTCACGCCGCCGCTCCGCTTTCGGCTGTCGACTGCTCCACCTGATCGTCAGCATGGCCGACTGCCTCTCCTACGTCACCAACAGCAGCACCGTCAAGCCGGGGAACTTGCTGCTCCGGCCTCAAAACGGTGCTCAAATCTAACGCCGAGTGTCTCTGCGGGCCTTCAAGAACAGTGCTCAGTTGGGTATCACGTTGAACATTACCAAGGCCTTGGCTCTCCCCACTGCTTGCCATCTCTCTGCTCCTTCTGTCAGTAACTGTCGATGTAAGTCTTTCATTTTCCGTCGAAAATTTTTAGCGAAAAATTTGTTTGACTCTGATGAGGTGATGCTAGAGACCCCAAATAATTTACTAAATGTTTTACCAAATCTCTCGCACAGAGATTTGGTAAAATTTAGTAGATTATTTGGAGTATCTTCATTTTCTTTATATGATGTGGGTAGTTTCGTCAATTTACCAACAGCCAACTGGGTTTTATTTGTTTCGTTTGGTGGTGTTTGGGAAGTTTGTGTGTTGAATATATATATTTTTTTTTTATACTAGGAGACGAACTTTTTGTAAAATTAAAAAAAATAAATTTAAACAAAAGTATCACAATTAATTTCATAATTATTTTATTTTTTTTCGTAAACATTACATTGGATCACAAAAAAATTTAATTATTTTTTTTAAACACCAAAACCTTTTTATTCAATAATATCTTACGACTAAAAAAAACTTACATAAAAATTCACTTTCTCAACACCCACTTTCTTTCTACCTGAGCTTTTGTAGTATTTAAACCCCCCCTTTGTTCTGTTTGTTTCCCAAGAAAATGTTTGTTTTGAATGACATTTCTTCCTTGAACCCACTTCTGTCTGTAACGCTAGCGTTTCAGTTTCTCTCTCTCTCTCTCTTCTGAAAATTTTTAGTGATAAAATTTTCCTGGGTTTACCTAGGCAATGTTGTTATATGATGTGGGTAATTTCGTCAATTTACTAACAGCCAATAGAGCCTTTTTCTATCGGAAAATGTATTTCACCCACTTTGCACTGTTTGTTTCCCGAGAAAATATTTGTTTTCGAAGACATTTATCTTTCCGTCAACAACTGTGGGGTGTAAGTCTTTTCACAGTCGCCCTTTTTTAAACGAGAAAATGTTTAGAGAGAAATTTTCTTGGGTTGTTTGGCCAATGTTCTTATATGATAGGGGTAATTTCGTCGATTTACCAACAGCCAACAGAGCCTTATTTGGTTTTTCCTGCTGGTTTTCTGATTTGTTTATTTTTTGGTGTATTTTTTTTACACGAAATAGTATCTACTTTCTACCTTTGCTAGGCTGTATTGCATTCCCTTTGATTTGTTTGTTTCCCAGGAAAATATCTTTGTGCGGTTGTTTTGAAAGAACCCATTTTTGGCCACTTTTCTATTCCCAGAAAACATTTTCCATTGGAATTATTAATTTTTTTTGAGATTTATTATTGTTCTCATATCGCTTTGTTGAACACTATCATGCATGTTTGGATGGATGTTTCCAAAATTGGTTTTATTTATTTATTTTTATTTTTTTGCAGCGAGTCTCGTCGCCGGTACTGCTCCTGGTATGTTTTTTTTTGCCCTATCCGATCCCTCATTGATATGCCATCTGTTTCATATATTTATTTGGGGTACTGTTTATGGTGTGCAACTTACGCCTTACACTTACGCCTTTTCTGTTTGCAGTCTTGTTTTTGTTTTCAAAAAGCGTAAGTGGAAGGTGAAAACAAAAACAGGACTGCAAACAGAAAAGGCGTAAGTGTAAGGCGTAAGTTACACACCATAATAGTATCCATTTATTTATTATTTGATTTGCAATCACAATTTACCTATTTAGGCTGTGTTTGGATTTAGGATTTGAAGAAGCTAAATTTTTATAACGTTCCTTTCTCTTTCCCTTTCACAAATCCTAGATCTAAACACAGTCTTACTGATGTCAATGTATATTTGTATTTTATTCTTTAGTGCCTTGTTTTCTGCTGATCTAAAGGAAAATATTGAAGTTATGCAAGCTGACTATATTTATTTATTTATATATCCAACAAAACAATTGAATTTGAAATGCTTGCATTTCTAGTTTATGATTATGTGTTACATTTTGTGTTTTGTTATTGTTGGACAAAGGCCCTAGCATATACAAACCCAAGCATATTGTTTAGTGTAGTCATGCATAACTTCATGAAACAACATGCCTTTAGTAGAATTAGTTCAAAAGATCTCGTGTCTGATAAAAAAAAAAATTTCAAAGAATTCAGGTTTAAGTAAATAACTCTTAATTGGCTAAAGTTATTAGTGCCGTGCAGCATGGTCATGTCACAAATGAATATCAACCATTTATTTGTGTGAGTCTATACAAATGAATCTCAATTATTTATTTGCGTGAACCCACACAAATGAATGATTGAGATTCATTTGTGGCATGGTTACGTCACACAACATTCAATAATTTCTTATAAGAGCATCTACAATGTGTGATAAGTGTTTTTTAGTTTAGAGCATACACAATGCACAGCTGAGGTGTGCATTAGTGTCAGAAGCCAAACTGTTTGTAGGTTGAAATTCAGGTCAATGGGTTGTTAACCTCTTTGTTAACTTTGTCAAATGTTAATTGTGGCGAGTAGTTTAATGGGTAGAGAGTTCCTTCTTTTCTCTCTGCGTCCTCTACCAGGTAAACCATTGGCTATAGCTTGCTTGCTCTGTAACACCTCACAGCATCGTTAATTGCGCCATTGCATGAGAAAAAATGCAAATCATTGTTAACTAGTTTGGCCCTTATAATTGAGAGGCAATAATTATGCTCCAAATAAAAAATAAAAAAAGCAACTTGCACTCCACCCTTTCTCATATAGGCAAGTGCAAGTGACTCTTGTTTTAGTGCATTTATAATTTACTATTTTTTCAATTCAAAATGATTGGTTTTTAAGCACGTAGCACATGACCACAGGGGCCTAAGTTCAATATGTGGGATCCCCAAACCTTGTAGCTCTAGGGAATACAAATATTATCAATTTTTGGCCGAATGAATATTTCTAACTGCATGGTTCCATTGTGCTATATTTTTAGTACTAATGGGGTAACAAGCTTGTTACCAAAATTTCTGATGGCTTAGGAAGTACAATAAGTCTACAAATATAAATAATCTTACTAAAATTCTTATTAAATGTAGATATGGCCGAACGCAGATTAAGATTCATTACTTAATGTAATGGATTACAATATCTGATTACGGAAAGTTGATAAAAAGTTGATTTTTTGGCTTTTTTGTGTAAAAAAGCTAAAAGCTTAAAAGTTAGCTTTTTATGAAGTTCCAAAAACACTTAGCATAGAGAGATCTAGATCCGGAAAACATGAGTGGTTGCTTAGATATCACTGCTATGAGTTCATTTTCTGAATAACCAATCATATTTGGCGATGTATGCGTTATGGTTTGGCATACCCAAAAAAATTCAAAAAGCTAAAAAGTTATTAAAAAAAGTTAAAAAGTTATCACTATTTATCAAAAAAAAAAAAAAAAATATTAATTTTACACAATTATTACAAACAACTCTGACTTTCCCACTGACATAGAGCTGACTTTTTTGAAAAAATTACACAGGCGAGGTGCACAAACAACACGGTGTTGTTGATTACGTAGGGGCCCATCATGGGTCACATTTTGATAATTTGTTGAGTACTATATGCATGTAAAAATTACGTTGATTGGATATAAGCTAACTATATGATCAAATCAATGTATGGTGTTATAGGTAGCGGTTGAAAAAACTAATCCGATTAGATAGCTATCAATATCCGATCAGCGTGATTTTTTACGAACATATAGTACTCGGCGAGTTCTACATTGAACGATTACGATTAAGCGGGACGTGGTGGGCCCTCACAGGCCAAATAGCACTGTCCAATTCAATGTCCGAAAAGGAGGGAACCATCTCCTAGCCTATACTCTGCACACGTTGTTCCTTGGGACATCCTACCGTATTGCCTATTTTATCTCAATCTTCTCCTATACACTAATTTATACATTTTTTTAATATATATTTTTTCGTAAAAAGTCAAAAAATCATATTTTTTTTTCCCTCAACTTTGTAGTCCAAAAAGTGCAGGGTTGTTTGGAATGTCCTAAATAAGTGTACTTTTTGACTTTTTGGACTAAAAAGTTAAGGAATAAAAGATGGTTGTTTGGGATAACTTTTTACCTTTTTACGAAAAAATGTGTATTAAAAAATTGTATAAATTAGTATATAAGAGAAGATTGGGATATAATAGGTAGTATGGTGGGATGTCCTAAGGGGCAGCGTTTGCAGAAGATAGGCTAGGAGATGGTTCCCTCCTTTTCGGGCATTGATTTGGGCCCGGTCTTTGTTAAACATGAGGGCTGTGAGAGCCCATCATGGGTTCCGTTTGCTAATTGAAGCTGTTCAATGTGTAGAATTAAATCGAGTACTATATGTTTTATAAAAAATAACGTTGATTGGATATCGATAGCTATCGATGGATTAGTTTTTCAGCAGATTAACTATAAAACCATCCATTTTTTTTATACAAGCCGATTTGATCGTATAGTTAGCGATATCCGATCAGCGTAATTTTTTACTGCATATAGTACTTTCGAGTTCTACACATTGAATAGTTGATTATCAAAATGGGGCCCGTGATGGGCGAACATCACCGTGTTGTTTGTGCACCGCCTATGCAAATTTTTCAAAAAGTTGGCTACGTATGCAGGGGCGTCGGAGGAGTTTGTAATAATTTTGTGTAAAATAATTTTTTTTATATTTTTTTTGGTGAATAGTTATAACTTTTTTATTAACTTTTTAGTTTTTTGCATTTTTTGGGGTATGCAAACCATAGTGGGTTGTTTAGAGTGTCCTAAATAAGAGTACTTTTTGTCTTTTTAAATTAAAAAGTTGAGAAAAAAAAGATAGATGTTTAGGTTAACTTTTTATTTTTTTACGAAAAAATGTGTAATAAAAAATTGTATAAATAAAGTGTATAGGAGAAGTAAGTGTAATAGGTTATGCGACCTTTACATTTTTTGGGCGAGTGTAGGAGGTAAGGATATGATTGCCTTCTTGGGCAATCATTTGGACTATGTTGTTCGGCCGTGGGGTCCACGAGTCTCATTTTAATAATGGGAATGGTTTAATATGTAGAATTAGATCTGTAAAAATCACATTGATGGGATATCAAAATCACATTGATCGGATTAGTTTTTGTTCACTAGTTAATTATAACACCATCCGTTTTTTATCTGAGCGATTTGATCATATAGGCACAGTTTGGCATGTCTTGAAAAAGACAAAAAGTCAAAAAGTTACTTAAAAAGTTAAAAAGTTATCACTATGTTCAAAAAAAAAAAAAAAAATTTACATAAAAAAATACAATTTAACTTTTTGCTGAAGTGATGGGCTATCCGCGTGATTGGTTTGCTGTACTGGTCTAGAAATGATTGCCTCCTTCACAAGTAACCATTTTGACTGTGTTGTTCGGCCCGTGGGGGCCACCACGGGTCACATTTTGAAAATCTGAACCGTTCAATATGTAAAACTTGTTGAGTACTATATACTGTAAAAATCACGTTGATCGAATATACGTGTCTATATGATCAAATCAGTTTTTTATAAAAGAAAAGGATGGTGTTATAGTTAACTAGTGAACAAATACTAATTCGATCAATGTGATTTTGATATCCGATCAATGTGATTTTTTACCAGCATATAGTACTCGACGGGTTCTATATATTGAATGGTTTAGATTATCAAAATGAGACTGTGGTAGGTCCTATTAACCAAACAACATAGTCCAAATGGTTATCCATGAAGAGGCAATTATGTCCTTATCTCCTACACTTTGCCCAAAAAAGTGCGGTATAGCCTATTACATTTACTTCTTTTATACACTTATTTATACAATTTTTTATTACCGTTTTTAAAAAGATAAAAGTTCATAAATATTCATATTTTTTCTTCAACTTTTAGTCTAAAAAGTGCACTTATTTAGCACACCCAAACAACCCCATAGTTAGCGATATCAATGTGATTTTTTACAGGTATATAGTACTTATGAGTTTTACATATTGAGCGGTTTAGATTATCAAATGTGACCCGTGGTGGCCCCCACGGGCGAACAACAGTCTAAATGATTGCCAGCGATGGAGGCAATCATTTGTAGAATAAAAGCAGACCAATCACGCGGACAACCCATCACTTCAGCAAAAGTTGAGTTGTATTTTTTATGTGTAATTTTTTTTTTTTTTGAATAGTGATAAGTTTTTAAGTAATTTTTTGACTTTTTGTCTTTTTTCAAGGCATGCCAAACTAGGTCTTAGGCTTTCCTAGAATGCGAGTATGACAATCCTCCTAAGCCTATTGCATCACTGATAACATTTGAAATACATATGACATTTGCTAGCTGTAATGTAACCATGTTAAATGATGTCAACATTTTTAGTAACAAGCTTAGTAATTACGAACCGCATTACAACACAAGCAATATGTTGTTGATTCAAATGTTTAAATCTATATTTGTTTTTGTGTCAAACTTAGTTGATTTTTTGTGATTGAGATGTTATCAAATACTTGGTAAACTCAAAATAATTAGCATAGTTTTACTAATGTAGGTTTCCCACCAATAGAATGCATGACAGTTTTGAAGGAAAATGTTATATATAAATGAATTTCTTATTAGATTTTCTTATCACTAGACACAAATGCAATGGCTACCACATGTATTTAGTAATGTGAGTTCCATTATTTTTGTTTCTAGTGATAAGAAAATTTAGTAAAATCTGTTTATATATAACATTATTCTTTGAAAGAACTATTTCTTGAAGGATTATGTATATGCTTAAATGTTGGTACGTGCTACCAGTTTTTGGGGTGAATTATTATTTGTACTGGTTCAGTTTGTTTTATACATGCATTTGTTTTCCAATTACTTATGCTTCCAATCCATCTTTGGATTGAGTACCTTTTAGCTTGGATTAGGAAATCAATTAATGGAAATCATGTATGTTATTGGTGTGTGATGCAGCTATTTCTCCAGCTCTGAGCCCATCTGCAGGCACAAATGAGCTTGCTCCGGCACCGGTTGCGGGGGTCTCTGGTTCTGGTTCTGCTGCACTTGCCGTTTCGATTGGATCTCTTGTTGTGGCTCTAGTGGCTGCATCATTTTCTTTTATGTAACTATTACAGGTTGTTGAGAAGAGATGAGAGAGGACAAGAGGGACTTTTGTGATGTTTTGTCTGTTGGACTTGTTATTGCCGTACTCCGTAATAGTATTATTAGGGTTTTTTTTTTTTTTGATGTGAGAGAGAGTAGATAAGTATTATTATTCATTCTGTTGAGTTGCTTTTACTAACCATGTATGACACTTGGATGATATGCCTATGTTGCTATATTTCTTGTATTAGTTCTTATATGTTGTCTCATGTTTGTTTGTTTGTTTGTTTTTTGTTGTAGATCGTCCCAAGTGTTTGGTTGAGAGATTTGAGAAATAATTTGAAAATGAAAAATGAAAATTTGAATTCTATATTTTATTTCAACTCTGCTGGGGACCTCCAGTGAACCCCCCCCAATGTCACGCGTCGGCTTGGAGTTGGCTGAAAAAAAAAAAATGAGACCCCCAACACCCTGGGGTTTCAAGCGTTATTCATTTTATTTAGTTTTATACATTCTTTTCATTTTTTTAAAAAATTTTCTTCACAAATTTCTTAACTAAGCATGGTATAAAGTACATGTTGGAACACATTTTGAAGTTTGTTATCATTATGTTTTGTTTGTTCTGGTGGAAAAATATTTTCCAATGAAAAAAGTTTTTGATGGATTATTTTTTTCCTAGAAAATGTTTTCTTAGTAAAACACAATTTTAGGAAATTTGACTAGTAGTTTTTGTTTTGATTCGTTTTGTGAACTTCACAACACAAATTCATTGTGTTAGAGAAAATGTGAAGGAAAACACCCTGATTACAATTGAAGGTGGACGCAGAGATGAGAACACACTTTTGAAAAGACAAAAAGTGATGAATAAAATACATCACGATACAGTGTCAAAGCTTAACCAAAAGAAGTGTATGTACAACCTTTAACCCTTCGCCTTCTCACCTACTATCTCCATTTGGGCACACACCAGCCACCACTGTGATTTACATTTCAATTTCTCAATCTTCTTTTGAGACTCTATCAAAACACATAGTTTGCAATATTATCATTCTATCTAGCTGAAGCACGTTGAAATAATTTTCAGTCTTTCTTTTTTAAAAGTTTGTTTGAATCGACGTTGATGATGCATGGGATGATGGTTTTGTTTGTTAAGCTAGGAAATGTTCTTGCATCTTAGGTGAACAAGTTAAGACAGCATCTGCAACTGTCAGGAAGATGTTGTCTTCCCCAACCAAGGTTGCGAACTCGGATGCATGGAGCTTGTCAATCACAGCTTGCCCCGGATTTGCTAGTAGTAGCTGTTTTAAGATAAAAATAAAAAAACAACTTAAGCTATATATGTAAATATATCATCATAAATCATCAATGTTTTGTTCCCAAGTAAATTACAAATATATCACAGGCGTTTGATTAAAATACGATAAATCTCTTATGGTTTTAGAAATTACATTTCACCTCCTAAGATTTTTAATTTCATAACAAATCGTCACTTTTATTAATAATTTATCAAGTCAATTAAGAGTTTTTAATGATGTTAGAAATATATTTCAATTAATAATTTAGTTAATTTTATTATTGTATAGGAGAACAATTATGAATTTTATTTTTTCAATTAATTTTGTTAAATAAAAAATTATGACAAGGGAATATTTATAATTTTTTAAATCTAAAAGGACAATCATATTTTAAAAATCCTCCAAGAGGTGTATTTATAATTTATCTTTTATTACATACAACATTCTAGTTCGTCTTCAGTGTTTGAACACGGTTTTGAAGTCTAACCATGTCCTATTTTTTTTAAGGTGGCGAAATTGCTTTTAAAAATATCTTGGGCAAATTACCTACATCTCTCTTAAGATTTAGTTAAATTACAGATTTTCACTTAAAATTTTAGAAATTACATCTGTCCCAGATTTATATTCGCATAATAATTTAACCCCTACTGTTAACTAAATGTTAAGAATGGTTAACTGGCATCACTAAAATATAAATTTATATTTTTAGAACCATGTTTGATTTGTTGTTTAGAAAAAAATTTCAGAATTTTGAAGAAAAAAAATAAAAACTAATTTAATAAAAATAAATATGAAAAAATATATTTAATTTATACAAATTATTTCTAATCCCTCAAAAGATAAAATTATATAAAATAAAAATTATTTTTTATTTTTTTATTTCTTAACTAAATTAATTTAAATTTTTAAAATTTTTTTTTCTAAAAATCAAACCAAACATATTCTAAGAATATTTTAACAAGCTATTTCTTATATTTTTAACTTATTTAATTATTTGTTAATTTTATAATATTTTCACCATGTGACATTACAACATATAAGAGTTTTAAAGACTAATTTTTTAGGGACAAAATAATTTGGTCTTAAAATGATTAATTTTTGAGACAAAAATTTGATACCAAAAGATAATAATTAATCACTAATATTAAATTTTTGTTGCTAAAAATATAATGACGACACTTTTTGCAACAAAAATATTTGATTCTCTAAAAATAATTTTATATCTAAAGTTTGGTCTTTAAAACCTTATTTTTTTGTAGTGTGATAGCTGTTTTTCTATTTTTATTTTGCATTTCATAACTTATTTAAAAATGATAATTTAGCTAAACCTGAGGGGGAATCTGTAATTTAGTTAAACCATAAAGGAGAATCTGTAATTTAGCTAAACCTTAAGAGGTGTAGGTAATTTACCCTTATTTATCAAAAAGGGCATTGTAGTCAATTTATAATATCCGTTAACGGCGTTAATTGTAATAGGACGGAATGTAATTTTTAAAATTTCATAAAAAAATCTATAATTTTGTTAACTCTCAAAGGAGGCGTAAGTAATTTGTCTAAATATCTTCTACATAAAATATTTGTGTGTTTGGTTAAGACCATAAAAATCACAAGTTAGAGGTTGGTAATGGTGAGGGGGGATGGTGGTGGCCATAATGATAGCAGTGGTGGAGGTGAATCCGGAGCAGGCCAAGGGTAGGCCTCCCTCATTGCCTCATAGCGCCACTTGTATGTGACATTAAACCTGTGTTGTTAAGTGATTGGATGCTTAAAACTGTTTCTGATAAATCTTAAAAAAAAGAGATTGGCATGTGGAGTATTGTCAAGTATGAAAAGATTGCTCTTTCTTTTCCTTGGTTTTTTCCCATCTTGCCAATCAGAGACTAACATGTTAATACAAATTTGAAGTCAAGGAATCACCACTTGCTTCCTAAGCTCTTGTCATTGAATTTGATTCTCAATTTTTGCATAAACTCAACATTATAGAATAATTTGATGAAATTGAGTATAAATTTTAACAAAATTTTATTTTTTTAATGAATTTGAAATGAAATTGAGCCCAATTTCGAAAGTATTTTTGGATTTCACTGAATTTTTATTAAAGAAATTCAACTGTTAGTGAGTGATTTATGTGATTAAGTTGAGCTAATTTATTATTTTATTTATTAATTGAAATTGGATTAAAAAAGGATTAAAACATTATTATTATTATACCTGAACATCTTTCTTGTGGAGACTGCGATATAATTCTTCCAAGGCATGGATGCCACTAGTATCTATATCAGTAACAGCTGCAAATAACACAAAATGATCATAATAATACCAATTAAATTTAAATTATTATAATCTAATGAGTTTGGTCATCCAAAAATAAATAAATATATATATATATATATAGGAATGAGAGGCATTGAAAAAAATTGCTTACGGGACATTTCAACAATTAGATATTGAATATTGGGTTGGTTGTTTTCTTTTACTTCTTCCTCCTCATCAATTAGCCATCTCAAAATCCTGCACCCAAAAAAAATAAAAAAATAAAAAATTAGTGTTATGAATAGTAAATAAAGCATTTCAGATATGTTTTTATTACTCCCATTTCACTTGTTTTGAAAACAATTTTTCCTTCCTTCCTCCCTCCCTCCCTCTCCATCCTGTCTCACCACCATCTCCGGCCGACAATCACCTCCAGTCGCAGTTTCATTTGAAAAAGCAAAATTTTCAATAGAAATTGGAACAAAAAGGCCAAGTTAATGGGGAGAAAAATTATACAAATCCTATCTAAAGAAGTTGACTGCCAAACTGTCTGGGCTTATTTCGGTTATTTTTTTTAAAAAAAAAAAAAAAAAACCCCAAAAAGCAAGCTTTTAACCAGTTGGCATCAATATAAATTGGACACAAAAACAAAGAAGCCAACAAAATGAAAAATGCTAGCTGAAAGAGCTGACTTGCCAAACAGGCTTGGCTTATTTGGTATTTTGGTTTATTTAACCAAAAAGTGAGCTTTTAAAGGCCAGTTTGGTAGGGGGTTTTTTTTTTTTTTTTCTTTAATTTGTTTTTTAAATTTTTTGAAAAGTGGAAACAAAAATACATAAGAAAAAGATATGTTATCACATATTTTCAAAACAAGTATCCTTCAAATATCTCGACTCTTACAATATGGAGAAGATTAAAAAAAGGCCAAGAGCATTTATACCTCTCCTTGACATAGTTGGAGTTGGAAAAGTAGATTGCAGAATCAACTCTGACAATCAAAATACCCGGAATTTTCGTTTGCATCCGGATATTGCTGAATGTTCCGGTAAACAGTAGTCCTCAGGAGCTTTCCCAGTATAGCAGTCCGAGGCCTTGTCACTGCAGGAGGATTTTAGCGAAAGATATCGTGACCTGCCACATTAAACGTGATAGCAAAACTCAACAATGCAAATGAGCAAATCAAAATCATGAAAATAGTGAAATTTCACTGTTTTATCTTACAGCGATCAAGAGGCCAATCTCAACCGTAGCAAAGACAACACCAAAGAAGGCTCCCATACAGGCAATGAAGTCTAATTTATCGATCTTCCATATGAGGATCACGGCATCAATGTCAATGAGTCCCATCACCGCAGATATAATGATAGAAGCAAGAATTGCATTCGGGGTGTGCTTAAATAGCGGTGTGATCACTAACAAAGTTAGGAGGACGACACAGGACATCACTATGTTGGACACAGCTGTATTGCATCCGCCATGAAATTCACCGCTGGCGAGAGAACGATCCTGCATAAAATCCACAACAGAATAAGATCAACAGAAGTGAAAAAAATTTGACACCATGTTTGGATTCATGAGTATTGGTGCCCTAACCAACCTGTGGCAACATAACAAGATGTCATCGAGCCATACGATGTTCATCGTTCCTAACATACCATTTCTTTGTTTCCATCTAGCTGATAGTCCTTCATAGCTGCAAATGTTCTCCCCAATCGCTATAAGCTTCCTACAAATCCAAAATATTTGGTATTAGAAGCTCTATTGAATCAGACTCAAAGCGCTTGAAACAAAAATAAATAAATAAATAAATAAATTGGTTGATGGTCGAGAGATTTGCATACTGTTAGTGCTATCATTCCTGCCACCGCACCAATCCTAAAACCCTTGACAAGATATGGGCCTGTGAAAAAAATTTTATTTGCAGAGGGTGGATTCACACCTTTTTGAATATGGTTTACCTTCAAATTTCATGAAAGATTGTTAGTTTACAATTACCTATGTCATTGAGGCAAATTTAAAAAAATAAAATAAAATAAAAGTCATTGATGAGCACTTACAATTTGAACACCATACTTATCAGCATGGGTGATGAACACAAAAAAGGTCGAGATAATAACAGAAATCATTGGAGCTATTGCGGGCACCCAAAACAATTTCTTGTTCTTTTTTCCCTGATCCAAGAAAATCAAGAAATAAGAAGAAAGCTTGTCGGCACAACTGAGGTATATTAAGATTGTTTGGATCATGTAAAAGGCAATGAAGAGGTAAAAACTCTTCACGATGTATTTGGTAAGCAGAAGAAAAGCCAAGAAGAAACTCCTATGAGAATTGTCTGCCAGTTCCACTGTAAAAATTTAAAAAAAAAAAAAAAACACAAGTAAAAACCGGAGTTATGTTTCAATAGCTTCATCAATGAAACAAAGAAATAGAGATTAGTCTTACCCCATGATGTGCTGTACTAAAAACTGAGTGCATTACAGAGACAATATCAGTCTTCTTTGTAAACTTTCGTATGCCTAACAAACCTTTAAGCTGTTGAAGAGCAATAGTAATGGCAGGTCCAGCCATAAAACCAACAAAGGCAGCGTGGCGGAGAAAATCAATTAAGAAACCCAATCTGATAACAAAGCAAAATTAACCCCAGAATTTTAATGCCATACGAGTGCCCAAAAAATGGTAAATAGAACCATAATGCACACAAATTAGATGAAGGAACTGTGTCGAATACCTAAAAAAGCCTAAAGTTACTTGAGTGATGCCGGCAAAGAATGTGGCTGTGAAGGCAAGACTCAGATACTCAGGTTTCGTGTGATCAACCTCATTTTGCAGCGAGGTCCCGAGCAGAAGAACACCACTGCCACGGTCCTATGGCAATATCTCTTGAACTGCCCATGAAGGCATACACCAGAGGTGGAACAAAGCTACTGTCTGCAATATGAGGAAAAATAGATATATAATTCACATGACTGACTTGCACTCCGTTTGTCTCAGTGAAAAACATTTTCTAATGGAAAGTTTTGGTGGCGGGGTGGTGGTGAAAAGCGGAGGTGGTGGTAGTGGTGGTGGTGGCATTAGTAAGGTTTTAGTGTGAAAACATTTTCCACCTTTTTAAGTGGAAATTATTTTCTATCAAATAGGTTTGTTTTCTATCAACTCCATTATACCAAATACCAAAAAATATAAAAAGACATTTTTCAGAAAATGTTTTATGTCCAAACAAGCAGATCATTGGGGAAGGTGCAGGTTTTGATAAGAAACAAGATCATCTTGACTTCTCTCCAGTTTGGGTTTGAACTAGACTGAGCAATCCGAGCACCAAGATTGCGAAGCGTGAACATTTGTGGCAAACACATGCCCAGATTTGTCAACGCACTCACACTTACCAGATCAGTCTATATGAACTCAATATTGGCGTGTGAGTGGGTGGACAAATCTTGGCCTTCATTGCCATAAAATGCTGGCGTGTTACAATCTCAGTGCTCAGAGTCTCGGATTGCTTGGTCCAGTTCAAACCGAAGAGAACAAACTGTTCTCAAAGAAGAAAACTTACATAACCCATTTTGGGCTGGAAGATTTGCAAGGTTTGCATATCAATATCCTGTTTCACAAATGTAATGAATTGTTAGAATTGTCTAAAACTAGAGACCAAAGACTACAAAATTTTAGCCAAGTTCTCTACCTGAGGAATACAAAGGCTAGCAATGGTAAGTCGGCGATGAGATCGCATTTGAACTTGGAGAAATTGTATTCTCTTCCCCATTTAAGAATGGGGAAAAGACTTTGGAGGCCGAGGACTAGCTTTCTCGACTTTGGTTGGTCCTTGAATGGGCGCATAGGGTCATCGTGGAAAAAAGTTTCCTTCAGAGTAGCCGTGAATTCCTTCAAAAGGTTTTGCCTCTGAGGTATTCCCACCTTGTGAACATATGGTAAGTTCTCTGAATGGTTAAGCGATGAAGGCACTCGAGTAATGTCCATCTCCCTCCCTTCTACCTTGTTAGTAACACGGCTGCTCATCGTGGCTTGACACTCATGATCACCTTTGTAACAAAAATAGAAAAAGATGAATTCATTGATATCAGTAATCAATCTTCAAGTGCTTAAGAATCTGTGTTCCACTTGGTTAAGTGTCCATAGGTTATTATTCCTAAAACAGAATCATATAGAGCTAAAAGGAGCAAATATCAAGAGAATCAAAGCAAGTTATGAGTCATGACTACTAAAAAGATTGTAGCAGAGAGAATAAAAGCACCGAATAAACCACGTAAGAACAGCTAAACAGTATGCTTAAATGAAAAGGAACAAAGAGGCTTCTGCTTATATAAGCTCTGACACGAATACAAAGTCAAACTATTGAAAATGAAGGAAATTTGTATCAGCACAGGCGAAGTAATGGATCTAGATTGTTTACATGCCACATTCAGATTCCCAAATTTGAAATCAGGATATAAGTTATCAAACAAAGCACACTTGTATTATTTAATAAACAATGATTGCAGAAGATAAGGATTGTTTTGCTAAATTAACTTGGCCAGAGGCATAAAATAGACTTGGGGGCGGCGTTGACTTTGGAGATTTGGAGCCCTCAGTAGGATACAACCTGCTTTATCCTCACTTATTTGTATACATAAGCAATCTCCAGTTGTGCTTGGTAGTGGCTTCAAAAAACTGATAGATTAATGAATAAAATGGATGTAGTTTTTGTTCACTGTGATCAATCATTGCAAGTGCAGTGAGTCAGTGACCTTTTTTTAGGTTCGTGTGAACCATCACGTATCAAAATAATTAACTTTCTCCATTCTTGTTTTCTAATTCACACTTGTATTTTTCACAAGCTTACATAAAGGAACCTAAAAGTCTTTGTTGATGATCTTTATAGTTGATATTAGCCTAATTATTTGTGACTAGTTGGACAAATCAGAAATGAATAAAATTGGGATTTCATAATTGTTCTAGAAAAAGGGTAAAAATCTTTGGGAACTGTATTTAGTGAAAATCCAGCTGAAAAATTCAGGTGTATAAATTTGAAGAGTTTCTTGCCAAGAACTTATGAGTTGACATGAGAAGTTGAATTTGCACTTCTCAAACACATTTATGAAGATGCAATATATTTGTTAAATAATGGGATATTTATTCATAAATCTCTCTTCACCTATCTATGATCCACTTAGTTCAAATTATTTTATTATATTCCAATAAGTCCTATAGGTGATATAGTTACCAAATACCCCTAATAATCATAGGGTGGCGTGCCTTAATGTTAATATTGCCGGTGTGAATGTTTTGAGCGTTCTATGATGTGAACATTCACCTTGTCATATTTATTTAATATGAATGTTTACATCACCAAGTTGCTAAGGGTTTAAAAAATATTTGTAAGAGTAAAATTGTTCATAAAATACCTTAACTATAAGAATTAGGGTTGGTGGATCAAATGTCCAAAATAATAGGACTTAGTGCAATACAAAAATATCTTGTGGACTAATTGAAATACAATTAGTTAAAAAGATTTTGTAATAAATTTCCTTAAATTAAACTATCATTTGCAAACTCCACAATCTGAAAGCAGAGGCTAAAAGATAAAATATTACATACAATCTTACCATAAACTACAATTATTATTATTTTTTGGGTAAATAAATCAACAAGAATGCAGTATCTCTCAATATGATGCACATGATCATTTAAACTAAATAATGAACAAAAAATGAAAACAAGAAGGGTCAAAAATAGAGGCCACAACTAGTTGTGGCTGAATAAAAAATTTAGACAATGAAAGACCAATTAAGCTATTAATCAGTTGTTTTGAGCATTGTGAAGTTCAATTAGAGGTCTGTTTCTAGAGTCCCTTTGTCTGCTAAATTAATTAAAAAGATCAAAATGAAACAGAACACAAACATTCTCTTCTTTTTTTTTTCCCTTTCTTTTCTCCCCCCACCCACAACAAGCAATTTGAATTACAATGAACAAATGAATGAACCTACTTTGATCTCACTTTTAATTGAAATTTTGATGTACTTTTCACTTTGCATGAGAAAGACATATGTGTGTGTATATATATATATATTTCCATTTCCATTAGAATAAAGTCTTGAGGAATAAAATAGGGAATGTGTGTCTCACCTTTTTCATTGTCCTCCAACTTGTCTGGTCATATTTAAGCCATTTTTTGCATGAAAACCATCAGAGTGGCTCAATCCTTCAACCCCACCAAAATCATCACTGTTTCTGAAACTGAAAAACATTAAATATATAAAAATATTTTGTATCAAATAAGTATATAAAAAAAAAAAACTAACAAAAAATGCTTTATTCAGAAAAATAGCTTCATTAACATCAAATCTATACAGTACACCTCACTTGGAGTGGATAGAATTTTTCAAAAATTAAATAAATAAATAAATAAAAGAGTTGAAAAAAGAGCAATATAAAAAAATTTAATCATAAAAAATAATAATATGGAAGCTCTGAGAGAGTTGAGAGATCGAGAGAAGCAAAAGAATACCCAGGTTGCGTCCAGGTTCGTTGGATCCAACCCTTTGATTTCTATCTTTCTTCTATTTTTTAGGAATCCAAAATTATAAATAAAATAAAAGAGACCTTGAAAACAAACAAGGGCCAAGACTTTTTGGGCGATAACGTAATTACAACAACGTCCCTCCAACGATTTGAATCGTCAAAAAACCACACACTGAGACGTGATGTCAGTTGTCCTACCATAAAGAGTAATAACGACAACGTCTCTGGAAGGATAACGACCAAGACTTTTGACTTTTTTTTTTTTTTTTTTTTTGTTTTTAATATATAAAAAAAAAAAAGATTGAATTGCCTTTAATAGTCTCACATAATTTTGGGGAACTATGTTATTTTGAGTTCTTGAGCTTGATTGTGACACATTGAGGTGAGTCTTATTTAATAGTCTCTATAATTTTGAGAACGCATGTTATTTTTGGTTCTTGTTTTTTGATTGTGAAACACGTTGGCTCTTATTTAATAATCTACATATTTGAGGCATGTTATTTTTGGTTCTTGACTTTGATTCAGCCAACGCGTTGACTTTAAATTTTTAAATCTTGTTCGGCAACAAAGACAATTGTGGAGTACAATTAGATTTTCAAGAGCCAAAATTGTCAATTTGATAAAATATAAATTAATTTGATAAAAATAAATGTCAAAAAAATTATTTTTGAATTTTTAAAAATTATTTCTAGCTACTAAAGATAAAATTATATAAAATTGATAAATTTTTTGAACATTTATTTATTTATTTTACCAAATTAATTTTTACTATATATTTAGATATTGATCATGTAAAATTAATTTTTAAGAAATTAATCTTGTAATTTTATTAATGGTTTATTAATTTTACATAATTTTATTTTGGTGGAGTAGAAATAATTTTTTAAAAAATTTAAAATATTTTTTGACATTTATTT
The DNA here is from genome assembly GCA_025200525.1 of Camellia lanceoleosa. NCBI lineage: Eukaryota > Viridiplantae > Streptophyta > Magnoliopsida > Ericales > Theaceae > Camellia > Camellia lanceoleosa. The sequence continues at coordinate 43,121 of JANUSC010000777.1, forward strand.
GTCAAGATTAGTTTATATTTTATCAAATTGACGATTTTGCCCTTGAAATTAAGCAATGATATGTTCAATTAATAACATTTGGAGCTAAGATTCAAGTCGGCAAAGATTGAAAATTGAGTTAAATATATCCTGATTAATGATTAATCGGGAAGCTAAAAATTAACCAATATTTTGTTACTAAAATCGAGCCAAAGTAACGGTAAAATTAATATGGCTATTTGTAAGGACTAATGGCCTTTTGGCTAATGGTGTAATTTATTAGTGCCATATAAAAAACAATAAAATAAAATAAAAAAAGTGACATGACTTAAAAAAGTCAAATATATATATATATATATTGTCTTTTAATCCCCAGTTGGCAAAGAGGCAGAAGATTAATTTGTGTTTGATTAAGAGATTTGAAAATAGAATTGAAAAGAAAAATGAAAAAAAAGTAGGTAAAATATGAATAAAATATAATTATATTCCCACTTAATTTTATACATATTTTTTCTTTTTCTTTTAAATTCTCTCAAATTACCAATAAACATACTCTAGAGAAAAGGAAAGTCAACTAAACGTTAACGTTTTGCTAATTAAGAAGGTCGATTGATGACAATGTACAGAATATTCTATGATTCTTCTCTTCATTCTTGCCCTTTAATACGAGACCCTTTGTGTGTTCTAATTTTGAATGATTATATCAATAATAATTTGTTTTTAAAATTTTAATTGAGCAGAGAGCCTAAAGAAGAAGGTAGGTTCAAGATTATGAAAAGCAAGGATAAAACGACGCCATTTGTGGAGAATAGGTTAAAAGATATAATTATAAATAAATAATTACATTTATCTTATGATTGTATTTATCCCAAGTTTTAAATTTGAATTTAACCGTAATGCGATGTAGTAGTACATGGGGAACTTATTCGAATCTAAGTTTTCAATAATTTAAATATTTTTTATTTTATAGGGTCATCTATATATAACTTTGAAAAAATTATATCATTTTAATAATCATATCTTTTTAATTTATCACATTTGTTTTTAAAATTTGAAATGGAACCGTTAGTAGGCTTCACAAGCTTAAACTTGATAATTTGAACTTGAAAAAAAAAAAACTCAATAGGATTACATAAAATTTTAGAACAAATCGTCTCTATTTGAACCGGAGGGTGTGGTTTAGATGCACGTAACAAGTCAATCTGAGTCTAATTTTGATAATATGTTATTTATCTAGTTGGATCTTTACATTATATATCATTTATAAAAAAAAAAATGTAAGTCGATCTTCCATCGTTCAATTTAAACTCGTTCTAAAATTAAGAAATTTTACACCTTCATATTAATTTTTCGTTTTTTAATTTTTTTTTTTATACGATAGAATTATAACCAAAACAGACAAATAGAAAGGATCTCTAATCACTTCCGTATTCAGTTCCTATCACCAACTTTTTAATGTGCAGATTGTGAGATTCAGAATTATGTCATTCATAAAGCATAAATTGTATTCAAGTTTCTAGTAATTATTTTTTAAATTAGTTTTAACAAAATTGAATACAAATGGAGTTTTAAATAAGTTGATTCATTTTTCTAATGATATTTGTTAGCGAAAATGTATATGTAAGACCATCATATTAAAAATAAAAATAGAGCACACACATTTTTTTTTTTTGAAACAACCAAATAAATCTTTATTGGCTAATTAAGCTTAATACAATTATAAAGACCTACATCAATAAAGATAGAGGGTGCAAAAAAACGTCAAAGTTACACTAGCGAGGCACCAATTAACAAAAGCCAAATCATCTGCTAGCACCACACATAGTTGGAGTAGGAATGGCAATATGGGGTTAATGTGGTGGATATTTATTCTCCATTCTCATTCCCTATCAATAAATTTTTCTCATTCTCCATTCCTCATGGATACCACCCTCCCCATTTTTTAATAGGTTTGGATTTTCCCTAACCCATTTTAATCTCTATTTTATTTTTTATATTTAATGTCAACTTAACCATTTTTTTTTTAAGGTTCACAACAAAAGCTAAATATACTTTCAATCTTTTTTCTTTTC